>CANIUD010000787.1:665000-957500 GCA_947470075.1 Closterium sp. Yama58-4
CGTGTGTGGCGGTCGTCACTGGCCTGGTTACGAGATAAGGAGGAAAGGGTGTGAAGGTGGCAGAAAAAAGGTGTAGGGGATCACAAAAGAGCAAGGCGGGGTGGCTGGAGATATGCTTCTATGAGCTGCCTTCACCCCACGTCGTACACGTGTGTGTGGAGGTCGTCGCTCGCCCGGTGGGTGGGAGGGAGGGAGGAGGATGAGGAGGGCAGGGGAATAGTAATGAGGATCACAGAGGAGCAAGGCAGGTTGGCTAGGGATTTGCTGCTATGACCTGCATTCCCTCTACGTTCTACATGTGCATGTGGCGATCGTTACTCGCCTCGAAGGTGAGTGTGGGGGGAGAGTGGGGAGAGGGGCGAGAGGGGGGAGGGGGGTTAGGGGAAAGGAGAGGGTGGGGGGTGCCGATTTTCACTCACTTGATTAGATGAGGAAGTGCTACGGCAGGAGGATGGGGGGTGGGGGAGAAAGAGCGGGAATGGGGGGTTGAGAGGAGGGGAAGGTAAAAGCATTTCCATAAGGTGAGAAAGGCTGGTGCAATAATGCAAGCATCATCCTCCCGTAGCCCAGATGTCCATTATTGACAAGTCAAGCACCATCTTCAAAAGGAATTGGGTGTTGGCCCCGCCCTCGCTTGGGCATCTCTGACGTTCTAGTTGGGTGCGCGAAAGAAGCAGCCAACTGTACGAAGAGGCTGACACCGACTTGGGTGTGCAGGTCGATAAGGTGGGCGACCCGCAGGTGACCGATACGATGCTGCTGTCGAAGGGAAGCCGGCGGCCTAGTCCGATGGGAAAGGTCATTAAAGGCGGTCGTCGACCTGCATGAGACTATCAAGCAGACATCGAAGATGAGAGCTCGGCGGCTGCAGCTAACCTAGTTGGTCGATGGGTGGGCCATCGACTAGAGTGGTCTTCAACAAGGGCGATTGATGAGGGAGGTCGTCGACCAGGGCACGTACTGGGCGGTCGACTCAGTCGACCGGGTTACCTCTTCAACGAGGTTCTACGGAGGTGCGAGACTGTCGTCGAGGTCGTGATGGCAAAAGCGACCTCGTGCTAGTATCCCGATGTCGATGTGGAGCATCAGACGCAACTGTCGGCACGTGGCCGACATGGCACCTGCGCGACGGTAAAGAACATGCTCAACCGTCGCCACGCACTGCAAAGTAGGTGCACACCTGCGCTACTATCTTCTGCGGATGCAACATTGGTAAGCTGCCCTGGTGCAGCGTTGGCACGCCGCTGACTTGCTCTGTTGGCAGGTCGCTCTTCCGCAATGCTAGCGTGGTGCCTCTATGCAACCCTGGCAAATTGTTGACCTTGCTGTACTGGCAGTCGACCAGCTTGCCTGCTAGGTTGCTAGGCTCTGATGTAGTCATTCTTGCTTGCTCAGCCTTTCTGTAATGCAACTTTCCCTAGGGGAACTCTTGCCAATTCTTCCAATGAGCAAGTGCTAGTGAAAGCAGAAAAAGCTACGATCACTCATGCAGCTCGTTCCAACCCCGTAGCCTAGCTCCCAAAACCATTGTAGAGTGACTCTTCGCAACCATCACCCGTCAACTTCCTACCCGGCAGGCGACTTCACTGCTACCACTCAGAAACGGAATGGAACCCTTAGGGGTGATGCTTGGCTACCAACTCAGCCCATACAACACAGAGAGCTCTCAAGATCTCAGCCGTGGTTGTTGAGAGCTCTCAAGGCCACTATTAATTGGGTCGGCCCAAATCGACGCAAGCACGGTTGCATGAGCTGTCAGCTTAGATTGGAGTAACCAGAGCAACCAAGGGGAGGGTTGCTGTGCTTTCATAAGGACGGTCATGTGCTGCAGTCATGCAGCGCAAGGACCCTAACCCTCCCCTCAGCCTCAAGGTCAAGTTCTTCATTGCAGCAGCAGCCATGCTGTATAACAGTACACGAACGAACTGGACCAGGAAGTGACAGGATACACAGGCTGAGAGTGAGCGTCAATGGGGAAGAAGGTGAGGGAGCAAACGGGCTTGTGGCGGCCTTCCAGTAAAAGCAAGAAGCGGAAGTGCGATGCTTGTTGGTGCAACCCTACGGTTTGCACTCAGCTTGTTGTCCGTGTGCGTGCATGCGTGTGTGCATGGAATGGAATGAGGGCATGAAATAATATATATATTTCATGCTAATAATGGTGTATGAGTGATGGGCCATGATGTCGAATGTGTGTGTTGAGTCTATAGCGAGTTATCGCTAGCCGCGTGTTAATGCGGTCATTTGTGTCTCGCGCGCGGTTTCTATTTTGTTGTGGTGTGTGAGTGATGGGTCATGATGTCGAATGTGTGTGTCGAGTCTATAGCGAGTTATCGCTAGCCGCGTGTTAATGCGGTCATTTGTGTCTCGCGCGCGGTTTCTATTTTGTCGTGTGTCCCGTGTACGGTTTCTATTTTGTCGCTTGTCGAACGTTCGGCGTGTCGCAGGTGTGTGCAGCAGACCCATCAAGAACTCAAGGATGAGTTTTGTGATGAAGAACCCGAGCCTTGGTTCAAGCTTCAAGTGTTTTCGAAGCTTGTCAAAAGAGTACACCTCAAGATATTGAAGATAGTTACATTACAATGTGTAGTGTAATATTTCTATGGGTGTAGGCCCTTGTGGAGGGTAGTTTCGAGACCCTTCTTGGTTGGGGACAGTGTGGCACTGTTCCACATCACTGTACCTCGGCTCTTGGGGTTTGTAGGAGCTGGGAGTCATTCCCAACTCGTAACTCTTCCTAGCTCTTCCTAATTGTGTCTTCTAAGACTATGTTGCTGCCATAGTGCTGTTCGTTCAATCTGACGCTGTGTCATCAATTCTTGATGCTATCGAGCGATCTAAATTGCCTATTGTAGGCGACGTTAAGACGCTCCAGATCCAAGTTGAATGAGGTCATTTGGAGTTGTGAGCAGCCGCTGTGCAGAAATCCTCCTGCGCACTCTATCTTTCTTTTGTCAATAATGCTACAATGTCATCCATGCTTCTACGCTCCAGCTTGCCATCCTCGCTTCACGCCACAGACAAGTCAAACTGTCCGGCCTGTGTCGTGCTGCTGCTGCCAGATGGAGTGGCTGGTACTGTAAGTCCAGTTGGCAGTTTGAGATAGTGGTGGCAGTGCTCCATAGCTTCACAGCTTGGCTGCTGGTGCCCGCTACTGCAAGAAAACTGCCTTGCAAGGTTTGTACCAAGGGATCCAGTGGGGTGGATGGACAAAAAAATGGGGTGGAATGGTGTGATATCAAGATGGAGTGGTGGTGCTAGAAAAGGGGGAGAAGCAATGTGGTGGAGAGAAGGAAAGGGACAAAAAGATGGTGTGCCTATGTCAATCAAGGCCCATGGGCAGTCGCGGGTAGGGAAGTTGAGCACTATAATAGATGGTAAGCGAGCACTAGAGCAGCAGCAACAGGTGAAATTGAAAAGCGAGATGGTTCTCAAAAGAATGGGTATGGAGAGTGGTGGTGGTAGTGGTGCCTGAAAGACTCACACGGAGCAGTAAGGGTGGGGGCGAGAGGAGGGGATGGATGAGAGGAAATGAGGGATGAGAGGAGAGGAAAGATGAGAAAAGAGGACGGATGTGAAGAGAGGAATAAGAGGAGAAAGGGGGTGGGTGAGGAGAGAAGGGGTGTGCGGAGAGAAGTGCTGAGAAGAGAGAAACAAACCTTTGGGTAGAAGGCGAGCTGCCATGTCTCAGCAGGGGGGCTTCGAGGATGGCGATGGTGGTGGTGATAGAGATGAGAAGATGAGAGGGATGAAAGGAAGGGAGGGATGAGTGAAGGAGAGGGATGAGAAGGCAATGGAGCATATCTGGGGACGGAAAGCAAGCTGCCATATCTCAGCATAAGGTGCTTCGAGCATGGCGATGGTGGTGTTGGAGTCTGTTAACGGGAGTTGTATTTGGCCCCGTCCTCGCTTGGGCGGAGCCGACCTCGTGGTCGGTTGTGCGGGGGGATGCAGCCGACCTGCAGCATTGGACACGGGGGCCACTGCAAGAGCGTGGAGTTGGTGGGCGTCCGGCTGGAGGGCGCCGAGCAGGTGGACGCCGACCAGGGCGTCTGCTCGGCGTCCTGGGGGCCTGGACGCCGACCAGGGCGTGCACACGGCGTCCTGGAAGGCTGGACGCCGAGCTGGGAGTCTGCTCGGCGTCCCGGGCGCCTGGACGCCGACTTGGGTGACACCTTGGCGTCCGGGGAGGTGGGACGCCGACCTGGGCGTCTGCTCGGCGTCCTGGGCGAGTGGACACCGACCAGGATGCCAGGACGCCGACCTGGGGACGCCGGGCTTGGCGTAGCCGGCGTCCGACTGGGCTGGACGACCAGGCAGGGTTGCCCGGTCGACCGGGATACCCGGGCGACGACTGCGAAGGTCGCCGGGGGCGGATTCTGCGAGGACGACCTCGGGGGTGGTATCCCGAGGTCGACGTGGCTGATGGGCGCCGTCACGGGCGGGAATGTCTGCGCTGGGCACGTGACGAGGAGTTGGACGCCAACCAGCTGCACACACCTGCGAAGCAGGTGCACCGTTGTCCTACGGGTGCAACGCTGTGCAGCCGACCTGCTGCAGCGTTGGCACACCGTGGACATGCAACGTTGGCGCACCGCATCTCTGCAGCGCTGGAGCGGTGCGAGCATTGCTGCGCTGGAACGCGGTCGACCGTGCTGCGCTGGAGGTCGACCAGCAGCTGTGCTAGCTCTGATGTAGTGATGCATGCCAATGTTGTTGCTATCATTCTGAACCTTTGTTGTGATGTTTTTTTTTTCTTAGTGGAACTCTTGCCAATTCTCCCCGTGAACTAGCAAGCAGTGTGCGCACAAGGAAACGACTAAGTGAACGAACGCAGAGATCCCTCTCACACACGTGCCTTCCCCGCAGTAAAGCTCCCGTTGCTAGAGTTATCTCCGCAGAGTCGACGTAAAAAACTCTCACGAAGTAGTCCAGAGAGGAAGACATTGCTCGCAAGTTGGTTGGGCAGACGGTTATGGTGATTGTGAGAATTGAGGAACCGTTTCAGAAATGATTGATGTAATTGATTGATCCACCTGGGTACAACACGAGGCTATATATAGGCTTGACACAAGGCAGGTAACCAGATGTTATGTTATTTTTTCGAGGGTCGCGAAACATCCCAAATGGATCATTTTTCATGGCAAAATTGCCTCATGACATCTTCACAGGGAACTTGTTCTTCCTTAGGATCTTGAAGGCTTTCTGTAGATGCACCATATGCTCTCTCGGGTTCTTTGAGTATATCATTATGTCGTTCATGTACACTACTACGCATTCATCCAACAGGGATTGTAGGATGTGATTCATCTTTGCCTAGAATGTCGCGGTGCATTGCAGAGTCTGTATCTGGTACGAAAGCTTGTCTTGTGGATCAAATTATCTGCAATCTTGATCTGTCAATCCTGATCTGTCAATTGAGCTTCGAGTATACCGTTGCACCACGCAGTTGGTTTTGAATATCATCTATGCGAGGTATATGATATTTGTTCTTGACTGTCCGTTTGTTTAGTGGTTAGAAATCATTGCACATCTGTAAACTACCATCCGGTTTTGAAGTGAAGAGACTCGGTGCAACGTAGGGAGATGTGGATGGTTAGATGAGTTTCTTGTTGAGCAGGTATTCTAACAATTTGTTCATGTTTGTTGGTTCGATCGGATTGAGGTAGTATGGTGCACAGGAGATGGGTTACGCACCTGGTCCCTCCATGATCTCGTGATTTTGAGTTCGCTGGAGGCACTCTTGCATGCAGATCACCAGGCATGATGTCCTTGCACTCCTTTAACACCTCCTGTACTTCTTCAAGTAGCTCCGAGATTAACTTCTCCTCTGCTACTGCCATTACCAGTGCTAGGTCACTAAGAGTACTCTCGTTGACTGTTTGTTCGAACGCTAAAAATGTCGTTCCAAGAACATCCCCTGTACCCGTCCAGCTTCGCAGCTCCACAGGTTTTTTTTATTGTAGATATATGCCTTTCAATTGACCCAGTCAATCACGGAGTTGAATCGCTTCACAAAATCATGCTCGAAGATAAAATTGAACCATTCGATATTTATAATCAGCAATGTCAACTTCCACCTCAACTCAAACTATCTTCAGCTGCAGTGTGGATTCACCGTGGATGGGAAGCTTCATACGATTCACCGTGGATGGGATGTCAGAATGCTATTATTGTCTAGCCTGCAGTGGGGTACTCTATAGCGAGTACAGCCCAATTTAGGGTTTCCTATATGTACTCAACTGCCTGCTAGTTCAACCCCTCTCCTTTCATTCATTCTTGCCTAGTGATTCTGACATGCTATCAGAGCAGGTCGACCCTCCTGGGTCGATCCTGTGGGTGGGCCCACCACCTAAGCCTTCCGCTGCTACTGCTACTGCTACTCCCTGTCCGCCGCGCGCCCCGTGGCGCGCGGCGTCGAAACTAGGGTTTTCAGCCCGCCGTGCGCCCCGAGGCACGCGGCGGTTTTCTGCCCGCCGTGCGCCCCGAGGCGCGCGGCGGTTCTCTGCCCGCCGTGTGCCCCGAGGCGCGCGGCGGGTTCCTGCCCCGTCACTCGGCACGTCGCCCCCGGGAGGCGCTGCGACGGGCGACGGGGACCCGCGCGTCGCCCCCCGTCGCCCGTCGTGGCCTGCGCGCGGCCCGTACACCCGGCACGCGGCCCGTACGGGCTGCGCCAGGCCCGCGCGCGGCCCGTACGGGCTGCGCCAGGCCCGCGCGCGGCCCGTACGGGCTGCGCCAGGCCCGCGCGCGGCCCGTACGGGCTGCGCCAGGCACGCGCGCGGCCCGTACGGGAAGCGCCAGGCCCGCGCGCGGCTCGGGCCGCCTGCGCGCGGTTCGGGCGGCTCTACCAGGCCCGTGGGCGGCCCGTTCCTCGCTGCTCCTGCCCTCTCCACTGTCCCCCGTGCTTCTACCGGCGCCTCACCCCTCCTACAGCCCGTTCTCCTAAATTAGGGTTTGGGGGTGAAGAGTGTGGGGGTGGCGGCTATGGGGGTGTCGGTTGTGAGTTCCTCCCCCTGCTCCTCCTCCTCCCTCGTCTCCCTCTGCTACAGCTGCCGCTGAGGGGGGTGGTGTGTGGGAGCCTAGGGTTTGGGGTTTAAGGGGGGTACCGTCGGAGTGGAGCTAGGGTGTCAGCAGGGGGTGTGTGAGAGGGGCGTGGGACGGTCGGGGGAGATTGCGTGGAGGTAGCCGTCGTGACGCCAGCAGCGCCAGTAGTCCGGATGCCCTCGCGCGTTTCGGTAGCCCAGCGAGCCTGCTTCGCCAGTCGCCTGTGGGTCCGTTGCTCCTGTGTGTGCTCGTCGTAGCCGCGGAGCCAGATACTCCCGTAGTCCGGTGCCCTCGTGCGCTCGGTAGCCACTGTGCGCGCCGCTCCTGTTGCCCGTGTGTCTGCAGCTTCAGTCGGCGCCTTTCATCTTCTCTCCTCTCGCCAGCCCTCCTCCTCCTCGCTTGCCCTCTGTGACTGCCTCTAGCTTTGCTCATAACTGTGAACTTTAAACTATTGCTTCTTGAACTTGTGCTCAGAATGTGTGGTGACATTGTGATCCACCCTGAGCTTGTACTGCTTTGCTTGCTCTGCTGATTACACCCCACTTTGGCTATGGGGGTGTGTCAGAATGCTATTATTGTCTAGCCTGCAGTGGGGTACTCTATAGCGAGTACAGCCCAATTTAGGGTTTCCTATATGTACTCAACTGCCTGCTAGTTCAACCCCTCTCCTTTCATTCATTCTTGCCTAGTGATTCTGACATGGGAAGCTTCATACTGTCCACCATAGTTACTGTAAACTGGGTCACCTCCAAGGACTCCCCAATTTTCTCCAACATCCATTGGTCGCACACCAAATGGGACGCACTATTACCCACCAATGGTTGGAAACGTCTCCCGTTGCAGATCATCTCGAGTAATAGTAGCTATTGCCGCTCCAAGTAGTTAAATATGATTTTATTTATAGGATCATAGGGTACATCAAAACACTCATAATCTCAATTCCCTATATTTAAAGCTCCACTCTCTACTTCGAACTCCGCTTGACGAATAAAAGGTTTTTTTAAGGCCAATTATGCTTTTTCTAGGCCTAGAACCTTCCCCTAAGCCTTTGCAATTATGTAGGCTTCACCTGTGGGAAATGGGGAGCCTTAATACGGTGTTGCGGGGAGAGAATATTAACTCCTCAAAACATTTGACCCTTTTCAACGCTCCGGGGTTGGTTTCCCCACCTTTTACGTACCTGTAAAAAAATTAAATGGTTCTTTTTCACCTCTAATTATCTTAATTTTCTTTCAAATGTTTTGAACCATAGTAAGTAGTATTCTTCGTAAAAGCAGAATTTTATGATAGCTTTAACGAATTTTTACTCTCTCATGAATAGGATCCGGTCGATTTGAAGACTTGTGGCATTTATCAACTAAACGCAAATCCGCTTGGTAGGATTGCGCGCGCTGGCCTTAGCTACCACTTCGAAGTTGAATCACGTCAAAAGGTGGTCTAGGGAGTGTGAACGAAGTAAAAACGTATAGTTGCTTCTTTCATTAGAATGGATGGAGGAAGAACAAACATCACAATATACAATGAGTTGGGGAGGTTTGAAGAGAACTTTGTGAGGGAAGGCTCTCCAAATGCTTGGGAAGGATAGTGGGAACCTCCCTAGCATCAAAGATGCAACCGTCATGATGAGGTCCTTGAGGAGCATGCAAAATCCAATAAATTGGATTTTGCCTAGGTATTACAACATTTGCAACCCATGCTAGAAACTTCAAGTCACCCCAATCCAATTTTCAAAGCTGCCTTCCTAACCCCCATCCAAAGATCCCTTTATAGTTATGACCCAACAAGCGCCCAATGAAGGTTATCTCCCAAATCAAATTCTAATTCCCAAATGTTGGAATTTCCGTAATTTGGAGAAAACACAGAAGTGATGACATGCATCTTAGCATGCCAGACATCTTAACACAGAGGTGATGACATTTAGCACACAGCAGAACGTTAGGATGACATGCACTCATTGTAACGTGCATACAACAAACCCCCCTCAGACTAACAGACTGCATGCACACACTCAGAGGCATACAAACTCATTACACATACATACACACATGCACCCATGACACTTCTTGACACACTAGTGCAACGCCACGCCACACATCTTACCACACTTGCAGTGTACATCCGCAGGAAATCTCTTGGTAAGAAAATCAGCTGCCTGCTTACTGGCCTTCATATAATGAAGCTCAATAGCCCCCTCCTTCACCATCTGCCTCACCCAGTGCCACTTAACCTTCATGTGCTTGTTCAGCCCATTCAAGATAGGATTAGTGGTCATGGTAATACCACTCTCACTGTCAGAAAAAAGTGGTGTATGTCCCTCCAATTCAACCCTCGTGTCTTCCAACAGCTTCCTCAGGAGCACAATCTTCATGATGGCATGATACATTGCCATGTACTCTGCCTCTGCTGATGACTGGGCAATCTCACTCTGCTTCTTGGACCTCCAACTCACTGGTCCTCCTCCGACCATGCACACATAGCCACCCACAGATGACCGATCTTCATTCTCCGAGGCCCATGTAGTGTTGGCCAAGCATGACTGCTTTAAGGCTCCAGGCATAATCACATCTGTTCTAGGTTGTTCCAGCTGGCCTTCAGCTGAAAACTGAACACCAGCAGATGCTATAGATCCGAGATAGCGCACCATGGGCTTTGCCACCTTTCAAGTGGGCTGCTGCACAACTCTCGCCAGCTTCCTCACTTGAAACGAAGCATCAGGTCGCGTATGCACAGCTGCAAACGTAACACTCCTAATGAGTGACTGATAATCATTTTGTAGTCCATCCCCGAGTACATCATCATACTTAGCTGCCTTTTGTATCTTATGGCCTGCAAAAAATGGCGCCATCACAGTGCGACCCCCAGTCACACCATAACGCTCCATCACGCCAGAGATGTAGTGTGACTGATGCATTTTCAGCCACTTCCTCTCGACATCTCGCTCAATCTGCAGCCCCAAGTAATAATGGACATCCCCAAGCACCTTGCACTTGAAGTTGTCCATTAGCAGCTCCTGGGCCCACTCAATCTGCTCCATGGAAGGTGAGAACAGCAGTATGTTATCGACATACACCAGCAGCAATAGCCAGTGCTCCCCCTCTACTGTACTTCAGCCTTGAAGGTGGTGATGCCACTCTTTTCTCGCTTGTAGCAGCTCTCGCGGGTAGCAGCTTGCTGTGCAAGTGGTGAAGCTCTTCTCTGGACACCCCCTTTTATGACGTTGGCTTGTAGAGCAGGCTTAGGCTGAGATGGTGCGTCCACACGAAATGACTCATATTCCAACCCCTCCTCTACAGGACGACCAGCAACTTGCTGATCACCACCGCCACTATGGTAACTGGACAGCTCATACTTAGGGAAATCATCGAGGTACAATTAAACCTCCTCTAATGCAGATCGCTCAATCTCCTGCCAGTCTTCACTTGCTACTACTGCTGCCAGTCTTTGTACATGACGTCCTCAACAACATCACGACTGACCAGCGTTTTCTTTCTCTTGGGTTCCCACATCAGCCACCCCTTTAAGTCACGCACCATCATGGACAGCCCACACAGTAGCAACTTCCAGTTTGTGCCTCTAATCCTTAGGCACCATCACAAGAGCCATGCATCAACTTACACGCATGATGTCATTTGTTGGTTTCTTGCCAAGCCAACGCTCATACGGCACCTAGTGCTTCTCGCCAACATGCTAGACTCTGTTCTTGACCATAACGACGTAGCGAACAACGTCAGGCCAGAACTTGTAGGGCATTCCAGCAGCCCCCAACAAGGTTTTGGCCGCCTCGCCAATGGTCTGCTTGGCACGCTCGGCAATGTTGTTTTGCTGTGGTGTTCCAGGGCAGGCCAGCTGGTGTCGGATGACGTTCCTTTTGAGGAAATTGGTGAAATTGGTTCCAAGGAACTCACCATCATGGTCTCTCATCACATTCACCAGTCTCATGGACTGCTGCTCAACCATCGGCAGCAAATCCTCTTTGATTGCTGCAGTGGCGTCACTCTTTTTGGACAAGGGACGAGCCCATGTGAATCAGCTGCATTCGTCCACCATGGTGAGGAAGTACAATGCTCCCCCAGTCCCCTAAGTCCGCATAGGACCGACAAGGTCCATGTGCACCACCTCCAATGGTGCCTTCGCTGATACCTCCGTATGTGGGAACGGGAATCGCACAAACTTCTTCTGCATGCATGCCTCGCAGCCGCCAAAGGCAGCGCCATCACCATGCACTTGCAGCCCGTGCACGCAATTCTCCTTGTGCATCGACTCCAATCTGGAGACAGCCTCATGTGCAAGTCGGCGGTGTCGAGTCTCCCAAGACTCTTGGCCCGAGGTAGCTGACGCCTTTACGGCCGCGCTTGCGCCAATCAGCTTCTCACTTTGCACATAATATTGCTCCTCCATTGAAGCCACGACATCCTCATTACATGACTTGTGCCAAGGGAGAATCGCGATCTGCCACGTGCACTTGTGGACATCTCCCTTGCGCTGTAGGTCCCAAATAAGGCGCGTAAGCCAATGGTCTCGGTATTCACACCTGCGTCTCCCAATCAGCCAGTTGAGATCAGGTTCGCACACAAGTCCGGCACCCATAGCACGTTACTCAATCTCGCAAGCTCACCATCCGCACCTATGAACTTGGCGCATCCCATGCCCATGACTTTGGCCTTGGCGCCAGTCGCGGATGTGACTGTAGAGATCTGTGCGGGCTGGATTTCATCAAGAAGATCTGGACGAGGAGTCATATGCCAGGAGCTCCCAGACTCAATCACCCAATGGGTGAATGGATGAAGGAAAACCTTGGCAGCCATAGCGGGGTCGGTCATTCCTTCATTCACGAAGAAGGACCCAGCCTTCCGTTTTTCAGGTTTGCCACCCTTTTCGTCATCCTCCTCCTCTCCACTAGCTTCCATGACCCCCCCCACTCCTCTTGCCATCACGCTGGTTGCTTGAGGAAGGCGGAGTCCAATTTTGGGACCTTTGGTAGCATATTCTCCAACAATGGCCGCGCTTCTGGCAATAGAAGCACACATCATCTTGGCCTCCGCCACTCTCCTCTTGGGAGTTCTCATTCTTCTTGCCCTTCCACTTCTTTTTAAAATTGCTCTTTCCACCTCCAACTCCTTAACCAGCAGCCCCCTAGATTTCAGCCTTTTTACGCTGATTCAGCCTTTTTACACCAATTCAGCTTTTTTCAGCCTTTTTTTTTCTGGGCCAATGATGATTTGTCAGCTCTTTCCCCAAAAGTCTTGGTGATGTTCTATTTTTTAATGGAAATAAGGCCTTTTTGGCTGATTTTTAGCGTGAATTTGTGAGTGATCTCTGATTTTTCAGCCTACCCCAAAACCAATCTAGGGGACTCCGCGACAGCTGCAAGATTTCGTCCGTCCAGATCCGTCGTAAACTTGTTGTTGAAGTTTCAAACCAAATGAGTGATGTAAAAAGGCTTGCGTATTAGGGGGAGACAAGTGGCAGTGGCGTATCTCCATCCTCCCCTCCCCCCCCCCCTATCATGCATCATGACAAAGTTGGAGGAATTCACCTCCGGTACGACCTCCAGCAAGAGATTAAAGAGGAAAGCGCATGCATGGATTTTTGCCCTCCACCTATGCACATCCCAACATGACAAGTTTTTTTTGTTGTCCAACATGCATATGTTCAAGGTGTATCCCCCCCATGTTGTCTTATCATGGCATCCATTCACAAAGATGATGGGTAGGCAGTTCATGACTGCATCTCTCGCCCCTAGAAAGTAAAACAAGAGGCGAGAAATCGTTTTGGGGTTGAGAAACGTTTTGCATTTTCTAAAACTACATTTTCAAGTTGCGTGGAATGCATGAGACAACAATATTATTTCTAAGATGGGAAGCTTTTGGATTGATTAGTATTACTTAAGCTTTATTGTATGATTTTCCATATTCAATCAATTTCATGCTAAACACTTCTATGCTTTGCGTTGTGGTAAAAAAAAAAATCAAACTAAATGTTGATAGTCTTACTTGAAGAACAACAATATTTGGTATTATGGACCTTAAAGAAAAAAAGCAAAATCGAATCTTGTTAACTACTATAACGATATGCGGAAGCGTTTAAACTGGTAAAACAAACTTAAACTTGGCAACACTTAACATCACTTGCAGCCCTTCGAGCGTGACAGCTTGTCACCTCCTAGCCAAGGGCGTAGAAAAAATTGCAAGCGAGTAGTTATGCCTTGCTCAGCTTGTAATACGAGTAAACTGGTCGAGCAGAGTTTCGGCAGCACAACGGTAGCGATTCTACTCTCGTCAATACGTAGTAGTAGAAAATGAACTTGAAAAGGCGAATGAAAAATAGTTGTTGTGTTATAGAACGATTACAGGCACACATTTATATGAAATCCTAAGCACACACAAAAGGTAAGCATAAACGTTGCTGTAGAACAAGGTCTTGATTTTTTGCCACGCTGTAATAGGAAACGGTTGCAGAATTTCTTAGGATGTTGCCTTTTTTCCTTCTCTTGTAACACAAGGCAATTCCATTGCTGACTCCTCCCCATAACACCTGCGATTTCATGTGGCTCCCATATGGCTCCCATAAGCATCACATGAAGTTCATGCGAGTTTACAGCTGTAAAACGGTTTTAACCGTTTGGTGACGTAAACAACCGAATTGTACCTGTGGCGAAATCATTCTTTTATGCGGCGTAACATTCGCGCGCAATTTCTTGTTCCGCGAGTCAACGGGGGGATTCTGTTTTTCAACGGAAATCCACACGTCCCCACCTGCCACACGCCACGACCGAGATTTTTCTCGGTCGTGCTGAAGATACAGCGCGCATGATTGCGATCATGTGCGTGTACAGTGCGCGGGACGGCACACGCGCATGCCCTGTGGGGCCTTACGCGCGTGCCTGGACTTGCGCGTGGGTCCAGATTTTCGCATCTTTGACCTGCGCGAAAAAATCTCGGCACCCTCCCTTGACCAGTCAAACAGCCAAGCACCCCTCGGTACACCACCCGCTCGCATGAAACCTCAATAAGCCTCGCATGAGAATTCGAGGCTTATGGCACTCCAATGAGTCTCGAATTAGACATTCGAGGCTCGCCCATTTGAGCCTCGCATGAAATATTTCTCATGCGACTTTCATGGGAACTCATTTCAGCTTCATGAGAGCATCATTTGAGACTTCGTGGGAGCCTCATTTGAGCGCGTCATGTGAACAGTGAAAACGAAACTGAAAATGCACAAACACAAAATGCAATTACAAGTAAAAATGAAACACACAAAATGCAGGTACAAATACGCACAGAACACACACGGAATGAAAATGAAAATGCGCACACACACAAAATGCAAAATGCGACGCAGATTGACGTGCAAAAATGAATATTTGCACCCAACAAACTCCCCCTCAAGCAGTCGCCTGCTTGCACTCACATGCGTGAGCCTAGTTAAGGCTCATGCCACTCAGCTTAGCACACCGCCAATGAGGTTCCTCGGCCAGCCGCTTTGTGAGGAAATCAGCCGGCTGCTGCTGCGTCTTCACGTAGAGAGGCTCAAGGGTTCCCCTCTGCACTTCTTTGCGCAGCCAATGCCACTTGATGCGCATGTGCTTGGTAAGCCCATGCAGCACCGCGTTCTTGGCCATGGAGATGGCACTTGAATTGTCACAGAAGAGTGAGGTTGGTACCTTCTGCTCGTGCCCAATCTCCTCCAGCAGCTTCCGCAGCCAAACCAGCTCCTTGGCCGCGTGGTACATAGCCATGTACTCAGCTTCAGCAGATGAACCCGCAGTTTCCACCTGCTTCTTTGACCTCCAGCTCACGGGTCCTCCCCCAATCACACAGAGGTAACCTCCCACTGAAGACATGTCCTCCTTCTCTGAAGCCCATGAAGAATAAGCAAAACCTGTAAGGAAAAGCTCCCTCTCTCCCAAATGCTCCCCCTTCTCCTTGTGAATTTCTACTCCCTTCTGCTTCCTTTGTGCCACAGCAGAGTACTGAACTCCAACAGTTGGGTAGGAGTTCAAGTACTGAATGATTCGATCAGCTGCATCCACCTGCTCTTCGGTTGGATTCTGCACCACCCTAGCCAGCTGCCCTACTGCAAATGATATGTCCGGCCTGGTGTGCACTGCTGCATAAAGCAAGCTCCCCACAACTGACTGAAATCGTGCTTGCTCTCGATGATCCACCCCCTCATTCTCTCCTGCCTTTACGAGCTTGAACTCGGATGGAAGCGGTGTGGCTACTTTCCTCCCGACTTCAATCTCATACTTCTGCCCCATGTCCTTGATGTATTTCTCCTGGTGCAGCTTCACCCACCCATTGCTGATGTCCCTCTCGATGTGCATGCCCAAGTAGTAATTCGCCTCCCCCAAGGTCTTACACTTGAAGTTTTGCATCAGCTTCTGCTGCACCTTCATCACTTCCTGCTTGCTGCTCCCAAACAGCAGGATGTCGTCGACATAGACCAGGAACATGACAAGGGCCTCCTTTTCCCCCATGAGGAAAAGACTCTCGTCACATGTACTTGCCCTGAAGCCTATCTCCTCTAACACCGAGGACAGCTTCTTGTACCAGCAGCGTGGTGCTTGTTTGAGGCCATAGATGGCCTTCTTCAGCTTGCACACACGCCCGGTACCATCCTCATAACCCGGCGGCTGTGACATGAAGACCTCCACATCTATCAGCCTATAGAGAAATGCTGTGGTGATATCCATCTGAACTATCACCCACCCATTCACGGCTGCACCAGCAAGGAGAACACACAAGGTTGGTGTCTTTGGAGTTGCAGCAAAGGTCTCCTTGAAATCCTCCCTTTCTTTCTATTGGTAACCCCTTGCCACCAGCCTGCTCTTGTAAACTGACACGGCTCCTTTGTTGTCAGTTTTAATCCTAGGAATCCAGCCACAACTTATAGCTTTCTTCCCCTCCGGCAGTGGCACCAGCTCCCATGTGCCATTTTCCATAAGGCTGTTGTATTCAGCGTCTCTAGCTACTAGCCACTTGTCCCTGTCCGGTCCGTTAAGGGCCTCCTCCATGGTCAGTGGCTGAGTTGGTGCAGGTGCCATGAAGCAATACACCTCCTCCTCTGCTTCCTCATCAGAATCACTGCTGCTTTGAAGCACGAGCAATGCATCGGGTTGCTGCTGCTCTTCCCTTGCTACTTTGTAGTCCCTCAGCTTCAATGCGGCTGCTCGCATCTGCCTTTCGATCATGGGTGAGAAACCACGACCTGTGGGAAGGGATTTGGTTTGGGTCCTTCTTGAGGGAAGGGTGGGGGGAATAACACGTGTTATGGGGTGAGGTTCTTCAGGTGCACCTGTTGGCTTCACACCCTTAACCACGGGGAGCTCTGCTGCACCTTCCTCCTCGCTTGCCGTTGCTATCTCCTGCGCAACCCACTGCTCCTCCACCTCAAATCCCATGGTTGCTTGCTGCAGTTGCTGCACAATCTGCTCCTTAGGCTGCTTGGACCAGCTCCCACAGGTGATGTCTTCCATGAACTTGACATCCCTACTGTCAAACACAACACCCTTGGTCAGCTCCCAAAGCAGCCACCCCTTGCTTTCGGCTGCCAACCCCAAATGCACACACCACACAGCCGTTGCACCCAGCTTGTTGCGATGTGCTTTGGGGATATGAGCCACAGCCATGCAGCCAAACACACGCAGCATGTCAATGGGCGGCTTCCTCCCAAGCCACCTCTCCATGGGGACCCAAGACTCAACACCGACATTGGTGAACATCCTGTTCTTCACCACCGTGGCGTGGCGCACAGCATGTGGCCACTTGGAGTTCCCCAAACCTGACTCAATGAGAAGAGCCCGTGCTGTCTCCAAGACCGTGCGGTTTGCCCATTCTGCTACGCCGTTGGATTGCGGTGTGTAGGAGGTGGTGAGCTCCCGAATGATTCCCTGCTTCTTCAGCCATGCATTCAGCTCCTCCCCGAGGAACTCCCCACCCCTGTCAGTCCTAATCTGCTTCACCTTCTGCCCGGACTGTTTCTCCACCAACGGCAGCCATTCATCGCGTATGGTGGACGGCACATGGTCCTTCTTCTTGAGTGGAAAAGCCCAGGTGACTCGGCTCCAATCATCCACGATGGTGAGAAAGTACCTCTCACCACGCTCCCCCACAACCGGTAGCGGCCCCACCACATCCATATGCACCAGCTCCAACAGGTTCTTGCCGCCTCCCTCGGTTGCATGGAACGGGTACCGAGTGAACTTGCTTAGCAAGCAAGTCTCACACTTATGGGTTACTGCTGCACCTGCCAGCTTCAGTCCCTTAACCCCTTCCTCCTTTTGCAGTTGCTGCAGTGCGGGCATAGCAATGTGCCCGAGGCGACGGTGGGCTGTCATCCAGTCCGTTTCACCGCTCCTCGCTGAAACCTTCAGCTCCTCTGTGGCTACCGCATTGCACTCCCCCTCGGATCCACCCTCCTTGCCCCATATCATCACAAGTAGCTGCCACATGGAGTTGCAGATGTCACGGCTCTCGTGGAGGTCCCACAACACCCGCTTTCCAAGCTGCCCCGTGAATGTCTTGGCTCCATCGGTGGATGTGCTGACCCCGCACTTGCCTAGTTTCCTGAGGGATATGAGGTTAGCTTTAAGGTCAGGGACAAGAAGCACATCACTTAGCACCACCGGTTTGCCATCGGCTCCTTTGAATGCAGCACGTCCCGCCCCCGTCACCTTGAGAGCGTGCCCCGATGCCGACTTCACCTTTGCAATCGGTGCAGTCCCCACTTTGTCAAGGAGGTCGGCCCTTGGAGTCATGGTCCATGCCGCTCCCGTATCCAAAACCACGTGTTGAGCGGGTGCAGTGCAGCTCCAGCATGGGCTATCACCGCGTCCTCATCCGGCTCTCCAACGTGGAAGAACTGACCGGCTTCCCTCTCCTCTTGCTCAGCCGGTTCATCATCGGCGACCGCTCCGGCGCCACTCCCTTCTTGGGTCCTGTTGGAGGGGGTCCACCAGGTGGGTTTAGTCTTGCACTTGAACCACAGATGGCCCACTTTCTCACAGTACCAGCACTTGCCCTCCATCCTCCCAGGTCCCCTTCCACCACCTCTGCCACCTCTGCCACCTCTGCCTCCACCATGTCCAGCTCCTCTGCCGCCTTGCTGATTGGAGAGTTCCTCATCCTTTGCAGCTCCTCTCCCAGCCCCTTGCCATTTCTTGCCTCCACCCCGTTTTCCTCCTTGCATGGCATAGCTGCTGCTCCCCTCGTCACTCCCCCTCAACTGACGCCTCCGAAAGTCCTCCTCAAGAATTTTAGTACGGATCCACTCCAAGGTCCAGAGGCTCTGGTTTTGGGGAAGACTAAGGCCGCTGGTGAAGACCATCCAAGATTCCGGCAGCAGCGACAACATCTTCACACACTTGGTTTGTTCGGGGTAGGTGATGCCGGCAATGGCTAATTTGGCGTAGAGGTCCCTAAGCTTATCTAGGATGGGCTGAACGGGTTCTCCTTCACTGAGGCGCAGAGTGGAGAGCTCTCTCTCGAGCATTAGAGTGGCTACAACTGAGGTCGGTGCGTGGAGATCCTTGAGCACGGCCCACGCCTTGGGTCCGCACTCATCCTCTGGAAGTAGGTGCATTATATGCTGGCGTTGGGCGATGTCTAAGCTCTGAGATAGGATATAGTATCGTGCTGATGAACGTTCATCCCAATCGCCCTGAAGCTCCGGATTGCTAGGGCGCTTTTCACTACCGATCATGACTTTGAGGAATCCTATCTGCCGAAAATATAGCTGCATCTTCCAAGACTAGTCATCGTACCCTTCACCACTGAATTTGTCGACTGTGAAGTTCTTCAGCACTTCCCTTAGCAGAGGGCCCTGGTTCGTCCGTGCTCCCTTAGGCGCGGATACTCCAGATTCCTGGCTACCACTGCTCGCGGGGGCTGAGTTCCCTTCTTCACCAGTCTCACCCATCGTCGGATACGTCAGAAACGACTAAGGACCAGCTCTGATACCACGTGTTAACTACTATAACGATATGCGGAAGCGTTTAAACTGGTAAAACAAACTTAAACTTGGCAACACTTAACATCACTTGCAGCCCTTCGAGCGTGACAGCTTGTCACCTCCTAGCCAAGGGCGTAGAAAAAATTGCAAGCGAGTAGTTATGCCTTGCTCAGCTTGTAACACGAGTAAACTGGTCGAGCAGAGTTTCGGCAGCACCACGGTAGCGATTCTACTCTCGTCTTTTCGTAGTAGTAGAAAATGAACTTGAAAAGGCGAATGAAAAATAGTTGTTGTGTTATAGAACGATTACAAGCACACATTTATATGAAATCCTAAGCACACACAAAAGGTAAGCATAAACGTTGCTGTAGAACAAGGTCTTGATTTTTTGCCACGCTGTAATAGGAAACGGTTGCAGAATTTCTTAGGATGTTGCCTTTTTTCCTTCTCTTGTAACACAAGGCAATTCCATTGCTGACTCCTCTCATGAACACCTGCGATTTCATGTGGCTCCCATATGGCTCCCATAAGCATCACATGAAGTTCATGCGAGTTTACAGCTGTAAAACGGTTTTAACCGTTTGGTGACGTAAACAACCGAATTGTACCTGTGGCGAAATCATTCTTTTATGCGGCGTAACATTCGCGCGCAATTTCTTGTTCCGCGAGTCAACGGGGGGATTCTGTTTTTCAACGGAAATCCACACGTCCCCACCTGCCACACGCCACGACCGAGATTTTTCTCGGTCGTGCTGAAGATACAGCGCGCATGATTGCGATCATGTGCGTGTACAGTGCGCGGGACGGCACACGCGCATGCCCTGTGGGGCCTTACGCGCGTGCCTGGACTTGCGCGTGGGTCCAGATTTTCGCATCTTTGACCTGCGCGAAAAAATCTCGGCACCCTCCCTTGACCAGTCAAACAGCCAAGCACCCCTCGGTACACCACCCGCTCGCATGAAACCTCAATAAGCCTCGCATGAGAATTCGAGGCTTATGGCACTCCAATGAGTCTCGAATTAGACATTCGAGGCTCGCCCATTTGAGCCTCGCATGAAATATTTCTCATGCGACTTTCATGGGAACTCATTTCAGCTTCATGAGAGCATCATTTGAGACTTCGTGGGAGCCTCATTTGAGCGCGTCATGTGAACAGTGAAAACGAAACTGAAAATGCACAAACACAAAATGCAATTACAAGTAAAAATGAAACACACAAAATGCAGGTACAAATACGCACAGAACACACACGGAATGAAAATGAAAATGCGCACACACACAAAATGCAAAATGCGACGCAGATTGACGTGCAAAAATGAATATTTGCACCCAACAAACTCCCCCTCAAGCAGTCGCCTGCTTGCACTCACATGCGTGAGCCTAGTTAAGGCTCATGCCACTCAGCTTAGCACACCGCCAATGAGGTTCCTCGGCCAGCCGCTTTGTGAGGAAATCAGCCGGCTGCTGCTGCGTCTTCACGTAGAGAGGCTCAAGGGTTCCCCTCTGCACTTCTTTGCGCAGCCAATGCCACTTGATGCGCATGTGCTTGGTAAGCCCATGCAGCACCGCGTTCTTGGCCATGGAGATGGCACTTGAATTGTCACAGAAGAGTGAGGTTGGTACCTTCTGCTCGTGCCCAATCTCCTCCAGCAGCTTCCGCAGCCAAACCAGCTCCTTGGCCGCGTGGTACATAGCCATGTACTCAGCTTCAGCAGATGAACCCGCAGTTTCCACCTGCTTCTTTGACCTCCAGCTCACGGGTCCTCCCCCAATCACACAGAGGTAACCTCCCACTGAAGACATGTCCTCCTTCTCTGAAGCCCATGAAGAATAAGCAAAACCTGTAAGGAAAAGCTCCCTCTCTCCCAAATGCTCCCCCTTCTCCTTGTGAATTTCTACTCCCTTCTGCTTCCTTTGTGCCACAGCAGAGTACTGAACTCCAACAGTTGGGTAGGAGTTCAAGTACTGAATGATTCGATCAGCTGCATCCACCTGCTCTTCGGTTGGATTCTGCACCACCCTAGCCAGCTGCCCTACTGCAAATGATATGTCCGGCCTGGTGTGCACTGCTGCATAAAGCAAGCTCCCCACAACTGACTGAAATCGTGCTTGCTCTCGATGATCCACCCCCTCATTCTCTCCTGCCTTTACGAGCTTGAACTCGGATGGAAGCGGTGTGGCTACTTTCCTCCCGACTTCAATCTCATACTTCTGCCCCATGTCCTTGATGTATTTCTCCTGGTGCAGCTTCACCCACCCATTGCTGATGTCCCTCTCGATGTGCATGCCCAAGTAGTAATTCGCCTCCCCCAAGGTCTTACACTTGAAGTTTTGCATCAGCTTCTGCTGCACCTTCATCACTTCCTGCTTGCTGCTCCCAAACAGCAGGATGTCGTCGACATAGACCAGGAACATGACAAGGGCCTCCTTTTCCCCCATGAGGAAAAGACTCTCGTCACATGTACTTGCCCTGAAGCCTATCTCCTCTAACACCGAGGACAGCTTCTTGTACCAGCAGCGTGGTGCTTGTTTGAGGCCATAGATGGCCTTCTTCAGCTTGCACACACGCCCGGTACCATCCTCATAACCCGGCGGCTGTGACATGAAGACCTCCACATCTATCAGCCTATAGAGAAATGCTGTGGTGATATCCATCTGAACTATCACCCACCCATTCACGGCTGCACCAGCAAGGAGAACACACAAGGTTGGTGTCTTTGGAGTTGCAGCAAAGGTCTCCTTGAAATCCTCCCTTTCTTTCTATTGGTAACCCCTTGCCACCAGCCTGCTCTTGTAAACTGACACGGCTCCTTTGTTGTCAGTTTTAATCCTAGGAATCCAGCCACAACTTATAGCTTTCTTCCCCTCCGGCAGTGGCACCAGCTCCCATGTGCCATTTTCCATAAGGCTGTTGTATTCAGCGTCTCTAGCTACTAGCCACTTGTCCCTGTCCGGTCCGTTAAGGGCCTCCTCCATGGTCAGTGGCTGAGTTGGTGCAGGTGCCATGAAGCAATACACCTCCTCCTCTGCTTCCTCATCAGAATCACTGCTGCTTTGAAGCACGAGCAATGCATCGGGTTGCTGCTGCTCTTCCCTTGCTACTTTGTAGTCCCTCAGCTTCAATGCGGCTGCTCGCATCTGCCTTTCGATCATGGGTGAGAAACCACGACCTGTGGGAAGGGATTTGGTTTGGGTCCTTCTTGAGGGAAGGGTGGGGGGAATAACACGTGTTATGGGGTGAGGTTCTTCAGGTGCACCTGTTGGCTTCACACCCTTAACCACGGGGAGCTCTGCTGCACCTTCCTCCTCGCTTGCCGTTGCTATCTCCTGCGCAACCCACTGCTCCTCCACCTCAAATCCCATGGTTGCTTGCTGCAGTTGCTGCACAATCTGCTCCTTAGGCTGCTTGGACCAGCTCCCACAGGTGATGTCTTCCATGAACTTGACATCCCTACTGTCAAACACAACACCCTTGGTCAGCTCCCAAAGCAGCCACCCCTTGCTTTCGGCTGCCAACCCCAAATGCACACACCACACAGCCGTTGCACCCAGCTTGTTGCGATGTGCTTTGGGGATATGAGCCACAGCCATGCAGCCAAACACACGCAGCATGTCAATGGGCGGCTTCCTCCCAAGCCACCTCTCCATGGGGACCCAAGACTCAACACCGACATTGGTGAACATCCTGTTCTTCACCACCGTGGCGTGGCGCACAGCATGTGGCCACTTGGAGTTCCCCAAACCTGACTCAATGAGAAGAGCCCGTGCTGTCTCCAAGACCGTGCGGTTTGCCCATTCTGCTACGCCGTTGGATTGCGGTGTGTAGGAGGTGGTGAGCTCCCGAATGATTCCCTGCTTCTTCAGCCATGCATTCAGCTCCTCCCCGAGGAACTCCCCACCCCTGTCAGTCCTAATCTGCTTCACCTTCTGCCCGGACTGTTTCTCCACCAACGGCAGCCATTCATCGCGTATGGTGGACGGCACATGGTCCTTCTTCTTGAGTGGAAAAGCCCAGGTGACTCGGCTCCAATCATCCACGATGGTGAGAAAGTACCTCTCACCACGCTCCCCCACAACCGGTAGCGGCCCCACCACATCCATATGCACCAGCTCCAACAGGTTCTTGCCGCCTCCCTCGGTTGCATGGAACGGGTACCGAGTGAACTTGCTTAGCAAGCAAGTCTCACACTTATGGGTTACTGCTGCACCTGCCAGCTTCAGTCCCTTAACCCCTTCCTCCTTTTGCAGTTGCTGCAGTGCGGGCATAGCAATGTGCCCGAGGCGACGGTGGGCTGTCATCCAGTCCGTTTCACCGCTCCTCGCTGAAACCTTCAGCTCCTCTGTGGCTACCGCATTGCACTCCCCCTCGGATCCACCCTCCTTGCCCCATATCATCACAAGTAGCTGCCACATGGAGTTGCAGATGTCACGGCTCTCGTGGAGGTCCCACAACACCCGCTTTCCAAGCTGCCCCGTGAATGTCTTGGCTCCATCGGTGGATGTGCTGACCCCGCACTTGCCTAGTTTCCTGAGGGATATGAGGTTAGCTTTAAGGTCAGGGACAAGAAGCACATCACTTAGCACCACCGGTTTGCCATCGGCTCCTTTGAATGCAGCACGTCCCGCCCCCGTCACCTTGAGAGCGTGCCCCGATGCCGACTTCACCTTTGCAATCGGTGCAGTCCCCACTTTGTCAAGGAGGTCGGCCCTTGGAGTCATGGTCCATGCCGCTCCCGTATCCAAAACCACGTGTTGAGCGGGTGCAGTGCAGCTCCAGCATGGGCTATCACCGCGTCCTCATCCGGCTCTCCAACGTGGAAGAACTGACCGGCTTCCCTCTCCTCTTGCTCAGCCGGTTCATCATCGGCGACCGCTCCGGCGCCACTCCCTTCTTGGGTCCTGTTGGAGGGGGTCCACCAGGTGGGTTTAGTCTTGCACTTGAACCACAGATGGCCCACTTTCTCACAGTACCAGCACTTGCCCTCCATCCTCCCAGGTCCCCTTCCACCACCTCTGCCACCTCTGCCACCTCTGCCTCCACCATGTCCAGCTCCTCTGCCGCCTTGCTGATTGGAGAGTTCCTCATCCTTTGCAGCTCCTCTCCCAGCCCCTTGCCATTTCTTGCCTCCACCCCGTTTTCCTCCTTGCATGGCATAGCTGCTGCTCCCCTCGTCACTCCCCCTCAACTGACGCCTCCGAAAGTCCTCCTCAAGAATTTTAGTACGGATCCACTCCAAGGTCCAGAGGCTCTGGTTTTGGGGAAGACTAAGGCCGCTGGTGAAGACCATCCAAGATTCCGGCAGCAGCGACAACATCTTCACACACTTGGTTTGTTCGGGGTAGGTGATGCCGGCAATGGCTAATTTGGCGTAGAGGTCCCTAAGCTTATCTAGGATGGGCTGAACGGGTTCTCCTTCACTGAGGCGCAGAGTGGAGAGCTCTCTCTCGAGCATTAGAGTGGCTACAACTGAGGTCGGTGCGTGGAGATCCTTGAGCACGGCCCACGCCTTGGGTCCGCACTCATCCTCTGGAAGTAGGTGCATTATATGCTGGCGTTGGGCGATGTCTAAGCTCTGAGATAGGATATAGTATCGTGCTGATGAACGTTCATCCCAATCGCCCTGAAGCTCCGGATTGCTAGGGCGCTTTTCACTACCGATCATGACTTTGAGGAATCCTATCTGCCGAAAATATAGCTGCATCTTCCAAGACTAGTCATCGTACCCTTCACCACTGAATTTGTCGACTGTGAAGTTCTTCAGCACTTCCCTTAGCAGAGGGCCCTGGTTCGTCCGTGCTCCCTTAGGCGCGGATACTCCAGATTCCTGGCTACCACTGCTCGCGGGGGCTGAGTTCCCTTCTTCACCAGTCTCACCCATCGTCGGATACGTCAGAAACGACTAAGGACCAGCTCTGATACCACGTGTTAACTACTATAACGATATGCGGAAGCGTTTAAACTGGTAAAACAAACTTAAACTTGGCAACACTTAACATCACTTGCAGCCCTTCGAGCGTGACAGCTTGTCACCTCCTAGCCAAGGGCGTAGAAAAAATTGCAAGCGAGTAGTTATGCCTTGCTCAGCTTGTAACACGAGTAAACTGGTCGAGCAGAGTTTCGGCAGCACCACGGTAGCGATTCTACTCTCGTCTTTTCGTAGTAGTAGAAAATGAACTTGAAAAGGCGAATGAAAAATAGTTGTTGTGTTATAGAACGATTACAAGCACACATTTATATGAAATCCTAAGCACACACAAAAGGTAAGCATAAACGTTGCTGTAGAACAAGGTCTTGATTTTTTGCCACGCTGTAATAGGAAACGGTTGCAGAATTTCTTAGGATGTTGCCTTTTTTCCTTCTCTTGTAACACAAGGCAATTCCATTGCTGACTCCTCTCATGAACACCTGCGATTTCATGTGGCTCCCATATGGCTCCCATAAGCATCACATGAAGTTCATGCGAGTTTACAGCTGTAAAACGGTTTTAACCGTTTGGTGACGTAAACAACCGAATTGTACCTGTGGCGAAATCATTCTTTTATGCGGCGTAACATTCGCGCGCAATTTCTTGTTCCGCGAGTCAACGGGGGGATTCTGTTTTTCAACGGAAATCCACACGTCCCCACCTGCCACACGCCACGACCGAGATTTTTCTCGGTCGTGCTGAAGATACAGCGCGCATGATTGCGATCATGTGCGTGTACAGTGCGCGGGACGGCACACGCGCATGCCCTGTGGGGCCTTACGCGCGTGCCTGGACTTGCGCGTGGGTCCAGATTTTCGCATCTTTGACCTGCGCGAAAAAATCTCGGCACCCTCCCTTGACCAGTCAAACAGCCAAGCACCCCTCGGTACACCACCCGCTCGCATGAAACCTCAATAAGCCTCGCATGAGAATTCGAGGCTTATGGCACTCCAATGAGTCTCGAATTAGACATTCGAGGCTCGCCCATTTGAGCCTCGCATGAAATATTTCTCATGCGACTTTCATGGGAACTCATTTCAGCTTCATGAGAGCATCATTTGAGACTTCGTGGGAGCCTCATTTGAGCGCGTCATGTGAACAGTGAAAACGAAACTGAAAATGCACAAACACAAAATGCAATTACAAGTAAAAATGAAACACACAAAATGCAGGTACAAATACGCACAGAACACACACGGAATGAAAATGAAAATGCGCACACACACAAAATGCAAAATGCGACGCAGGCGGCTGGTTGACGTGCAAAAATAAATATTTGCACCCAACAAATCTTACCCCTCCACCAATTTCTCATACGTGATTCGAACTGGCGACCTTCGCATATTTCGAAAGATCCATTTCATCAAATCATCTGTCCCTATGCATTGTCGTGTTTTGTATAACGCTTATTTGTTTTGTCAAAGTTCCATGCCTGGGGTTTCGAGAAACTTCTCTCGATGGCTCTTCCAACTTCTCACGATTCTCGATCTAGTCCAGCTGCTCACGCTAGTCACTCCACTCACTCCACCTACAGGTCCTTAGGTAAACTTAGTTACCTCTATTCTTAAGCTCAGTAGACATTGTAGGAGATATTGGTAAAGATTTGGGTGACGTTTCTGACCAGATTTATGTTTAACGACCTTCTTCTTTTTTAACCCTCTTTGTTTACGTTTTGTCTACCTCGATTTTGTTGCTTACTCTAGTCTCCTTTGCTTCTATGTCTCGCTCCAATTCCACTCTCTCGTCCATCTCTCTTTTTCATTCTTCCTTCTTCATCCTCTTGCTAACGTCATTCTGCTGGTGCAAGTCACGATGGTTTCGTTTTGCTGGTGCTGGGCGCGCTAGAGGCGATTTCGCCACGCTCAGCATCATGTGCTTTATACGCGCTGACAGCAGAAACAAAGGGCATGCACATGTCATCAGAACTTGGTGGGTTTAGATTGTGAAAGAGAGTGAGAGAGTAGTTAATAGTTAGTAAGCGAAAATACTCCGTGATAAAGAATGCGGGAGAGTGACAGAATATGAGAGTTTTCTGCTTGAGTTAATTGCTTCTGCTTTCTTTTTTCGCTTTCTGCATCCGCTTTTGTTTCCTACATTTGTTTCTTACCGTTATCTGTTTTCTACTACGTCGTATTTTCTGTTATTTGCTATGAAGCATCACTTTTAGTTCTTTGGTTATCTGTGCTTCCTCTTTATTTCACGAAACTTTCAATTTGCGTATATTTAGTATCTATGTTTCCTTCATCCTTTTTCCAAAGATTTTTGATTCAATATCTCGTGAGAGCCTCTTCTTTAAGCCCTTCTTTCTCTTTCTCTACCTTTCATTTCCCTTTCTTTGTCAGTTCGTTCTTGCATAATCTCAATATCTTCAACATATAATTCACTGGTTTCTTGTTTTTTTCCTCCTTGCTGCGAGTTTTACATTGGTATTTCTTGTTGTAATCCCTCTACTTCTGGCTGTGGTCTTTGATGGTTCATTGAGGCTTCTTAACTATTGTTTCTTATTCTGTTCTTTTTTTTTTTTCTCTTGAATGAATGTCAGAAGATCTTTCAAAATTTATGTATTTCTATTTTTCGTGGTGTCAATTTCTGAGTATATTCCTAAGGATTCCTTGAATAGCCCATTCGTTTGTCTAATGCTCCGTACTTTTCATTGTTTGTTTTAAATTTGCTTCTCAGGATATGTCTTACCCACCAGGCAGTCGAGATTATCTCGAAAAGTAGAAAGATTTTGTTTTTCGTTAGGTCTTTCATTGTTGTTGATTATGAATTTGCGTCTTTGGTACATTTTCTGCTATTATTTTAGTTTTGTGTTGTGTGCGTCTTTGCTTTTGTGTTTGTGTGTGTGTGTGTATTTGTGCGCGCGCGCGCGCACGCGCGTGTGTGTGTGTGTCTGTGTGTGTGTGTGTGTGTGTGTGAGAGAGTGTGTGTGTATGCTGTTAAACTGTATTATGCTTGTAGGCTGTAGTGGGGTAGCCAATATGGGGTACAACCCCAACTAGGGTTTCATATTTTGTACCCAAACTCCTGTTAGTTCATTCATTCTTGCCTAGTGATTCTGATATGGTATTCAGAGCAGGAGGTCCCTAGGACCTACCGATCGTTTTTAGGGCCCACCACCGCTCGCATGCGGTTACCACGCTACCCCGTTCCCTAGCCTCGTAGCGCCCTCGTGCGCCCTCGTTAGCGCCCTCGCGCGCACCCTCGTTAGCGCCCTCGCGCGCCCCTTCGTTAGCGCCCTCGCGCGCCCCTTTGCTAGCGCCCTCGCGCGCCCCTTGCAAGCGCCCTCGCGCGCCTCTCACTAGCGCCCTCGCGCGCCCCTCGCCGAGCCGCCCGCTCGCAGCCCGCCCGCCCGCTCGCTGCCCGCTTCGCGGCCCGCTCGCTACGCAGCCCGCCCGCCCGCTCGCTGCCCGCTTCGCGGCCCGCCCGCTTCGCAGCCCGCTCGCTCGCTGCCCGCTTCGCGGCCCGCCACTTCGCAGCCCGCCCGCCCGCTCGCTGCCCGCTTCGCGGCCCGCCCGCCTCGCAGCCCGCTCGCCCCGCTGCCCGCTTCGCGGCCCGCCCACTTCGCAGCCCGCCCGCCCGCTCGCTGCCCACTTCGCGGCCCGCCCGCTTCGCAGCCCGCTCGCTCGCTGCCCGCTTCGCGGCCCGCCCGCTTCGCAGCCCGCTCGCTCGCTGCCCGCTTCGCGGCCCGCCACTTCGCAGCCCGCCCGCCCGCTCGCTGCCCGCTTCGCGGCCCGCCCGCCTCGCAGCCCGCTCGCCCCGCTGCCCGCTTCGCGGCCCGCCCACTTCGCAGCCCGCCCGCCCGCTCGCTGCCCACTTCGCGGCCCGCTCGCATCGCAGCCCGCTTGCCCCGCTGCCCGCTTCGCAGCCCGCCCGCCCGCCCGCTGCTCGCTTTGCGGCCCGCCCGCCTCGCAGCGTCGCCCGCCCACCGTGCTGCCCGCTTGCAGCGCCGCCTGCCCGCCGCGCTGCCCGCTTTCCGGCCCGTCCGCCGCGCTGCCCGCTCGCAGCGTCGCCCTCCCGTCGCACTGACCGCTTGCAGCGCCGCCTGCCCGTAGCGCCAGCCTCGCCCGCTGCTCTCTATCCGTGCACAGTCGTCTTCCCCTGCTGCGGCAGCTTTCGTTACTCTGTCACACTGTCGCTATGGCTTCCATTCGCGTGCTGTCGTTCGATGCTGAGGGCCGCCCTGTGCGTTTCACCGCTTGGCTAGATGACCTGCAGCTGTTTCTCCTGAGCGATAGCAAGGAGCATGTGTCGCTCTATGACTACGCGTCTGGTGCTGCGCCTGCCCCTCCTGCCACAGCTGAGCTTAGTGTTCGTTCCCACTGGCAGACTCGTGACGCAGCTGCTCGCCTAGCCATTCGCAGTCACCTGCCGTTAGCTGAGCTAGAGCATTTTGGCGACTGCAAATCCGCTAAGGCCCTCTACGACGCTGTCGTCGCTCGCTACTCCTCGCCTGCCACAGCCGAGCTTAGCCGCCTCATGCTGCCGTACCTATTCCCCGATCTGTCCACCTTCACTACAGTCGCCGATCTTATCACCCACCTTCGCACTAGTGATGCTCGCCTGCGTGCCGCCCTTCCCACCGAGTTCTGCGCTAAGAACCCCCCCCCACTGTACTGGACACTCCACTTCATAGTCACCCGTCTCCCTGACACCCTCCGCTCAGTTCGAGACCACTTCCTTGCTCGCTGTCCCACTGAGCTCACAGTCGCCCTCCTAGAGGAGCACCTGCTCGCGGCCGAAAAGAGCATTGTAGCTGTTGGTGCTGCTCGTGGCGCTCCTCGCACCCCCATCTTTGAGGGGTGTTCTCCCTCTCCCCTCGCTCCCTCCTACGCTGCTGCTGCTGCTGTTGACTTCCTTGGTGCTGAGTCTGTTGGCGCTGCTTCTACTCCTGGTGGGAGGCGCCGCACCGGCAAGGGCAAGGGGGGCAAGGGTGGTGGTGGTGGCGCTGGGGGGGGAGGAGGTGGGGGAGGTGGGGGGGGAGGCGGTGCTGGAGGGAGCGGTGGCGGGAGCGCTGGTGGGAGTGGGGTCGGTGGTGGAGACGGGGGCGGCGGAGGGACCAGTGGCAGTAGTGGCGGCGGCGGCGGTGGCGGCGGCGGCGGTGGTGGCGGTGGTGGCGGTGGCGGTCGGAGCGGTGGTAGTGGTGGCGGCGGAGGTCGGAGTGGAGGCACTGGCTCTGGCCAGAGCTCCCAGCAGCAGCAGCGTCCCCAGACGACCCAGCAGCTTCGTGAGTGGCTTGCTCAGCGTGGGACGTCGGGGGCCAGTGCCCGCTGTTCTTATGTCATTCGCACAGGTGACCGCAAGGGACAGACGTGTGGGAGGTTCCACACCCCGTACCGCTGCTTCTCCCGCCTTGACGACGCTTGGCGTGAGGAGATGGGTGCGGATGTTGAGCGCCCCCGCTGGGCTGAGCTCATGAGGGCTGGTGTTGATGTCTTTGCTCTTGACTATGATGCTATTATTGCTGCCATGTATGCATTGACTGTTAGTGCCGAGGGAGACTGTTACTTGTGTGTGCCGCCTGACCCAGGTATAGAGCCCGCTGCCCTGGGTACTAGTGAGTCTGCTCTCTCTGGTATGGTGCCCCGTGTACTTGCTCCCTCCAGTGCTGTCCCGACTGGTTTCGAGTCTGCTCTCTCAGGTACAGCACCCACAGAGACTGCTCTCTCAGGTACCGCACCGGCTGAGGCCTGTCACACCTTCACCCTTGACTCAGGTGCTTCCCGTTGCTTCTTTCGTGACAGTACTGAGCTCACACCGCTTCCTGCACCGGTCCCAGTCTCCTTGGCTGACCCCTCTGGGGGCCCAGTCCTTGCCCAGTCCACCACTGTCCTCCCTTGTCCGGCGGTTCCGTCTGGCTCGTTGTCGGGTTTCCACCTCCCCTCGTTCTCGACGAACCTGGTGAGCAACGCTGTCCTCCAGGATCAGTGGGTTGACACCTTTACCCCTGGCGGACAGCGTGTGGCGATCTGCACGTGCTCCAGGACTGGCCGTCACCTGGCTACGTTCACCCGTCGGCCGGGGTCGAGTCTCTACACACTGACCACTGCGTCTCCCCAGGTAGCTGCTGTCGGTCAGGTGTCTGCGTCAGGTCTGGTGGCCCACGCCTGTGAGTGTCGTTCCCTGTCGCACCAGACTCTTCTCTGGCACCACCGCCTGGGTCACCCCTCCTTGCCACGCCTTCGTGGCATGCACCGTCGCCTCCTTGTGTCCGGTCTTCCCCGGTCCCTCCCTCCCCTACCTGCCTCGCCTGCGCCGCCCTGCCTTCCTTGCGTCGAGGGGCGGCAGCGCGCCGCTCCTCACTCCTCCTCGTTCCCCCCGACAGAGGCTCCTCTGGAGACCCTCCACCTGGACGTGTGGGGCCCAGCCCGCGTTCGTGGTCAGGGCGGTGAGCGGTACTTTTTGCTGGTTGTCGACGACTACTCGCGTTACACCACGGTCTTCCCCTTGCGCACCAAGGGTGAGGTCCCTGCTGTTCTGATCCCTTGGATCCGCACGGTTCGTCTCCAGCTCCGCCGCCGTTTCCGGACGGATCTTCCTGTCCTGCGTCTGCACTCTGACAGAGGTGGTGAGTTTTCCTCCGACCTCTTGAGGACCTTCTGTCAGGCGGAGGGCATCGAGCAGACCTTCACGCTTCCGGACTCCCCACAGCAGAATGGGGTTGCTGAGCGCCGCATTGGCCTGGTCATGGAGGTCGCTCGTACCTCCTTGGTCCACGCGGCGGCTCCCCATTTTCTGTGGCCGTTTGCTGTCCGGTACGCCGCGCATCAGCTCAACCTCTGGCCCCGTGTCTCCTTGCCGGAGACCTCGCCCACACTGCGTTGGACGGGGGAGGTTGGCGATGCGTCGCGCTTCCGGGTGTGGGGTGCTCGTGCCCTTGTCCGCGATACGTCCGCGGACAAGCTCTCCTCCCGCACGCTTCCCTGTGTCTTCCTTGGCTTTGTCCCTGACGCGCCTGGCTGGCAGTTTTACCACCCCACCTCGCGCCGGGTCTTCGCCTCTCAGGATGTCACCTTTGACGAGTCGGTCCCTTTTTACCGTCTCTTCCCCTACCGCACTGCCCCCCTCCCTCCCCCGCCGCTTTTCCTTGCTCCTGGTCCCCCTCCGGTAGACCCCCTTCCCCCTCAGGGTCCTGCTCCTTCAGGTGTCTCTCAGGTAGACCCTCCTCCCGTCGCTGAGCCTGTCGAGGTCACAGGTGACTCAGGTGCTGCTGCGGGTGGTGCTGCTGGGAGTGCTGAGCCTGGGGGTGCTGAGCCTGGGGGTGCTGGGCCTGGGGGTGCTGGGGCTGCAGGTGCTGGGACTGAGGGTGCTGGAGCTGAGGGTACGGTGCCTGAGAGTACGGAGCCTGGGGGTGCTGCGCCTGGGGGTGCTGAGCCTGCGGGTGCGGGGCCTGGGAGTGCTGGGACTGCGGGTGCTGGAGCTGAGGGTACTGTGCCTGAGAGTTTGCCGCCTGGGGGTGCTGAGCCTGGGGGTGCTGCGACTGGGGGTGCTGAGCCTGCGGGTACTGAGCCTGCGGGTACTGAGCCTGGGGGTGCTGCTACTGAGCCTACGGAGCCTCGGGTTACTGCGTCTGGGGGTGCTCCGGTTCGGGGTGCTGAGCAGTCTCTCACACCGCAGCAGCTTCGTGACTGGTACGTCCGACGCTTTCGCCGTCCCAGTGGCTCGGCTGGAGTTGGGGGTGCTGGAGCTGCTCGTCCTGGGGGTGCTCGTACTGGGGGTACTGGAGCTGGGGACTCTGGCGCTGGCGGTGCTAGCGGAGTTGGAGCTGCTGACTCTGGGGGTGGCACTGCTGCTGGTGCTGAGGAGTCGGACGGTGGAGCTGCTGCTGGAGCTGGGGACCCGGCCGGTGGAGCTGCTGCTGGTGCTGTGGACCCGGACGCTGGAGCTCCTACTGGTGCTGAGGACCCGGCCGCTGGAGTCCCTTCTGCTTCTCGAGACGCTGCGCGGCCGCGACCGTACTTCGTACCGCTCCTTCAGCAGGTTCTTGGGCAGGCTCCTCCTCCTTGTCCTCCTCCCTCCGTAGAGTGTCCTCCGCCTGTCCAGCCGCAGTCACGGTTACCGCCTACCTCGCCTCTCCCTGCTCCCTCTCCTTATACTGGTCCCACAGGAGGTCTTACAGAGCGTCGTGAGCCTGAGTCTCGTCCTGCGTCGCCTGTTCGTCCTGCTCGCACTGCTAGTCGTGTCCGTCGTGAGCGTCCTCCTCCTGTCCCAGGCACTCACTACATGACTCTGCGTCCCTCTACTGCTCCTCGGCGTGTCCCTCTACCGTCCCCTCCTGCGTCCTCTTTGCCTGCCGTTCCGGACCCTGAGTCTGACCGGTATCGCGCTGAGCACCCTACAGTCACGCGTCTCCTCGCTACTGTTGTCACTGACCCTACCTTTGAGTCCTCGGCTGCGTCTGCTCTGGTCGCTGAGTTGGTTGACTTTGCTGCTACCTGTCGTCTAGACTACGCTGCTAGCCTTGTTGCTGCGTCAGAGTCTGCGTCTGTCTGTCCTCCGTCCGTCGGGGGTGAGTGTGCTCTTGGCACGGACGTCCTTGAGGACAGGCAGGAGGACTTTGACTCTCTTGCGGCTGCTGTACCTCATCTCGTGGCCTGGTTGCTTGCCCCTGAGGGAGACCCGGATGCACTAGACATCCCCACTCCGCGCACTTACGCAGAGGCGATCTCGGGTCCCTACTCCTCTCAGTGGCAGACAGCCATGGACGCAGAGATGGCATCCTGGAAGTCCACAGGCACCTACGTCGACGAGGTTCCCCCTCCTGGGGCGAACATCGTCGATGGCATGTGGATTTTCAGGGTGAAGCGGCCGCCAGGTTCTCCACCTGTCTTCAAGGCTCGTTACGTTGCTAGAGGCTTCAGTCAGCGTCAGGGGGTCGACTTCTTCCAGACCTTCTCCCCCACCCCGAAGATGACCACTCTTCGGGTTCTGCTGCACGTTGCTGCTCAGCGTGACTACGAGCTTCACTCTCTTGACTTCAGCACAGCGTTCCTGCAGGGCAGCCTGCACGAGGAGATCTGGCTGCGCCGCCCACCTGGCTTTACTGGGTCGTTTCCCCCTGGTACCCAGTGGAGTCTCCGTCGGCCAGTCTACGGTCTCCGCCAGGCGCCACGTGAGTGGCACGACACACTGAGGACTACTCTTGCGGCTCTTGGGTTCGCGCCGTCTACTGCTGACCCGTCACTGTTTCTACGCACAGACACGTCGCTGCCGCCGTTCTACATTCTCGTGTACGTCGACGACTTGGTCTTTGCTACTGCTGACACTGAGGCACTCGCTCGTGTGAAGTCGGAGCTGCAGAAGAGACACACCTGCACTGACCTGGGTGAACTGCGTAGCTACCTTGGCTTGCAGATCACCCGGGACAGAGCTCGCCGCACCATCACCCTGACTCAGTCACACATGGTGCAGCAGGTCCTTCAGCGCTTCGGCTTCCAGTTCTCCTCACCACAGGCCACACCTCTGGCTACCAGCCACTCGCTCTCAGCTCCACCTTCGGACGAGTCCGTAGAGCCGAGTGGCCCGTACCCAGAGCTTGTAGGCTGCCTCATGTACCTGATGACTTGCACGCGACCTGACCTCGCGTACCCTCTTAGCATCCTTGCTCGTTACGTTGCGCCTGGGAGACACAGGCGAGAGCACTGGGAGGCTGCTAAGAGGGTGCTGCGTTACCTGTGCAGTACATCAGGCATGGGGCTGGTGCTTGGAGGACGCGACAGAGTTGTCCTCACTGGTCACTCGGACGCCTCTTGGGTGGACGACCTGGCTACGCAGCGGTCGTCACAGGGTTACACCTTCAGCCTTGGCTCAGGTTCTGTCTCGTGGCGGTCCACCCGCTCTTCCTCTGTTCTCAGCTCTAGTTGTGAGGCTGAGATCTACGCCACAGCCATGGCTGCACAGGAGTTACGCTGGCTCACCTACCTGCTGACTGACTTGGGAGAGCGGCCTAGTTCTCCTCCAGTTCTGTATGGTGACAACAAGGCGGCTCTTGCCTTGTGTCAGGAGCACAGACTGGAGCACAGGACGAAGCACATTGCTCTTCGCTACTTTCTTGCTCGAGAGCTTCAGCAGCGCGGTCAGCTTCGGCTTGTGTACGTGGACTCGAAGGCCAACACTGCTGATATCTTCACCAAGGCGCTCCCGCCTAGTGATCATCAGCGGCACTGTTCTTCTTTAGGCCTTGTGTCCACGTTTCCTCACTTGCTCACTGCTTGACAGTCTTTGTACTGTACTTTATATATATCTTGTTGCTTGCTTGCTAGGTTTTGATCACTGTGTTGCTTGTCTTGTACTATATCTAGCACTGCATGTGAACTGGCCTTGTGGCCTTTACTTGTGCTCGGAGTGTGGTGACGTTGTGATCCACCCTGGGCTTTGCTTTGCTTTGCTGGACTGGTCTTGTGACCCTTTGTTCTCCCCCACTTTGCCTATGGGGGTGTGTTAAACTGTATTATGCTTGTAGGCTGTAGTGGGGTAGCCAATATGGGGTACAACCCCAACTAGGGTTTCATATTTTGTACCCAAACTCCTGTTAGTTCATTCATTCTTGCCTAGTGATTCTGATATATGCGCATGCTAAGGCGAGTGTGGTTGGTCTGTCATCTCATCAGCTCACAGCAGCCCTCCCAGGCCACACCAGCTAGGTGCTTAGGGCGCGTGTAATTTTGCCGAACCTGACTGAAAGATCGAACTTTTATATCGGTTCGTCACGTTAGAATACAATTAGAAGAGTTTTGCCACGGTGCAAAGCGGTTTGAGTTCGAACTTTGTCAGGTTCGGCAAAATCACACACGCCCTTAGCGCACATTGCAGCCCTGACAGTGCCACTTTTTCCGCAGGTGTGTGTGTGTGGAGGGGGGAGAGTGGGGGAGACGGACTGGGGGCCTTTCCATATGCGCTTCTTGCCACACCTGAGTTTGCATGTCATGAAGCACTTTCTCTCATGTCTTGCAGTCCCTGCCATGCCACCTTTGCCACTCCACCTCTCCATGCCTCACTGCCTCTCACCTGCTCGCAACACCTCTCTGGCTCTGGAAATAGTAAGAAATACCTAAACAGCCAACTCTGCAAGTATACAAGGAACACGAGATCCAGGTGTAGGGTGAAGCGCGTTGCACCGCTTCTCGTCCTTGTTCACCCCCTCGCACCCGTTCCTTCTCTGTCACCCCGCAGGCTCTAGTGATTGCACAGTAAGGCTGTGGGGCACGAGTCAGCGAACAGCCCTACAGGCAGCAAGGGAGCTCAAGGACCAGGAGGTGGGGAGTGGCGTGACGCACCCGTTCTCACCCCTTCTCTTCCTCAGCCTCTAACCCTCTGTCTTCCCACAGGCTCCAGTGATCGCACAGTGAGACTGTAGAACATGAGGCAACAAACAGCCCTGCAGGTAGCAAAGGAGCACAAGGACCAGGTGTGGGGTGTGGCGTTCTGCTTGTCACCCTTGTTCTCCCCTCTCCCCTCCAACCCCCTCTCAACCATTAGGCTCGAGCGATGGAACAGTGAGACTACATCGTTTCCCGCTTTTGGAGCAGGGTTGAAGTTTGGTCCTACACGTTCTGCTTCGTCAGTGTTGACTTGTGCAGGTGTAACGTAACCATTGTCGGTGAAGTGGTAGTAGGCTTCGGCATTGATGCTTTTGCGAGGACTTTCGTCGTCCATCGGAACGTCGACTGAGCAGTATGGGAGAGGTCCGGCTGCTTCCGAGGCTCCTTCCACGTTCTGCTCATCCCAGCCAGCTTCATCTTCTGCTGAAGCGAAGGCTCGGGTGCCAAGAAATCCATCCGAGAGGTCCGGATTTACTTCTTGCAAGTTGGCGAGGTACGTTGGCAGGGTAAGTCCTTTGTAGAAAATGACATCACGTGCTGCCACTGTTTTGTTCGTGTTGATGTCGAAGATTATCCAGGCGTTGTAATGTTTCTCGATGCCCAGGTGTACCCCCCACTGTGCTCGTTGGGATAATTGGCCGGCTCGTGCAGCTGGGGGTCGGTACTGTACCATGCACCCGAAAACTCTCAACAGTTTTGTGCTACCCAGTTTTCCTATCCACAGCAGGTGCGGCGATGCGTTGTTCGGAAGCGATGATGACGAGAGCAAGTTGTGCAGCATCACAGCATGGTCCATTGCTTCGGGCCACTGGTGGTTGGGTAGTCGCATGCCACGTAGCAGTTTGCGCATGGTGTTCTGGAGGGTCCTGTTCATTCTTTCTGCCACGCCTTGCTGTTGATGAGCGTAGGGAAGGGAGATGAGCCGCTTGATGCCTCGTTCTGCCAAGTACTCCTTCAACTTCTGTGGCTGATATTCCCCTCCCCCGTCCGACTGGAAGCTTTTTATCTTCACCCCTGATTCTCGTTCTGCTTCTGGAAGCCAGGCGGCGAAGGCGTTGAGTGCCATGTCGCGGCTTGGGAGATTGAAGTGTGGCGGCATCAATAAACGTGATGACGTAGTTGTACGCTCCTTGTTTGGGCTCGCCATTGTACAGTATGTCGCTGTACACCTTTTCCAGAGGTGCGTATGCTGGTGCGCTTGGATTGTGATGCGAGACGAACGGCTGATGCGGTAAGTCGGCTTCGGGGCAGGTGAAGCATGTTCCGTGGACTCGCTGAAGTTCTCTGCCATCGGTTAGGAGTAGTGAATCTTTGTCGAGTACGCCTGCTCTGATTGTGTTGTTTAACACCGTGTTGCTTGGATGTCCCATTCTTGCATGCTAGATTCCTTCGGTGGTGCGATGTCCGGGTGAGCGCCGATATATGTCCGAGTTCGAGTAAAATCTGGCAGTGAAGTTGGCGCTTCGGTAAACTTCCTGTGGAGTCGGAGTTAACTGCTGCGCAGGTGTCGGTAGCGAGTCGTTGATGAAGACCGGTGCCGTTGAAGGCCCAGCGATTGGTGTCGATGTCTCTGCTGCTGTTGTCGTTGTCTCTGCTGCTGCCGATGTTGTCTCTGTTGCTACCGTTATTGTCTCTGCTGCTGCCGTTGTTGTCTCTGCTGCTGCCGTTGTTGTCTCTGCTGCTGCCGTTGTTGTCTCTGCTGCTGCCGTTGTTGTCTCTGCTGCTGCCGTTGTTGTCTCTGCTGCTGCCAAATGTCGAATCGTCGCTAATGCTCTTGTTCGTTCTGCCTCAGAAATAGTGTGTGAACACCAGAAGCCTTCGGGATTGAAGTTCGGATCAAGATCTGGTACGTGCGTCCAAGACGTAAAGTTAACGATGGCGTCGCTGTCGGCGGTGCCGAGATCTGGAACGAAGTCGAGGACAAAGACGTTGTTCTTCAGCACTGCCTTCCCGATGTAGAGTCTGCCTCTCCCGTGGTACAGCTTGAACTCCTGAGTGGTGCTGTCTGCTTCGAGGTGGATGCCTTTCGCCATCAGTTGACTGACGCTTAGTAAGTTGTAGCCGAGTCCTTCTGCTATTAAAACCTTCGACATCTGTAGTATAACGTTTGTCTCCCGTGACTGAAGTTGAAACACGTCTTGTCGTCGTGTGCGCAGGTTCTGGTTGTTGGCGACGGTGATGATGATTTCACGTTGAAGTTGATATTCCTGTTGAACGAAGCGACCCGATGAGGACATGTGTTGTACGCAGCAGCTGTCCAAGAACCAGGTATCTTTTCCGGACGACTCGCTTTGGGCGATAGCTGCGTATGTCGGGTTCGGCTCCAGAGTTTCGCGGCGAGGAGTGTTGTTGTCAAGTTGCTCTTCCGGTGAGTAATGCGGTGGTGACTCGGTGATGCAAGAATCAGTCAATCTTGCCATGCAGCTAACAATGTTTCTTGTTCCTTGTGCAAATTGCGTCGTTGATGTCGTTGAAGACAGCGGCTGACTCGTGGGGTGCGCCTGTGTGGATGTCACTTGGCTGCTTGAGGGACGAAGTTGGCGTTGCGGCGGCGTTAGCTGCTGTCGGTTCGGGCAGTGTGTGCGAGGATGTCTTGACCACTTGCAGAGATGACGGAACGGATGCTGGTTGTTGTTGTTGTTGTTGTGGCACCGTTGAGTGTGAAATGCAAATTCGGGTACTGACGTTTTCTTGTTGCTCGGCGTGAATCTCAGCGCAGAGTGCTGCTTCATTTTCCCGTGGGCTCGGAGAATGGCTCGGGTGGAGCGCCATTGAGGACCGAGGCCACCAATGACGACAGTTACGAAGGCTTCTTTGGCCATCGAGCCTCCGCATCAAAGAAGTTTGTCGCGCAATTCGCGACAGCGGCTGATATATGCCATCCCCTTTTCGCCCGGTAGCATTTCTACTGTCGTCAGTTGTGTCATTAACCGACTTTGATTGACGCCGTCCGTTGCTTGATACAGGTTCTTCAGGTGGTTGTACGCAATCTCAGCGGAGTTGCCGTGTCCACGATAAGACCAGATGTTTTGCTGCTGGTTTGGAGTTATGTTCCTCAGCAGGATTGTGTATGCCATCATTGACTGATACGTGTACTGCTGCTTGACATATTGTGTTCCGTGTGTTGGGTATGGCAATGACCCGTCAAAGAATCCAAGAATCTGCGTGCCTTCCATCATCAGCTCTAAGTCAAATGACCGGGTAAAGAAGTCTTTGCCATCGAATGGCCTTGACGTTTGCAGCTTTAAGACGTGCGCGAACTGCGACTGAACTTGAAGTGCGTCCAATATTTTCTCTTGTCCAGGTGAGGGCTGCTGGTGCGGCATGAAGCTGATGGAGCCACGCTGCGGCTCGTACGGAGCAAAGGTAGGCTGCTGCTGTTGATTTCCGCGCATGTAGGATGAGCTGTCGAGACTCATGGGCGTCACTTCGTTGTTGTTGTTGCTGTTGTTTGACTGCGCAGGTGCCGACTGCTGGTGTTGCTCGTAGAAGGACATGAAGGAGAAAAACTTCTCCATCATGCTTGGGTCGAAGCCTGCAGGTTGACCCTGCTACTGGTCTCGTTGCCGTACCCTCCTCTATCTGGACGACCCCATGTAACTTCGACTCGATTGAAAAGGCAAGCACGAGATCTACAGTTCGGTGGTAAAAAATATAAAAAATGTTGTCAAACATTATATGTTTATATGATTGTAGGCTGTAGTGGGTTACACCTTAGGGGGTACACTAGATTAGGGTTTACTACTTGTATCCAACTTTGTGCTAGTACAGTCATTCCTGTCCGTTCATTCTGACATGGTTTCAGAGCAGGTCCTTCGCTAGGACCGTTTTTTTAAGGGCCCACCACTACCTACCTACCTACCTACCTAGGGCGCCTCGAACTTTTTTTTTAACGGCCCCTACCTCCCGCGACCCGCGACCCGCCCCTTAAGGCCCCGTCGCGCCGCCCCTTAGCCGCTCGCGCGCGGTCCTTTTTTTTTTTTTCATACGTGCGCCCCGCCTGCTGCCCGCGCGCGCCTTATTTCCCTCGCGCGCGGCCCGTCGCCTACTCGCGCACGCCCCGCAGCCGCCCGTCGCCTGCTCGCGCACGCCCCGCAGCCGCTCGTAGCCTGCTCGCGCACGCCCCGCAGCCGCCCGTCGCCTGCTCGCGCACGTCCCGCAGGCCCGCAGCCCGCTGTCGCAGCGGCCGCCCGCCCGCAGCCGCCCGTCGCCTGCTCGCGCACGCCCCGCTGCCCGCAGCCGCTCGTACGCCGCTGCTTCCGCTGCTGCTTGCGCACTGCTGCCTCCCGACAGCCGCCGCTGCCTGTGCGCCGCCGCTGCCCGTGCGCCGTCGCTGCTCCTACGCTGCCGCTGCCCGTGCGCTGCCGCTGCCCGTGCACCGCCGTTCCCCGTGCGCCGCTGCCGCCCGTGCGCTTCTGCAGCCGCCGCCCGCGAGGCACTCGCTCTCACTGTTGTTTATTTTCTACCTACCGCGCACACTGCTGCCACTGCAGCTGCCACCAGTGCACCGTTGCAGCTCCTGCTGCCACGCTACCTACTACTGCCGCTCGTGTGCCACTACGGACAGTCGACCCCGCCCGCGCCTTGCCTAGCGGCCCCGCCGGCCCCGTTGACCCTCCGCACACCTTTCCAGCGGCCTGATTCCTACTACTACTGTTACTACTGCTACTGTCACTATGGCTAGTCCGCCAGTTCTAGCTTTCGATGCCGAGGGCCGTCCAGTGAAGTTCGACACCTGGCTAGATGACCTGCACCTGTTCCTACAGCTCACTGCCAAGGAAGATATCTCACTGTACGACCACGCCCTAGGCCATGCCACTGCCCCTGACTCGTCTGCTGACAGCACTCTGCGTTCCCAGTGGCAGACCCGTGATGCGCACGCTCGCTTTGCTATTCGCAACTCCCTGCCGCTAGACGAGCGCGAGCACTTCGGCCAGTGCAAGACTGCTAAGGACCTCTACACCGCTGTAGTTGCCTGCTACTCCTCACCCGCTTCTGCCACGCTAGGCCGCCTCACTCTCCCCTACCTGTTCCCCGACCTAGCCTCCTTTCACACTGTCGCAGACCTCATCACCCACCTTAAGACTAGTGAGGCCCGCTTTCGCGCTGCTATGCCTGCCGAGTTTCTCACTAGCAACCCCCCCCCGCTCTGGATCACTCTCTACCACATCGTCACCCGCCTCCCTGACTCTCTGCGCGCAGTCAGGGACCACTTCCTCTCTCGCTCCCCCACTGAGCTCACTGTTGCCCTCCTCGAGAAGGAACTGCTTGCAGCTGAGGCGAGCATCGTCGCTGTAGGCACCTCTCGTGGCGACCCCCGCACCCCGTTCTTTGAGGGGTGTTCCCCTTCCCCCCTCCTCCCCTCTGTCGCCTCTGCTGCTGCTGTCGACCTTCTTGGTGCTGAGAAGGTCGGGACCGCGTCTGCTTCGAGCGGGCGCCGCAGGAACAAGGGGGGCAGGGGTGGGGGTGGCGGCGGAGGAGGTGGGGGTGGAGGCGGTGGGAGTGGAGGCGCGGCTGGGGAGACTAGTGGCTTTCAGAATAGCTAGGCAAGAATGAATGAACTAGCAGAAGTTTGGGTACAAATATGAAACCCTAGTTGGGGTTGTACCCCATATTGGCTACCCCACTACAGCCTACAAGCATAATACAGTTTAACACACCCCCATAGGCAAAGTGGGGGAGAACAAAGGGTCACAAGACCAGTCCAGCAAAGCAAAGCAAAGCCCAGGGTGGATCACAACGTCACCACACTCCGAGCACAAGTAAAGGCCACAAGGCCAGTTCACATGCAGTGCTAGATATAATACAAGACAAGCAACACAGTGATCAAAACCTAGCAAGCAAGCAACAAGATATATATAAAGTACAGTACAAAGAATGTCAAGCAGTGAGCAAGTGAGGAAACGTGGACACAAGGCCTAAAGAAGTACAGTGCCGCTGATGATCACTAGGCAGGAGCGCCTTGGTGAAGATATCAGCAGTGTTGGCCTTCGAGTCCACGTACACAAGCCGAAGCTGACCGCGCTGCTGAAGCTCTCGAGCAAGAAAGTAGCGAAGAGCGATGTGCTTCGTCCTATGCTCCAGTCTGTGCTCCTGACACAAGGCAAGAGCCGCCTTGTTGTCACCGTACAGAACTGGAGGAGAACTAGGCCGCTCTCCCAAGTCAGTCAGCAGGTAGGTGAGCCAGCGTAACTCCTGTGCAGCCATGGCTGTGGCGTAGATCTCAGCCTCACAACTAGAGCCGAGAACAGAGGAAGAGCGGGTGGACCGCCACGAGACAGAACCAGAGCCAAGGCTGAAGGTGTAACCCTGTGACGATCGCTGCGTAGCCAGGTTGTCCACCCAAGAAGCGTCCGAGTGACCAGTGAGGACAACTCTGTCGTGTCCTCCAAGCACCAGCCCCATGCCTGATGTACTGCACAAGTAACGCAGCACCCTCTTAGCCGCCTCCCAGTGCTCTCGCCTGTGTCTCCCAGGCGCAACGTAACGAGCAAGGATGCTAAGAGGGTACGCGAGGTCAGGTCGCGTGCAAGTCATCAGGTACATGAGGCAGCCTACAAGCTCTGGGTACGGGCCACTCGGCTCTACGGACTCGTCTGAAGGTGGAGCTGAGAGCGAGTGGCTGGTAGCCAGAGGTGTGGCCTGTGGTGAGGAGAACTGGAAGCCGAAGCGCTGAAGGACCTGCTGCACCATGTGTGACGGAGTCAGGGTGATGGTGCGGCGAGCTCTGTCCCGGGTGATCTGCAAGCCAAGGTAGCTACGCAATTCACCCAGGTCAGTGCAGGTGTGTCTCTTCTGCAGCTCCGACTTCACACGAGCGAGTGCCTCAGTGTCAGCAGTAGCAAAGACCAAGTCGTCGACGTACACAAGAATGTAGAACGGCGGCAGCGACGTGTCTGTGCGCAGAAACAGCGACGGGTCAGCAGTAGACGGCGCGAACCCAAGAGCCGCAAGTGTAGTCCTCAGTGTGTCGTGCCACTCACGTGGCGCCTGGCGGAGACCGTAGACTGGCCGGCGGAGGCTCCACTGGGTACCAGGAGGAAACGACCCAGTAAAGCCAGGTGGGCGGCGCAGCCAGATCTCCTCGTGCAGGCTGCCCTGCAGGAACGCTGTGCTGAAGTCAAGAGAGTGAAGCTCGTAGTCACGGTGAGCAGCAACGTGCAGCAGAACCCGAAGAGTGGTCATCTTCGGGGTGGGGGAGAAGGTCTGGAAGAAGTCGACCCCCTGACGCTGACTGAAGCCTCTAGCAACGTAACGAGCCTTGAAGACAGGCGGAGAACCTGGCGGCCGCTTCACCCTGAAAATCCACATGCCATCGACGATGTTCGCCCCAGGAGGGGGAACCTCGTCGACGTAGGTGCCTGTGGACTTCCAGGATGCCATCTCTGCGTCCATGGCTGTCTGCCACTGAGAGGAGTAGGGACCCGAGATCGCCTCTGCGTAAGTGCGCGGAGTGGGGATGTCTAGTGCATCCGGGTCTCCCTCAGGGGCAAGCAACCAGGCCACGAGATGAGGTACAGCAGCCGCAAGAGAGTCAAAGTCCTCCTGCCTGTCCTCAAGGACGTCCGTGCCAAGAGCACACTCACCCCCGACGGACGGAGGACAGACAGACGCAGACTCAGGCTCAGCAACAAGGCTAGCAGCGTAGTCTAGACGACAGGCAGCAGCAAAGTCAACCAACTCAGCGACCAGAGCAGACGCAGCAGAGGACTCAAAGGTAGGGTCAGTGACAACAGTAGCTAGGAGACGCGTGACTGTAGGGTGCTCAGCGCGATACCGGTCAGACTCAGGGTCCGGAACGGCAGGTAAAGAGGACGCAGGAGGAGACGGTAGAGGGACACGCCGAGGAGCAGTAGAGGGACGCAGAGTCATATAGTGAGTGCCTGGGACAGGAGGAGGACGCTCACGACGGACACGACTACCAGCGCGAGCAGGACGAACAGGTGACGCAGGACGAGACTCAGGCTCACGACGCTCTGTAAGACCTCCTGTGGGACCAGTGTAAGGAGAGGGAGCAGGGAGAGGCGAGGCAGGCGGTAACTGTGACTGCGGCTGGACAGGCGGAGGACACTCTACGGAGGGAGGAGGACAAGGAGGAGGAGCCTGCCCAAGAACCTGCTGAAGGAGCGGGACGAAGTACGGTCGCGGCCGCGCAGCGTCTCCAGAAGCAGAAGAGACTCCAGCGGCCGGGTCCTCAGCACCAGCAGGAGCTCCAACGGCCGGGTCCCCAGCACCAGCAGCAGCGCCACCGCTCAGGTCCTCAGCTCCAGCAGCAGCTCCACCAGGCGGGTCCGCAGCACCAGCAGCAGCGCCACCCCCAGAGTCGGCAGCTCCAACTCCGCTAGCACCGCCAGCGCCAGGGTCCCCAGCTCCAGCAGCTCCAGTCGCAGTGCTCCCAGAACAACCAGTCCCGGCAGCTCCAGTACCCCCAGTACGAGCACCCCCAGGACGAGCAGCCCCAGCACCCCCAACTCCAGCCGAGCCACTAGGACGGCGAAAGCGCCGGACGTACCAGTCACGAAGCTGCTGCGGTGTGAGAGACTGCTCAGCACCCCGAACCGGAGCACCCCCAGACGCAGTAACCCGAGGCTCCGTAGGCTCAGTAGCAGCACCCCCAGGCTCAGTACCCGCAGGCTCAGTACCCGCAGGCTCAGCACCCCCAGTCGCAGCACCCCCAGGCTCAGCACCCCCAGGCGGCAAACTCTCAGGCACAGTACCCTCAGCTCCAGCACCCGTAGTCCCAGCACTCCCAGGCCCCGCACCCGCAGGCTCAGCACCCCCAGGCTCAGCACCCCCAGGCTCCGTACTCTCAGGCACCGTACCCTCAGCTCCAGCACCCTCAGTCCCAGCACCTGCAGCCCCAGCACCCCCAGGCCCAGCACCCCCAGGCTCAGCACCCCCAGGCTCAGCACTCCCAGCAGCACCACCCGCAGCAGCACCTGAGTCACCTGTGAACTCGACAGGCTCAGCGACGGGAGGAGGGTCTACCTGAGAGACACCTGAAGGAGCAGGACCCTGAGGGGGAAGGGGGTCTACCGGAGGGGGACCAGGAGCAAGGAAAAGCGGCGGGGGAGGGAGGGGGGCAGTGCGGTAGGGGAAGAGACGGTAAAAAGGGACCGACTCGTCAAAGGTGACATCCTGAGAGGCGAAGACCCGGCGCGAGGTGGGGTGGTAAAACTGCCAGCCAGGCGCGTCAGGGACAAAGCCAAGGAAGACACAGGGAAGCGTGCGGGAGGAGAGCTTGTCCGCGGACGTATCGCGGACAAGGGCACGAGCACCCCACACCCGGAAGCGCGACGCATCGCCAACCTCCCCCGTCCAACGCAGTGTGGGCGAGGTCTCCGGCAAGGAGACACGGGGCCAGAGGTTGAGCTGATGCGCGGCGTACCGGACAGCAAACGGCCACAGAAAATGGGGAGCCGCCGCGTGGACCAAGGAGGTACGAGCGACCTCCATGACCAGGCCAATGCGGCGCTCAGCAACCCCATTTTGCTGTGGGGAGTCCGGAAGCGTGAAGGTCTGCTCGATGCCCTCCGCCTGACAGAAGGTCCTCAAGAGATCGGAGGAAAACTCACCACCTCTGTCAGAGTGCAGACGCAGGACAGGAAGATCCGTCCGGAAACGGCGGCGGAGCTGGAGACGAACCGTGCGGATCCAAGGGATCAGAACAGCAGGGACCTCACCCTTGGTGCGCAAGGGGAAGACCGTGGTGTAACGCGAGTAGTCGTCGACAACCAGCAAAAAGTACCGCTCACCGCCCTGACCACGAACGCGGGCTGGGCCCCACACGTCCAGGTGGAGGGTCTGCAGAGGAGCCTCTGTCGGGGGGAACGAGGAGGAGTGAGGAGCAGCGCGCTGCCGCCCCTCGACGCAAGGAAGGCAAGGCGGCGCAGGCGAGGCAGGGAGGGGAGGGAGGGACCTGGGAAGACCAGACACAAGGTGGCGACGGTGCATGCCACGAAGGCGTGGCAAGGAGGGGTGACCCAGGCGGTGGTGCCAGAGAAGAGTCTGGTGCGACAGGGAACGACACTCACAGGCGTGGGCTACCAGACCTGAGGAGACGCAGTGGTCAGTGTGTAGAGACTCGACCCCGGCCGACGGGTAAACGTAGCCAGGTGACGGCCGGTCCTGGAGCACGTGCAGATCGCCACACGCTGTCCGCCAGGGGTAAAGGTGTCAACCCACTGATCCTGGAGGACAGCGTTGCTCACCAGGTTCGTCGAGAACGAGGGGAGGTGGAAACCCGACAACGAGCCAGACGGAACCGCCGGACAAGGGAGGACAGTGGTGGACTGGGCAAGGACTGGGCCCCCAGAGGGGTCAGCCAAGGAGACTGGGACCGGTGCAGGAAGCGGTGTGAGCTCAGTACTGTCACGAAAGAAGCAACGGGAAGCACCTGAGTCAAGGGTGAAGGTGTGACAGGCCTCAGCCGGTGCGGTACCTGAGAGAGCAGTCTCTGTGGGTGCTGTACCTGAGAGAGCAGACTCAAAACCAGCCAGGACAGCACTGGGGGGGGCAAGTACAGGGGGTACCATACCAGAGAGAGCAGACTCACTAGTACCCAGGGCAGCGGGCTCTATACCTGGGTCAGGCGGCACACACAAGTAACAGTCTCCCTCGGCACTAACAGTCAATGCATACATGGCAGCAATAATAGCATCATAGTCAAGAGCAAAGACATCAACACCAGCCCTCATGAGCTCAGCCCAGCAGCGTCCCCATCCGCGCCCATCACGTCTGTCCCTTGCGGTCACCTGTGCGAATGACATAAGAACAGCGGCCACTGCCCCCCGACGTCCCACGCTGAGCAAGCCACTCACGAAGCTGCTGGGTCGTCTGGGGACGCTGCTGCTGCTGGGAGCTCTGGCCAGAGCCAGTGCCTCCACTCCGACCGCCGCCGCCACCACTACCACCGCTCCGACCGCCACCGCCACCACCGCCACCACCGCCACCGCCGCCACCGCCGCCGCCGCCACTACTGCCACTGCTTCCGCCGCCGCCCCCGCCTCCACCACCGACCCCACTCCCACCAGCGCTCCCGCCACCGCTCCCTCCAGCACCGCCTCCCCCCCCACCTCCCCCACCTCCTCCCCCCCCAGCGCCACCACCACCACCCTTGCCCCCCTTGCCCTTGCCGGTGCGGCGCCTCCCACCAGGAGCAGAAGCAGCGCCAACAGACTCAGCACCAAGGAAGTCAACAGCAGCAGCAGCAGCGTAGGAGGGAGCGAGGGGAGAGGGAGAACACCCCTCAAAGATGGGGGTGCGAGGAGCGCCACGAGCAGCACCAACAGCTACAATGCGGCCGCGAGCAGCTGCTCCTCTAGGAGGGCGACTGTGAGCTCAGTGGGACAGCGAGCAAGGAAGTGGTCTCGAACTGAGCGGAGGGTGTCAGGGAGACGGGTGACTATGAAGTGTAGTGTCCAGTACAGTGGAGGGGGGTTCTTAGCGCAGAACTCGGTGGGAAGGGCGGCACGCAGGCGAGCATCACTAGTGCGAAGGTGGGTGATAAGATCGGCGACTGTAGTAAAGGTGGACAGATCGGGGAACAGGTACGGCAGCATGAGGCGGCTAAGCTCGGCTGTGGCAGGCGAGGAGTAGCGAGCAACGACAGCATCGTACAGGGCCTTAGCGGATTTGCAGTCGCCAAAATGCTCGAGCTCAGCTAGCGGCAGGTGACTGCGAATGGCTAGGCGAGCAGCTGCGTCACGAGTCTGCCAGTGGGAACGAACACTAAGCTCGGCTGTGGCAGCAGGAGCAGCGGCAGCACCAGACGCGTAGTCATAGAGGGAGATGTGGTCCGTGCTATTGCTCATAAGATACAACTGCAGGTCGTCGAGCCAGGAAGTGAACTGCACGGGACGGCCCTCAGCATCGAAGGAAAGAACGCGAATAGAGGCCATAGCTCAGGCGTGAGGGCACAGCAGAGCAGCGGCAGCAGCAGAGGGGACGCAGCAAGCGGGCAGTGAGGCAGCGGGCGGCGGTGCAAAGCAGGTAGCGGGCGGGCGGGCGGCGCTGCGAGCGGGCAGCGAAGCGGGCGGGCCGCGAAGCGGGCAGCGAGCGGGCGGGCGGGCTGCGAAGCGGGCGGGCCGCGAAGCGGGCAGCGAGCGGGCGGGCGGGCCGCGAAGCGGGCAGCGAGCGGGCGGGCGGGCCGCGAAGCGGGCAGCGAGCGGGCTGCGTAGCGGGCGGGCCGCGGAGCGGGCAGCGAGCGAGCGGGCTGCGAGGCGGGCGGGCCGCGAAGCGGGCAGCGAGCGGGCGAGCGGGCTGCGAAGCGGGCAGCAGGACGAGCGGGCTGCGAGCGGGCGGCTCGGCGGGCGGGCGACACTGCGAGGGGCGCGCGAGGGCGCTAGTGAGGGGCGCGCGAGGGCGCTAGCAAGGGGCGCGCGAGGGCGCTAACGAGGGGCGCGCGAGGGCGCTAACGAGGGTGCGCGCGAGGGCGCTAACGAGGGGCGCGCGAGGGCGCTAACGAGGGCGCACGAGGGCGCTACGAGGCTAGGGCACGGGGTAGCGTGGTAACCGCATGCGAGCGGTGGTGGGCCCTTAAAAAAAAAACGGTCGGTAGGTCCTAGGGACCTCCTGCTCTGAATACCATTTCAGAATAGCTAGGCAAGAATGAATGAACTAGCAGAAGTTTGGGTACAAATATGAAACCCTAGTTGGGGTTGTACCCCATATTGGCTACCCCACTACAGCCTACAAGCATAATACAGTTTAACAGTGGCGGCAGTGGGGGAGGAGACAGCAGCGGTGGGAGTGGTGGTGGAGGCGGCAGCGGAGGCGGAGGTGGTCGTGGCGGCGGCAGGGGTGGAGGTGGCCGGGGCGGCGGCGGTGGGGGTGGTGGTCGTGGAGGCACTGGCGGAGGGCAGAGTCAGCAGCCCGCCCCGACACTTCAGGCCGCCCGTGAGTGGTATGCGCAGCGTAGCGTTACAGTTGCTCGCTCCCTTCCTGACCCCTCTGGGGGTCCGGTCATTGCGACCTCCTCCACTGTCCTTCCTTGTTCGGCGGTCCCGTCCGGCACGCTGTCAGGTCTCTACCTCCCCTCGTTCTCTACGAACTTGGTGGCAGGTAGTGCGCTCCAGGACGGGGGTGTTCACCAGTTCACCCCTGCCTACGAGCGCGTGACACACTGCACGTGTGCTCGGACGGGTCGCCACCTGGCTACCTTCACTCGGGAGCCGGGGTCGGACCTTTACACACTGACCACTGAGTCCCCTCAGGTAGCTGCGTCCGCGTCTACGTCTGCGTCAGGTCAGCTGTCCGCCCCCTGCTCGTGTCGCTCTCTGGCGCATGAGACTGTCCTTTGGCACCACCGCCTTGGTCACCCGTCTGTGCAGCGCCTTCGGGCCATGCACAAACGGGACCTTGTTGCTGGTCTTCCCAGGGTGCTCCCTCCCCTTCCAGCCTCGCCTGCTCCTCCCTGTCTTCCCTGTGTCGAGGGGCGGCAGCGCGCCGCTCCTCACTCCTCCTCCTTTCCCCCGACGACTGCTCCTTTGCAGACGCTCCACATGGACGTGTGGGGCCCAGCCCGCGTCCGTGGCCAGGGTCAGGAGAGGTACTTCCTGATTGTTGTTGACGACTTCTCGCGCTACACCACGGTCTTCCCCTTGCGCACCAAGGGTGACGTCCCTGATGTCTTGATCCCTTGGATCCGCAGAGCTCGTCTCAAGCTCAATGAGCGTTTCCGCTCCGACTTCCCTGTCCTGCGTCTGCACTCTGACAGAGGTGGAGAGTTTTCCTCTGGCCTCTTGGAGGCCTTCTGTCAGCAGGAGGGCATTGAGCAGTCGTTCACGCTTCCGGCCTCTCCACAGCAGAATGGGGTTGCTGAGCGCCGCATTGGCTTGGTCATGGAGGTCGCTCGTACCTCCTTGGTTCATGCGGCTGCCCCCCACTTTCTGTGGCCGTTTGCAGTCCGATACGCTGCGCATCAGCTCAACCTCTGGCCCCGTGTCTCCTTGCCCGAGACTTCTCCGACACTGCGTTGGACGGGAGAGGCTGGCGATGCGTCGCGTTTTCGGGTCTGGGGATCCCGAGCTTTTGTCCGCGACACGTCCGCGGACAAGCTCTCCCGTCGCGCTGTCCCTTGCGTCTTCCTTGGCTTTGTCCCGGACGCCCCTGGTTGGCAGTTCTACCACCCCACCTCGCGGCGTGTCCTGGCCTCTCAGGACGTCACTTTTGACGAGTCCGTCCCCTACTACCGCCTCTTTCCCTACCGCACTGCCCCGCTCCCCCCCCCGCCTCTCTTCCTCGCTCCAGGTGCTGAGGTACCAGACCCCCTCCCCCCTCAGGGTGCCGCTCCCTCAGGTGTGTCCCAGGTAGACCCGGGTGAGCCTGTCGAGGTAGCTGTTGACTCTCGTCCTGCTAGGGGTGCTGAGCCTGGGGGTGCTGCGTCTGGGGGTGCTGAGCCTGGGGGTGCTGCGTCTGGGGGTGCTGAGCCTGGGAGTGCTGAGTCTGGGGGTGCGGAGCCTGGGGGTGCTGAGCCAGGAGGTGCGGAGCCTGGAGGTGCGGAGCCTGGAGGTGCTGAGCCTGGGGGTCCTAAGTCTGGGGGTGCTGAGTCTGGGGGTGCTGAGCCTGAGCGTGCTACACCTGGAGGAGCCCTCTCCTCCCAGCAGCTGCAGGAGAGGTACCTCGAGTACTGCCGCCTCCGGAGAGGTGCTGCTGGAGCTCGTCCCGGTACTTCCCCTCCTACCCAGGAGCTCCCCCCCATTCAGCAGATCCGCGAGTGGTACACACGGCGCTGCAGTCTTCGGAGTGGTGCTCCTGGTGCTGCGGACCCTGGGGGTGGCGCTGCTGCTGGTGCTGAGGACCCGGACGTGGGAGCTGCTGCTGGTGCTGCGGACCCGCCTGGTGGAGCTGCTGCTGGTGCTGAGGACTCGGACGTTGGAGCTGCTGCTGGAGCTGAGGACCCGGGCGGTGGCGCTGCTGCTGGTGCTGAGGACCCGGACGGTGGAGCTGCTGCTGGTGCTGAGGACTCGGACGGTGGAGCTGCTGCTGGAGCTGAGGACCTGAGCGGTGGCGCTGCTGCTGCTGCTGAGGACCCGGGCGTTGGAGCTACTACTGGTGCTGAGGACCCGGCCGGTGGAGCTGCTGCTGGTGCTGTGGACCCGGACGCTGGAGCTCCTACTGGTCCTGAGGACCCGGCCGCTGGAGTCTCCTCTGCTTCTGGAGACGCTGCGCGGCCGCGACCGTACTTCGTACCGCTCCTTCAGCAGGTTCTTGGGCAGGCTCCTCCTCTTTGTCCTCCTCCCTCCGTAGAGTGTCCTCCGCCTGTCCAGCCGCAGTCACAGTTACCGCCTACCTCGCCTCTCCCTGCTCCCTCTCCTTACACTGGTCCCACAGGAGGTCTTACAGAGCGTCGTGAGCCTGAGTCTCGTCCTGCGTCGCCTGTTCGTCCTGCTCGCACTGGTAGTCGTGTCCGTCGTGAGCGTCCTCCTCCTGTCCCAGGCACTCACTATATGACTCTGCGTCCCTCTACTGCTCCTCAGCGTGTCCCTCTACCGTCTCCTCCTGCGTCCTCTTTGCCTGACGTTCCGGACCCTGAGTCTGACCGGTATCGTGCTGAGCACCCTACTGTCACGCGTCTCCTCGCTACTGTTGTCACTGACCCTACCTTTGAGTCCTCGGCTGCGTCTGCTCTGGTCGCTGAGTTGGTTGACTTTGCTGCTGCCTGTCGTCTAGACTACGCTGCTAGCCTTGTTGCTGAGTCTGAGTCTGAGTCTGTCTGTCCTCCGTCCGTCGGGGGTGAGTGTGCTCTCGGCACGGACGTCCTTGAGGACAGACAGGAGGAGTTCCAGTGTCTTGCTGCTGCTTTGCCCCGTCTCGTGTCCTTGCTAGTTGCCCCTGAGGGAGACCCGGATGCACCAGACATCCCGACCCCGCGCACTTACGCTGAGGCGATGGCGGGTCCCTACTCCTCTCAGTGGCAGACAGCCATGGACGCCGAGATGGCTTCCTGGAAGTCCACACGCACCTACGTCGACGAGGTTCCCCCTCCTGGGGCGAACATCGTCAGTGGCATGTGGATTTTCAGGGTGAAGCGGCCGCCGGGTTCTCCGCCTGTCTTCAAGGCGCGTTACGTGGCTCGAGGCTTCAGTCAGCGAGAGGGAGTTGACTTCTTCCAGACCTTCTCCCCCACCCCGAAGATGACTACTCTTCGGGTGCTGCTGCACATAGCCGCTCACCGCGACTACGAGCTTCACTCACTTGACTTCAGCACTGCTTTCTTGCAGGGCAGCCTGCACGAGGAGATCTGGCTGCGCCGCCCACCTGGCTTCACTGGGTCGTTTCCTCCTGGTACCCAGTGGAGGCTTCAGCGGCCGGTCTACGGTCTCCGCCAGGCTCCGCGTGAGTGGCACGACACACTGAGGACTACACTTGCGGCTCTTGGGTTCGCGCCTTCTACAGCTGACCCGTCGCTGTTCCTGCGCACCGACACTTCGCTGCCGCCGTTCTACATCCTCGTGTACGTCGACGACTTGGTCTTTGCCACTGCTGACACTGCAGGACTCGCCTACGTGAAGTCGGAGCTGCAGAGGAGACACACGTGCACAGACCTGGGTGAGCTGACAAGCTATCTTGGCTTGCGGATCACCCGGGACAGAGCACGGCGCACCATCACCCTGACTCAGTCACACATGGTGCAGCAGGTTCTCCAGCGCTTCCGCTTCACGTACTCCTCGCCTCAGTCCACTCCTCTGCCTACCGGTCACTCGCTCTCAGCTCTGCCTTCGGATGAGTCCGTAGAGCCGAGTGGCCCGTATCCAGAGCTTGTGGGCTGCCTCATGTACCTGATGACCTGCACTCGTCCTGACCTTGCATACCCTCTTAGCATCCTTGCACGCTATGTCGCTCCTGGCCGTCACAGGAAGGAGCACATGGATGCCGCTAAGAGGGTGTTGCGCTACTTGTGCAGTACGTCGGGCATGGGGCTTGTGCTTGGAGGGCGAGACCGAGTTGTTCTCACAGGGCACTCAGACGCTTCTTGGGCAGACGACCAGGCCACTCAGTGGTCGTCTCAGGGTTACACCTTCAGCCTTGGCTCTGGCTCAGTTTCTTGGCGCTCTACACGCTCTTCTTCTGTTCTCGGCTCCAGTTGCGAGGCTGAGATCTACGCTACAGCCATGGCTGCCCAGGAGCTACGCTGGCTGACCTACCTGCTGACCGACCTCGGAGAGCGGCCTCGTTCTCCTCCAGTACTGTACGTCGACAACAAGGCTGCCATTGCCTTGTGTGAGGAGCACAGACTGGAGCACAGAACGAAGCACATCGCCCTGCGGTACTTCCTTGCTCGTGAGCTGCAGCAGCGCGGTCAGCTTTGTATTCGCTACGTGGCCACTGAGGCCAACACTGCTGATGTGTTCACCAAGGCGCTTCAGCCTCGTGACCATCAGCGCTTCTGCACTCTACTAGGCCTTGTGCCTACTGGACCTCACTTACTTACCTCTTGACTTTGCTTGTACTGTGATCACTATATATATCTATACCTGCATGTTTACTCTTGCTAGGTTGTGATCACTGTATCTCTTGCTCTGTTATAAACCTGCATGTGAACTGGTCTTGTGACCACTAGCTTGTGCTCGGAATTTGTGTGGAATCCTTGAGATCCACCCTGAGCTTGCCTTCCTTTGCTTTGACTGGTCTCGTGACCCTGTGGTTGTCTCCCACTGCGCCTATGGGGGTGTGTCAAACATTATATGTTTATATGATTGTAGGCTGTAGTGGGTTATACCTTAGGGGGTACACTAGATTAGGGTTTACTACTTGTATCCAACTTTGTGCTAGTACAGTCATTCCTGTCCGTTCATTCTGACAAATGTATATGTACTGAAGTTATAAAAAGATAAAACTAATAACCGTTTTACTGTTGCTGTTGCGGTTCGATACAGTGACGACTCGGGCAACTGCTCAATAACGAGTCAGTTGTTTGTCCTTGCTGTCGCGCTGTACTTGTCAGGTCAAAGGTCGCTGACCTTTGACTTTAACGTAACCTCCAGCAGTTCCTCAACCTCTGAGGGTTGACTCGCCGATGCTTCGTTGTGTTTCGCTTCGTTTACGACTTAGTGTTTCGACACGACAGAGGCGCTTAAATCACTTGTTTCTAACAAACTGCATATTCATTACATGAAGGAATGCCACATAACCAAACCACGTTCAACACCCACGTAAAAAAAGAATAGATACATTATGCACGGAGGCCAAGATGACACGAAGGCCCTCAGATTCGTTTTATGCCACACTAATGCATCAGGGCTGTTTAGTAGAAAAGTAGCTTTTGCTCTGATTCATAAGGGCTATACAGGGCAAGGTACCCTGATTTGTCAGTGCTTGACTTAAACTTTATACTGGTACTTCAAGGTTACTATTATGGCACCACTGAGTGATGTAGTGATCAAAGCGTCGGCTTGCAGATAAGAGGTCGCCAGACCGATTTCTGTTCTCCATGCCGCCGTTACCCACGGGCGCAAAGTTGATTTCGGCGCTTGGGTACTCTCCGCCCGAAGTTTTGTTTCCCAGTACATCCCGCTTTAGTGCGGGATTCAACACTATCCTGAATCATCAGGGCTGAAACTACACCTTCACACTGAATTCTCAGTACGCTAACTAACCACTATACTGATTTTACATGACAAGTATTGTTCCGCTGTTTTTATAGGACTAGCACACGACACCTATCCTGAATTCAGGAGAATCAGGATAAATTATCCTTAAAGCCGGCGCCTAGAATGGCAAGGGCTCAAGATTACTAAGCTTGAAAAGGGTTCAGCGAAGGTTAACGAAGGTCGAAATTGCCAGGAACAGGTGGCGAATGTACAGTGCTAGGCAGTGAATCGCAAGCCACAACTTTCCACCTCAGAGCTCATGAACAAACACAAACGACAAACAACATCCAACCAACCATCACGCTGTTCTCCTTACAGAAAGCCGCCTCACTTCGAGCACTCCACGCGACGTGACATACACTGCCGAGCACGACTTGAAAAAGAGCATTCGACAACCTTCACCTACCAACCAAGACTCCTGCGCTTCGTCATTGGAGAGCTATCTACCGGTGATGCAACGGTCTTTTATGCGTCTCTGGAATCGCGAAGTATGTAGCGGTGTTACACAGGAGCACGCAACAGATATGTGCCTCAGTCTAGGCGCACCGAGTTGCCAGCAGGATGTTACAACAGAGGCGCAAAATCATGCTTCCTAGAGACCTATTGTTTCAGGTCCGAGGGTCATACGTGTGGTGACGCGAGTGACATAGTGTTAGACACACGTTCCGTCGCTTGCACGAGCATTCCAGCGCCCGGTTAGTTTAGAGAACGCCACATTGGACTTGACGAGGAGTGAAACATTCGAGCTAGCAGAATACGCCTCGCGGTGTGCTCTGTCAACGGATGAGGAATTGACTGCGCGTACCGGGTGCAAAGGCGCGCACCAACGGCTACGGGGGACGGGGTACGTCGCCGAACTTGCATTGCTGCACGCACTTGACAGGCGCGGCCCTCGCACAACACACAGATGTGACATATATTCGGTGATACAGCTGGACCACGTATAAAAGAACACTTCAAACTACTCCACCTTCCTCTGCGCTGCACTCAACCATCACAGCAGTCACCTGGGCGAAAGATTTCCAGCACCTCACTCAATCTCCCTGGCCAACATGCTCAGTATTGTTGGCTAGCAGCCACTCGCACCGCACCTGACAGTACCATGTGCGCCCCTGTTCCACTATAGGGCACACCACCCACATGCGATAACTTTCAAACGTAACTGAGGCCACCGCAGTCAACTTCGCCAAGCATATCGCAGTCGCATTTGTGAAAAGCGTGCAACCTTCGAAACTCATACACGAGCTATGACATCGTTCTAACGTAAACGGATATCGCACCACCCAGCCTCGCCCTGCACCAACCGTGATTTCGGTCCCCCGCAAGCTCCGCGCCCACCATCGCTGCATTAGACTGTATCGCATCCCACAGGTTCGGCACGCACTTTACTGCAGGCACCACATCTAATCTATCCAACTCATACTGGTGTCCCTTTTCTTTGTGCGCACCTACGCAGCTACGCCGGCAAGGACGGGTGACTATCGGCAAACGAGGGATCAACTGACACACTCAACATATCTGTCAACCCTCAAGTTCTAGGCCACCAGTGAGTGAACATGGTAGGGTTCTGAAGTGGGGATGAAGTGAAGGTGAGGTGAGGTATAACTTGCCTAAGAGAGTGTATCAGGGGAGGGAACGGGAAGGGACAACTTCCCACCAAGAGAAGGCGTGAGGTGAGGGAGATGGGATGTCAAACGCTCCCCACAGGTTTGGATGTAGTGAGACGGAGAGGAAGAATAACTCCCCTCATTGATGCGGTATGAAATCAGGGTAAGATGTGATTCAACCCACCCCCTCTCCTTCCCCCCCCCCCAAGAAATATGTTCAAAGGGGTGAGGATAATAGGGGGTGCCCTCCCCTCTGTTGTGGGTATATGAGAGCAGTGTGAGGCGAGGTTCAACTCCCCCACTGGGCTGGGTTTGATAAGTGGTTGAGGGGAGGGGGGCCTTCACTACGTGAGTGCGTAGGGGGTGAGTGTGAGGGAGTGTTCATCGGCCCCCACTGGGTGGGGTTTGAGAAGATGCTGAACCCAACAGTGAGAGTGTATGGGGTGAATGTGGGGAAGTGTGGAACTTTGTCCCCTGGGCTGGCGAGATAAGAGGGTGAGGAGAGGCTGACCTTCTCTCGGTGGAGGGGTGTGAGGGCTGTGTGATGGGAGGTTTCACCTCCCAGCCCCGGGCTGGTTTTGAAAAGAGGCTGGGGGGAGCCGGATGTGTATATGAGGTGAATGTAAGGGAGGTTTCAACTCCCTCACATTGGGCTGGGTATAATTAGAGGCTGAGGGGAGCAAAACCTTGCCTGAGTAAGTGTGTATGAGGTGAGTCCGAGGGAGGGAGGCACCAACTCCTCTTTGGCGGGGTGGGTTTTGAGCGAAGGTTGAGGGGAGGCTTACCTTCCCTCAATGTGTATGAGGTGAGTGTGAGTGAGGATTCAACACCCCTCACAAGGCTGTGTTTGAGAAGTGGCTGAGGGGAGCGTAACCTACCGTGAGTGGGTGTGTATGACGTGAGAGAGATGGGAGGTTCAACCCTCCCTGCTGGGGAGGGTTTGAGAAGAGGCTGAGTAAGCTTGTTATGAGGTGAGTGTGTTATGAGGTGAATGTGATTGTGGGTTCAACTCCCCCCAGTGGCCTGGGTTTTTTAGAAGAGGTTGAGGGGAGGTTGACCTTCCCTCAGTGCGTATGTATGAGATGACTGTGAAAGGAGGTCCAACTCTCCCCGCTGGGCTGTGTGTGAGAAGTGGCACAGTGGAGGCTGTGAAAAGGCTTACCGTCACTTCGAGGGAAAGTATGAGGTGAGTGTGGGGGAGGGTTCAACACCCCTCACACGGCTGTGTTTGGGAAGTGGCTGAGGGGAGCGCGACCTTCCCTCAGTGAGTGTGTATGAGGGGAGGGAGGGTTCAGCACCCCTCACTGGGCTGGGTTTTGAAGAAAGGCTGAGGGGAGGCAGACCTCCCCTCAGTGAGTGTGTATGAGGTGAGCGTGAGGGAGGGAGGGTTCAACTCCCCTCACTTGGCTGGGTTTGATGAGAGGTTGAAGGGAGGCTGACCTGGAATTTGAGAGTGTGTATGAGGTGAGTGTGGGGGGAGGTTCAACTCCCCTCACACGGCTGTGTTTGAGAATTGGCTGAGGGGAGCGTGACCTTCCCCCGATGAGGGTGTATGAGGTGAGTGTGAGGGAGGGAGGGTTCAACTCCCCTCACTGGGCTGGGTTATAAGAGGTTGAGGGGAGGCTGAGCTCCCCTCAGTGAGTGTGTATGAGGTGAGTGTGTAGGAGGCGAGTGTGAGGGAGGGAGGTTATAACTCCCCTCACAGGGATGGGTTTGATGAGAGATTGAGGAAAGGCTTACCTTCACTTCGAGGGAAAGTATGAGGTGAGTGTGGGGGAAGGTTCAAGACCCCTCACATGGCTGTGTTTGGGAAGTGGCTGAGGGGAGCGTAACCTTCCCTCAGTGAGTATGTATGAGGGGAGGGAGGGTTTAGCACCCCTCACTGGGCTGGGTTTTGAGGAAAGGCTGAGGGAAGGCAGACCTCCCCTCAGTGAGTGTGTATGAGGTGAGTATGAGGGAGGGAGGGTTCAACTCCCCTCACTTGGCTGGATTTGATGAGAGGTTGAAGGGAAGCTGACCTGGAATTTGAGAGTGTATATGAGGTGAGTGTGGGGGGAGGTTCAACTTGCGGAGATAACTGCTACAATGGAAGCTTGACTACGGGGAAGGCACGTGTGTGCGAGAGATCTCTGCGTTCATTCACTTAGTCGTTTGCTCGTGTGTTCTCTGCTTGCACATTCACGGGGAGATTTTGCAAGAGTTTCACTAGCAAAGATTGACAACAATGATTCAGAATTGTTGTGTGATGCAACCGTATGCATTCACGACTGTCTGCCTCCCATCATGTGTTCGTGTGTTGCATGCGTGGTATGAGCGTGTGCAAGAATTTGTGTTTTGCGCGGTTTGGATTTTCTGAGTATGTGTGAATGTCATTTGGCTTGAGCAGATATCTGAAGTGATTGCTCTGCTCAAGAGCTTCCCGACGAACCAAGAATCGTCGCGATCGGAGCAATATCAAGAAAGTTACGAACGTTGGAGTTCGTATGCGTGTACTTTGGTTGCGGCAACTATGGGAAGTTGTGGGGCTTGCTCCATAAGGGGTACAGACTTTTGAGGGTTGGGAATTTCGAACCCATCACTGTAGATGCTGCCAAGTGGTTGGGAGAAGCCAAACCAGGTTGGCAAGTATGGCCAAGTGGGTTGAGGTGGATGGCATGAGTTGGGAAAGTGACAAATGTGAAAGTGGGGTTGCCTATGGAGAGGGGAATTGTGTGGCATGGGGTTTCCTTGGTTGGGGACTCCCTTGGGACCTTCCCTCTCGTCCTCCTCTTCCCTCCCACCTGGTTTAGTGCTACTAAAACTCTCTTGTGTGTAACTTTTGTGAACTTGTGAGAACTATTGTGATTGAGTTAAGCTTGTGGCAGCTTACCCCCTAGTGCGCCGAAATTGATAACTCAAGATTTACTTCATCTTTTCGTACGATTCAAATTGGGAATTGTAGCCACGGTCTAGAGCTACAACATATCCGAAATTAGTGAAGTTTCAACAGTGCGTTTTTCGTCGACGGCGTTTCTTGTGAAGTCGCGGTTTCTGTCCAGAATTCTAAGCCAACGATTTTGAGTTATTTCGGCACCTAATCTTCATAGACTCGGTCCTCAATCTCTAACAAGTGGTATCAGAGCGGATTGAGGACTTTGTGGGGAGTCTACTGAAGTGTGAAGACCCTCCTAGACCCACCATGGCCTGTGGGCATGCCTAAGTGGAGTTCTGGAGGTTGGGAGTGACTTCCGCTAAGGGGAAACTCTGCCGAAATTTCGTTGGCGCCGACACTTGTGGAAATTGTGTGGGACTTCGGTGTGGACAGCAAAGGGGGGAGCTGAAACCTCTGATTGGGAGCAGAGGAGATGAGTGGAGAAGCAGCTGAGAAAAGGAGTGAGCCGCCACCATCCAAGATCGAAGCTTTGGATGGCTCCAATTATGAGGAATGGAGTGGGCGGATGAGAAGCGACTTCAAGCGCTACAAGCTGCTGAAACTTGCGATGGGAGAGGAGAAGATGCCCGAGGAAGGAGATGCTCGGGATCGATGGATTGAGCGGAGCGCGGTGCTGTACGACCTGATTCTTCATTCCGTGAACAATGACATGTTCCAGCATATCAAGGATTTGGTGGAGCTGGACAACTCGGAGCCGAAGGCGTGGAAATTTCTACTCGACGTGGTTCAGCCCAACACGCTGCCAATGGTGATTGTGTTGGAGAAGGATTTGGATGCCCTCTCCATGCGACCGGGAGACGACGTGAAGCCGGTCCTTGACAAGATCAAGGACACCTATGCGAGGATGGCAGCGGCGGGCAGCAAGGTGTCGGAGATGCAGCAGTGCACCAAGATCATCTCGGTGCTCGACAACTCATGGGACAACCTCATCCCCACCCTCAACGTTCAGCAGGACAAGTGGACGCCTGAGTGGCTACGGCAGCAGATCCTGCAGGAGGACTTCCGCAGGCGCCACACGGGAGGCGGTGCTGCCAACAAGACTGCTGAGGGGTATGGAGCTGCAGGAGGCAGCAGAGGAAGAGGGGGAGGGAGAGGCCGAGGCCGTGGGAGAGGCTTTGGCAGAGGAAGAGGCCGAGGTGACTACTGTTGATTGTGTAGGTGGTTGTGGTATTTTGCTCTAGCTGGTTGTGGGCTAAGGGTTTGGGCAAAATGTGGTGGTTGGACTTGTTGCGGGCTGGATTTGAACTCGCACCTAACAAGCACCAACAAACCTTTGTTACCAACTACAACACCTTTGGTGTTGCTAGTTTGGCACTTTAAGGTGTTGGGGATTGTTGTAGGGCGAGGGTTGGGTTGGTAGGGTTTCACCAACTCGTCACTTTTCAGATCTGAACTCTTGCTTATGTCATTCCTAGATCTAATCCATGGCTGCCAAGTAATTCCGCCAGGATACCCCGTCGCACATAAATCGCGATAGCGATCGGCCTAGATCTTGGTTGAAGGCGTGCTTTACCATTCTGGAAAGTAGAGATTAAGACCTTTCTAACGCGTACTTGCTCATCGTTCTAGGTTACGTGAGCTGCACGCAATGTTTCGCCGAAGTCGGCGGACTTAATCTCTTGTTACGCTCTCCAGATTCGCACGCTTTCCATCAGTGGTATCAGAGCTGGTTAGGCCTGCGACATTCCCTCCTTTCATCATATTTCGAATTGGCTTAAGAACCTCCAGATCTAGGGTTGGTCATGGCCCAGAAATTAGATGGCCCTCCTAGGTTCACCGGCTCGGATTTTTCGCTATGGCGGTTCCAGTTTACGCTTTGGCTAGGTATTAAGGACCTAGAGGGCGTTTTGGAGGGATCGGAGCGAAGACCTGAAGCTGATGAAGGGAAGGCATCTACTGGAGTCTCTAGCCAAGTGGGAGAAGGGGCTGGGGGAGCCTCTAGCTCATCCACAACTGAGGGAAGTGGAGGTGGATCAGCAGCACCGCGAACCGGAAGGCAACGGCTTAGTGGGCGCGGAAGAGCTTATTAAGGCACAGGAAGCATGGGACCGCAAGGACAAGCAAGCGTTCCAGTACCTGTGTTGGGCCTTGGAAGGCCAACTAGAGCTCCTAAAGATGCTGATTGACCTGAAGGGGAAGCAAGGTGCAGCTGCCCAAGCATGGAAGAGAGTTCAAGATCGGCACTTGCAAAAAGGGCTGCTAAGCATACTCACCTGGAGGAAGCGGTTTTACACCATGGAACGCAACTATGGTGATGGGGAGACCACGGTGCAATATCTCCAGAGGGTGGATGAGTATGTGAGAGCCTTGGAGGAGTTAAACTACACTGTAGATGAGAAGGAGATCATCTACACCGCACTCCAGGGGCTGGACCAAGAGGCGAACGAGGCCCTACTGCAGTACCTTCACCTTGAGCAACAGAAATGGACCAAGGCCTGGATATGGGAGGTGTTGGTCTCTGATGAGGCTCGCAAGCGGGATGCTGGTAGAGGAGTTGAAGGGGGAATGGGGGCAGGTGATAGGGCTGCCTCCAAGAAATACCAGCAGCGGCAAGGAGGTGGGGGGAAGAAGAAGGAGCTCGACAAGTGCCTCGTCCCTGGATGCAACCGGAAGCACTCTTGGAAGGAGTGTTGGAGCCGACCAGATGGGTGGAAGCCTCAAGGGTACCCAGGAGAGGCTCCACCTGTCACTAGGCCTGAGTGGGTGGAGAGGAGGATGAAGAATGGAGCATGGAACAAGAAGGGCAGCAAAGAGAAAGCGGCAGCAGCGGCGGCAAATGAGGACAAGAAGGGAAAGGAGGGCTCATCGGACGATGGCTTCTGCTTCTTATCCTTGGAGACAGAGACGGCGCTTGCTGGCCGTACGTTAGCTGACCCCAATCAGCTCATTCTAGACTCTGGAGCAACCTGTGGAATGGTACCTCGGCGCGACCTCTTCACCATCTATCACTCCCTCCCACCTAACTCCAGAAATGTGATTGTGGGGAGCGGAGATGCGCTACAAGCAATTGGCATCGGCACCATCACCGTCAAGGGGAAGGAGGGGGAGGTGCTGAATGTGAAGGGTGTGCTTCATGTTCCTGAATTGGCAGCCAACCTTCTCTCATGCTCTCAGCTTGCGAAGCAAGAATACATATGCACCTTCACCATGGAAGGTGGCACGGTTTGCAAGGGTGGAGCTGTGGTGATGGAGGCCAAGTTAGAGAAAGGTCTATACCTTGTTCCAGTTTGTGTGCCTCAGGTGGAGAGGGCACATGGTGTTGAAGCCAAGGAAGCCGCTTGTAGCACCCGTTGGAGGGACGTGGAGCAGGTGACGGCGGATTTGCTGCACCTACGCATGGGGCATGCAGGAAGGCAGCAACTTGTGGAGTGTGTGAAGAAGGGGGAGCTGAAGGGTGTGGAGATCAAGGAGGGTGGTGGGCAGCCAAGCAAGTGCCCTGATTGCACGACCGGGAAGCTGCCAAGGACCTACCTCCACCACTAGAGCCACCGCACCTCTTGAGTTGGTGCACACGGATGTGTGTGGCCCCATGCAAACACCGGATAGGGAGAAGGGCAGCAAATACTTCATCACCTTCTTGGATGACTTCAGCCGCCTAAGTTGGGTTACCTTGGTGAAAACCAAGGATGAGGTGGCCAAGGTCTTCAAGCGTTGGATACGCTATGCGGAGAGGGAAGCCGGGGCCAAGGTGAAAATACTACGGTCTGATCGGGGTGGGGAGTACATGGGGAAGGATCTGGAGTCTTTCCTTGAGGATAAGGGCATCACCCACCAACTTTCAGTTGCCTACACGCCGCAGCAAAATGGGGCAGCGGAGCGGCTTAACCGGACCCTCATTGACCTTGCCCGAGCCATGCTTGCTCATGCGCAGCTGGACCATACTTGGTGGGGGGCAGCAGTGCAATATGCCAACTGGGTTAAGAACCGGATGGGCAGCAAGGGGCTAGGGGGCAAGAGCCCATACTTCATGTGGACCAGGAAGGTGCCTAGTGTGTCCATGGCACGAGTCTGGGGGTGCATGGCGCAGTACAAAGTGCCCGACCAGCAACGGAGGAAGCTGGATCCCAAGGCACAATGGGGCATTTTCCTTGGGGTGTCGGAGAGGAGCAAAGCTTGGATGTTGTGGAGTGTGGCGGATCAGCGGGTGGTGGAAAGCCGGGATGTGGTTTTCCATGAGGGGCTGAGCTACAAGGGGTGGAAGGAGCATGGTGCTAGTACAGTTGGGAGCTCCCTCCAGGATCCCTACACCTCTTCCATTTTTGAGGGGACATGGGAGGACCCTGGAGAGGAGGTAGAGGAGCAGCAGGAGGAACACAAGGCAGCTGCACCTCACCATGAGGATTCCCCAACTGCTGGTTCCACCCCTGACCCTAACAAACCAGCCCATGAACCGCAGCCAGCATGAACCGCAGCAGCAGCAGCAGCAGCAGCAAGAGCAGCCGCAGCAACCTCCACAGCAGCATACACCACCTGTTCCTGTGGGAAGGTGGCAGCAACTATTGCAGCAGCAGCTAACTAAGTCACCACGGCCCCCCATGAAGAGAGTGACTTGGAAGGAGAAGCTGCAAAGTTTGGAGCAGGGGGAGGCATCACCTCTGCGCCGCACCACACGCATCTCCCGGCCACCTGAAAGGTTCACACCAAGCGCACAGTATGCTTGCATGCATGATCATGAGGTGCATGATTTGGAGGAGTGCATGCTTGTGGATGCTGAGGGGGGTGAGCTTGGGCTTGATTTTTGTCTCATGGGTCAGGTGCATGAGCCTAAGTCGATCAAGGAGGCCTTGTCCCGTCCTGAGTGGGTCGAGTCCATGCGTGAGGAGCTTGAGTCTCATAGGGTGAACGAGTCCTTTGAGCTGGTTGATCCAGCTTGTGTGCCACCTGGAATGGAGGTCTTGAGGTGTCAGTGGGTGTGGAAGTATAAGCACCTGGCTGATGGGAGTATTGAGCGGCCTAAGTCCAGGTTGGTGGCCATGAGCAACACTCAAACACGAGGTGTTCACTATGACGAGGTATATACCCCGTTGGGTAAGCCTACTACCCTGAGAGGATCCCTTGGGATGGCAGCATCCTCGGGGTCTCACGTCCATCACATGGATGTGACCACTGCCTATCTTCATGGGGTCTTGAAGGAGGAGCTTTACATGAGGCAGCCCCCTGGTTTTGATGATGGGTCCGGCAGAGTATGCCGGCTCATCAAATCAATCTACGGGCTCAAGCAATCTCCAAGGCAGTGGTACCTCAAGTTTGATGAGGCGCTGATGGATTTTGGCTTTGAGAGGTCGGAGTGTGACCTCGCCTTGTACCACTTGGTGAGGCGTGAGGGCAGGCTGTCCCTCTACCTCTATGTGGATGACATTCTGCTCATCTCTTCGAGCATGGTCTTGCTGGACGAGGTGAAGGGTCTCTTGTCCTCTCGTTTCCGCATGAAGGACTTGGGGGAGGCTAAGTACTATTTGGGGATGCAGCCTCATGTTAGCTTGGTGCCTGAGCAGGATGTGGGAGGATTGGTGCTTCTCTGCCTTGACGACCTCATGCTGTGGATGGCGCCCCTCCCTGGGCAAGGGGGAGTGGAGTGAAGGATTTTGCCCAGTGATGTTCAACCACCTCCAGCACGAGCAAGGGGGAGTGTTGATTGTGTAGGTGGTTGTGGTATTTTGCTCTAGCTGGTTGTGGGCTAAGGGTTTGGGCAAAATGTGGTGGTTGGACTTGTTGCGGGCTGGATTTGAACTCGCACCTAACAAGCACCAACAAACCTTTGTTACCAACTACAACACCTTTGGTGTTGCTAGTTTTGTCAACGGGAGTTGTGTTTGGCCCCGTCCTCGCTTGGGCGGAGCCGACCTCGTGGTCGGTTGTGCGGGGGAGATGCAGCCGACGTGCAGCAGTGGGCACGGGGGCCACTGCAAGGGCGCGGAGCTTGGGGGCGTCTGGCTGGAGGGCGCCGAGCAGGTGGACGCCGACCTGGGCGTCTGCTCGGCGTCCTGGGCGCCTGGACGCCATGCTAGGCGTCTGCTCGGCGTCCTGGGAGGTGGGACGCCGACCTGGGCGTCTGCTCGGCGTCCTGGGCGCTTGGGCGCCGTCCTAGGCGTCTACCCGGCGTCCTGGGAGGCTGGACGCCGACCTGATGGTCTGCTCGGCGTCCCGCTTGGACGCCGACCAGGGCGCCAAGACAGCGTCCTGGGCGAGTGGACGCCGACCAGGACGCCAGGACGCCGACCTGGGGACGCCGGGCTTGGCGTAGCCGGCGTCCGACTGGGCTGGACGACCAGGCAGGGTTGCCCGGTCGACCGGGATACCCGGGCGACGTGTGCGAAGGTCGCCGGGAGTTGGTTCTGCGAGGACGACCTCGGGGGTGGTATCCCGAGGTCGACGTGGCTGGTGGGCACAGTCGCTGGCGTGGGCACGATCTAGGCGTCTGCGCTGTGCTCGTGACAAGGCGTGGAGCACCAACCAGCTGCGCACACCTGCGAAGCAGGTGCACCGTTGTCATGCGGGTGCAACGCTGTGCAGCCGACTTGCTGCAGCGTTGGCGCACCGCAGACTTGCAACGTTGGCGCACCGCATCTCTGCAGCGCTGGAGCGGTACGAGCATTGCTGCGCTGGAGCGCGGTCGACCGTGCTGCGCTGGAGGTCGACCAGCAGCCTAGCTAGCTCTGATGTAGTCTGTGTTGCCAACGTTGTTGCTATCATTGTTGTCAATCTTTGCTAGTGAAACTCTTGCAAAATCTCCCCGTGAATGTGCAAGCAGAGAACACACCAGCAAACGACTAAGTGAACGAACGCAGAGATCCCTCTCACACACGTGCCTTCCCCGCAGTGAAGCTTCCGTTGCTAGAGTTATCCGCAGTGAAGGCAGGCATGTGTATGTGGCGGCCGTGTCGGAGTATGTGGCGGCCGAGTCGGAGTATGTGGCGGCCGTCGACGCCGGGAAGGAAGGACGCCGACTTCGCTTCCTCCTGGCAGAATTCCGGCAGCTGGACGCCGGGAAGCCGACTGTCCTGCGAGTGGACAACAAGTCGGCCATCACAGTCGCCGGGGGCATGGGGTTGACGGGCAACCTCAAGCACATGGAGCGGCGACAGGCCTGGCTGCAGCACATGGTGAAGCGGGGGAAGTTTGCGCTGCAGTACATCCCGACCGCAGAGCAGCCAGCCGACTTTCTGACGAAGGCGCTGCACTATCCGGCCTTCAACCGGTGCTCCGTCGCAGTCGGCCAGGTGCGCCTGGCTGAAGTCGGCGACGGTGACAACGACGTGCAGCAGTAGGTGCCATGCCCTCTTGCATGGCTGGTGCGGTGACCGGCGTGCTGTGTGTTGGGTGCACGCCGCCGAGCTATCTTCCGAGCTGTGCTGCCGTGTGGGCTGGGGGCCCAAGCGTGAACGCGGCAGGGGAGTGTCAACGGGAGTTGTGTTTGGCCCCGTCCTCGCTTGGGCGGAGCCGACCTCGTGGTCGGTTGTGCGGGGGAGATGCAACCGACCTGTAGCAGTGGGCACGGGGGCCACTGCAAGGGCGCGGAGCTTGGGGGCGTCTGGCTGGAGGGCGCCGAGCAGGTGGACGCCGACCTGGGCGTCTGCTCGGCGTCCTAGGGGCCAGGACGCCATGCTAGGCTTCTGCTCGGCGTCCTGGGAGGTGGGACGCCGACCTGGGCGTCTGCTCGGCGTCCTGGGCGCCTGGACGCCGTCCTGGGCGTCTACCCGGCGTCCTGGGAGGCTGGACGCCGACCTGATGGTCTGCTCGGCGTCCCGGGTGCCTGGACGCCGACCAGGGCGCCAAGACAACGTCCGTCGAGTCGGAGTCCAGACACCGGTCCGATGTAGTCTTGCAAAATCTCCCCGTGAATGTGCAAGCAGAGAACACACCAGCAAACGACTAAGTGAACGAACGCAGAGATCCCTCTCACACACGTGCCTTCCCCGCAGTGAAGCTTCCATTGCTAGAGTTATCTCCGCATGGTGCGGTGAGCGTGGAAGACGTTGCGACGTAGTTCAGTCTAGCCGACTTTGCACTTCCCAATTGTGTTCGTAGGCCGGCAGCTTTGCGTTAGTCACCATGGTAGATGGCGTAGGTGACGCCGGGGTGGTGGACACCCTGGAGGCACGGCTGGAGGATGCGAGGAGACGCCACGCGGCGAATGAGTACGGAACTCTCGCGCTGGCGGTCGTTGAGGCTGGCATCCGCTCGTTGTGGGCGACGGAGCACCCTTCTCGGCCAGCTTCTCCTCGACCGGTGAACACCGAGGGCGGCGTCGACGTGGGCGTCAACGCCGATGGAGGCCAAGTCGGTAGCAGTGCGGGAGGCACATCGCGGCAGAGAGGTGTGATACACGCCGGTGAAGTCGGCGGCGTTCAGGCGCCCGGGATGCAGTCGTCGGCGGCTGCAGGGACCTCGCAGGGCTACGTCGGAGGACGACGAAGTGGTGTGGCGTCGATGTCGGCGACACACGTGACCGCGGAAGGGATCGCGCCGAGCTACGGCTACTTCAAATTTCCGCCGGACAGGATCCAGGTCACCCCCCCGCTGGTCGGTCGACCGGACATTCTCACCTGGAAGGAGGCGATCGAGCCCCAGCTAGAGATGGCCGGGCTGATCGGTTTCGCTCGTGGGACCGTGGCGACGCCGGAGGAGATCTACCCCGACTTACGTGCGGAGTTTCGCGCCGTGCAGCTGCTGACCTTCATGGTCATCTCGCGGTGCTGCTCGCCGGGCGTGCAGATCACCTTGAAGTGGTGCAGAGAGCACCTTGACGCCGGGCACCAGGCGTGGCACTTCATCGAGACGACGTACCAGGTCACCGACGACCTGTACATTGGCCAACTCGAGGAGCACCTGTCACGCCTGCGGATGGGCGAGCAGGAGACGGCGACCGACTATTGCAACCGTGCTCGGCGACTCCTCGCCATGATGAGGATGGCCGGCGTGAATTACTCTACGGCGTCGTACGTCACGCATGTGATCAAGGGACTCACGAGCAGCTACAACCTGCTGAAGCGGCTGTCAGTGGCGCCGAGCACGCGGGCGACGCTCAACGAGGATTCCCTCACCTCGTACATCCTGCAGGACGAGGCGATGCAGGAGGCCGAGAAGTCCACGGAGCTCCTGCTGCAGGCAAACTATGCCGCCATGGCGAAGCAAGGTAGCCGACCAGGGCAGCGCGGCAAGCCCGGCAGCGGTGGTAGCGGAGGTGGGAAGCCGGCCAAGGACGCCGACAAGGGCAAGTCGGCGAAGGAAGGCGGTCGCGGAGGAGGAAGTCGGCGTCGGGAGTGCTGGATCTGCCGCAGCCCCGACCACCTCTCCTTTGAGTGTCCCGACCGCAGTGAATCCGACGAAGACGATGACGCCAAGGGAGGCCGCGGGAGGTCGGCCAGCCGTCGTCCACGTCGAGGAAACCAGCCGCGCAAGGAGAAGCAGTCGAACAAGTCGACCTCGGCGAAGGACGCCGACTCCTCTGCAACCGGCAAGGGGCGGGGCGACGGGGAGGCGTCGTGCTCACTAGTCGGCGTCGTGGAGCCGACCGTCTCACTGGCGCCGGAGGCCGGTGAGGATTTCCAGGCGATGGCAGCAGCGGTGCAGGCGAACCCGGCGGTGGTCCTGCTGGACAGCGGCTGCTCCCACCACCTGATGGGGACGAAGGAGGTCTTCGTCGACATGGGGCCGAGCGGCGACGTTAAACACGTGCGCGGCTTCAATGGGGCGCTGCAGGACGTCAAGGAATGGGGCACGGTTGCGCTGCAAGGGGAGGCCGGGAAGCGGGTGCTCATCCCCGACGTGCTGTACGTCCCCGGCGTGCACGCGAACCTGCTGTCATCCGGCCAGCTGAAGGAACACGGCGTGAAGCTGAAGGAGGACGGCGACGGCATGCTGCTCGTCTCGGCGACGGGCGACGTGCTTGGTCGCGCAACGTACTCCGGCCGGGTCCTCTGCACCGACCTGCGTCCTTGCCCGGCGTCTCCTATGGCAGAGGAAGTTGCCCTGCGGGCCATCGTCTCGGCGACGAAGGCGACGCCGGACAGACTGCACGCGAGGCTCGCGCACGTCGGCATGGATACCATCCTGAGCTCGGCGAAGCACGAGGTCGCCACCGGGCTGGACCTCAAGTCGGCGTCTGGCGTTGCCTCGCCTTGTGTTTCGTGCGTCAGTGGGAAGCTGGCGCGGCACACCTTCCCTGACAAAGGCTCCGACGCCACGGACGCCTTGGCCGTAGTGCACATCGACCTGTGCGGGCCGTTTCGTGTAGCTGCGAAGGATGGCAGCCTGTACTTCCTGCTGCTGAAGGACCGCAAGACCCGCTACGTGTGGGTGAAGCCGGTCGCCAAGAAGTCCGACGTGCTGCAGGAGTTCGAGCAGTGGCTGGTGACGGTTGAGCGGCAGACGAAGAAGACGGTGTTGATGCTGCGTTCTGACCGAGGAGGGGAGTTCCTCGGGAAGGACTTCACCGCCCTCGTGAACGGCAAAGGGATCCTCCACGACCTCACCTGCCCGTACACTCCGCAGCAGAACGGCATGGCGGAGCAGGAGATGCGGACGGTGGTGGAGTCGGTGCGGACGATGCTGCTGCACATGGGCGTGCCGAACCACTGGTGGCACCTCGCTCTGCGGCAGGCCGTCTGGGTACGCAACTGCCTGAAGCGCTCGGCGACGCCGGGGACGACGCCGTACCAGCTGCTCACTAGGACGAAGCCCAACTTGTCGCTGGCGCGTGTGTGGGGCTGCATGGCGCAGTTCTTGGTCCCCGAGCAGCAGCGTGGTGGGAAGCTGAAGCCGAAAGCCCGGTGGGGCCTTCATCTCGGCGTCTCGGAGGAGAGCAAGGGATGGGAGCTCCTCGACATTGCTGCCAACCGGGTGGTCACCACGTCGGACGTGGTGTTCTACGAGGACATGTCGCTGGAGGTGTGGAAGTCGGAGCATGGGCCGGTGTCAAGGCAGACGCTGGTGGCCACGCTGACGGATACCTCGACGGCCACGCTCCCTCTGCTCGCCGAGGTCGGTGAGCTTGCTGATGAGGACGCCGAGGTCGTCCACCCTTCTTCCCCTTCTCCTGCTCCTACCCTCGTCGCCGACCTGCGTGGGCTGACTCCGGCGTCGGCCTCCGGCGATGAGGGGAGCAGTGGGGCGTCGCCTGTGGCGCCGGCCAAGAGCATCGCCGGTGGCCGTCGTAACGTCCCGCAAGTCGGCTTGGAAGCGAAGTCGACAGGAGGGACGCCGGGGAAGCAGCAGGCAGAGCAGGTGACGCCGACAGGGGAGCAGGCAGCAGCGCGGCCGACCCAGGAGCAGTCGGCGACCTGGCAGTCGGCAGGGGAGCTGACCGCAGGGGAGACATCGGTCGGGACGCCGACCGAGGTGCAGCAGGACGCCGCGAACAGTGAAGCCAGTGAAGCTGAAGGGGAGCAGTCGGACGCCGGGCAGGACGAAATGGAGGTTAACCCCGAGCAGCCTGCACTGCGGCGTTCAGGACGAGTCCGGAGGCCGCCGGAGCGGCTAACCTACCATGTCTGCCTTCACTGCGGATGTAGTCGGGACGAGTTCCGGAGCGGCCGCCTTCACCACTGTGTACGACGTGGATGATGACGACGACGTGCTGTACGACGACGCCGACGAGGATGAAGAGTTTCCGGAGCTCGACCCCGACATGCTGGCCGACCCCGAGCACCGCTGGGACATCGCGACGATGACGGTGAAGGAGGCGCTGGCAAGCTGGAAGGGTCCGGCGGTGAAAGCCGCCATGGAGGAGGAGATCCGCAGCCTTCTCAGCATGGGCACGTGGGAGCTGGTCGAACGCCCGCCGGGAGTGAACGTCATGAAGAACCGGTGGGTGCTGACGACGAAGTACAACATCGACGACACCGTCGAGCGTGAGAAGGCACGGCTGGTCGTGAAGGGCTTCACGCAGGTGTACGGCGCCGACTACGATGAGACGTTCGCGCCGGTGGGCAGCTACGTCACGCTGAGGATCTTCCTCAGCATCGTCGCCGTGCTCAACCTCAACCTGATGCAGCTCGACATGAAGAACGCCTTCCTGCAGAGCAAGCTCGACCGGGTGCTCTACATGTCCCAGCCGGACTACTTCAACGACGGAACCGGCTGGGTGTGCAAGCTGCTGAAGAGCCTCTACGGGCTGAAGCAGTCGCCGCTGTTGTGGTACTTGGCGCTCAACGACGTGCTGGTCGGCGCCGGGTGGAAGAAGAGCCAGGTCGACGAGGCTCTGTACTTCAAGGTCGGTGACGACGGAGTGGCCTGCTGGGTGCTGGTCTATGTCGACGACCTGCTCGCCGCCAGCAGCAGCGCCGCGATGCTGAAGGAGCTGAAGGAGCTGCTGGAAGCCGCCTTCGAGCTGCGCGAGATCTCACCGGTGCAGAAGTACCTCGGGCTAGAGATCGTGCGCGACAGGTCGGCGGGGAAGCTGTGGCTGCACCAGCAGGGCTACGCCGACAAGCTGCGTAGGCGCTTCATCGACGAGGAGCAGACCGGGCGCACCCCGAAGACGCCGGTCTCCGTCGACGCCTACGCCGAGCTCACCTTCGACGACGAGGAGGCGCAGGAACGCCAGGAGGAGGAGTACCGGCAGAAGGTCGGCTCGCTGCAGTTCGCAGCGACGACGACGAGGCCGGACATCGCGTTCGCCTGCAGCAAGCTGGGGAGTGGCCTCACGGTGAGGAGCGACCAGCACTGGCGCGAGGTCGACCGCTGCCTCGCCTACCTCGCCAACACGCGCGACACCGCCCTGGAGTTTGGCGGTGGTCCGGAGACGCTCGAGCTGGTCGGCTACGTGGACGCCGACGATGCCGGCGACAAGCAGAACCGGACGAGCACGGGAGGCTACGTGTTCGTCTACGGAGGGGCCGCAGTCTCCTGGTCGAGCTAGCGCATCAAGTGCGCGACGCTGTCGTCGACCGAGTCGGAGTATGTGGCGGCCGTCGACGCCGGGAAGGAAGGACGCCGACTTCGCTTCCTCCTGGCAGAATTCCGGCAGCTGGACGCCGGGAAGCCGACTGTCCTGCGAGTGGACAACAAGTCGGCCATCACAGTCGCCGGGGGCATGGGGTTGACGGGCAACCTCAAGCACATGGAGCGGCGACAGGCCTGGCTGCAGCACATGGTGAAGCGGGGGAAGTTTGCGCTGCAGTACATCCCGACCGCAGAGCAGCCAGCCGACTTCCTGACAAAGGCGCTGCACTATCCGGCCTTCAACCGGTGCTCCGTCGTAGTGGGCCAGGTGCACCTGGCTGAAGTTGGCGACGGTGACAACGACGTGCAGCAGTAGGTGCCATGCCCTCTTGCATGGCTGGTGCGGTGACCGGCGTGCTGTGTGTTGGGTGCACGCCGCCGAGCTAGCTTCTGAGCTGTGCTGTCGTGTGGGCTGGGGGCCCAAGCATGAACGCGGCAGGGGAGTGTCAACGGGAGTTGTGTGTTGGCCCCGTCCTCGCTTGGGCGGAGCCGACCTCGTGGTCGGTTGTGCGGGGGAGATGCAACCGACCTGTAGCAGTGGGCACGGGGGCCACTGCAAGGGCGCGGAGCTTGGGGGCGTCTGGCTGGAGGGCGCCGAGCAGGTGGACGCCGACCTGGGCGTCTGCTCGGCGTCCTGGGCGCCTGGACGCCATGCTAGGCGTCTGCTCGGCGTCCTGGGAGGTGGGACGCCGACCTGGGCGTCTGCTCGGCGTCCTGGGCGCCTGGACGCCGTCCTGGGCGTCTACCCGGCGTCCTGGGAGGCTGGACGCCGACCTGATGGTCTGCTCGGCGTCCCGGGTACCTGGACGCCGACCAGGGCGCCAAGACAGCGTCCTGGGCGAGTGGACGCCGACCAGGACGCCAGGACGCCGACCTGGGGACGCCGGGCTTGGCGTAGCCGGCGTCCGACTGGGCTGGACGACCAGGCAGGGTTGCCCGGTCGACCGGGATACCCGGGCGACGTGTGCGAAGGTCGCCGGGAGTTGGTTCTGCGAGGACGACCTCGGGGGTGGTATCCCGAGGTCGACGTGGCTGGTGGGCGCAGTCGCTGGCGTGGGCGCAATCTAGGCGTCTGCGCTGTGCTCGTGACAAGGCGTGGAGCACCAACCAGCTGCGCACACCTGCGAAGCAGGTGCACCGTTGTCATGCGGGTGCAACGCTGTGCAGCCGACTTGCTGCAGCGTTGGCGCACCGCAGACTTGCAACGTTGGCGCACCGCATCTCTGCAGCGCTGGAGCGGTACGAGCATTGCTGCGCTGGAGCGCGGTCGACCGTGCTGCGCTGGAGGTCGACCAGCAGCCTAGCTAGCTCTGATGTAGTCTGTGTTGCCAACGTTGTTGCTATCATTGTTGTCAATCTTTGCTAGTGAAACTCTTGCAAAATCTCCCCGTGAATGTGCAAGCAGAGAACACACCAGCAAACGACTAAGTGAACGAACGCAGAGATCCCTCTCACACACGTGCCTTCCCCGCAGTGAAGCTTCCGTTGCTAGAGTTATCTCCGCAAGTTTGGCACTTTAAGGTGTTGAGGATTGTTGTAGGGCGAGGGTTGGGTTGGTAGGGTTTCACCAACTCGTCACTTTTCAGATCTGAACTCTTGCTTATGTCATTCCTAGATCTAATCCATGGCTGCCAAGTAATTCCGCCAGGATACCCCGTCGCACATAAATCGCGATAGCGATCGGCCTAGATCTTGGTTGAAGGCGTGCTTTACCATTCTGGAAATTAGAGATTAAGACCTTTCTAACGCGTACTTGCTCATCGTTCTAGGTTACGTGAGCTGCACGCAATGTTTCGCCGAAGTCGGCGGACTTAATCTCTTGTTACGCTCTCCAGATTCGCACGCTTTCCATCAACTACAACGAGGGGCATGGAAGCTCTGGTGGCAGGGGGAGCACCCGAATGGAGGGTGCGTGCTGGTACTGCAAGAAGGCTGGACATCCGTGGTTCAAGTGTTTCAGCCGGCCTGAGGGATGGGCGTCTACAGGCATGAAGCCGCCAAGTGGTGAACGCGCACGAGGTGGTGCTGTGCAAGGTTCAGGTGCACAAGGTGATGGTGCACAAGGTAAAGCCGACCCTGGGTTGTTCCTCATGGTTGAGGATGTGAAAGTGAGTGAGGATGATGTGGGTTCGGTTGGGAAGGTTGTGATGCACCCCCTCACTCACTGGGTGATCGATTCTGGTTGCACGAGTCACATGACTCCGCGGGCAGATTTGCTTGATGAGGTAAAGCCCCCTGGGAACATCATGTTTGTGGCTGCCGCTTCAGGTGCTTTGCTCCCTGTGATTGGTGTTGGGAATGCCAAGGTGATGGGAGCCAATGGGGGACTTGTGGGGCTTGGGAATGTCCTACTTGTTGAAGGTTTATCCGCTAACCTCCTCTCTGTGCGCCGACTGCAGAAAAGCAAGGCAAAGGTTACGTTCGGCCCAACCAGCTGCCGTGCAAAGCTTGGGAAGTTGCTGCTGTGGGATTTGGAGGAGAAGAGCAGCTGCATCAAGGACCTGTGGCAGCTGCCCATCATCCCTTGGAACGGGAAACCGCCAGCAACGGCAAAGGCAGCGGCAGCGGCTAAAGCAACTGCGGGAGACTGCACCAACTGCTGGGGCCCTGGATGCAGTCAAGAAGGTGCAGCAGCCAAAGCAATCACATGGTGAGGTGCTTGCTGGTGTGGATGCAACGGCTGCATGGGCAAAGGCTTCATCTGGGAGTGGTGAGGCCGATTGGGAGACGTGGCACGAGAGGTTGTGCCACATCAACATTCCTATGCTGCAGAAGTTGGTGAAGGATGGGAGCTTGAAGGGACTGGAGGTGAAGGGGGCAGCAAAGGAGGTTGGGAGCTGCCCTACATGCCTTGAGACCAAATTCACGAAGTTTCCCTTCAGCAGCAGCACGGGACCAGCCAAGGCACCACTTGCGCTTGTGCACATGGATGTGGTGGGTCCTACGAGGGCCCCTTCGCTCTCGGGCAGCCGCTATTTCTTGACCATTGTGGACGACCACACGCGTGCGGTGTGGGTCTACCCTCTCAAGACTAAGGGGGAGGTGGCAGCGGCTGTTCTTAAGGAGTGGATGCCGAGAGCTCAAAGGGAGAGCGGACACAAGGTGAAGGTGATCCGCACCGACAACGGGGGAGAGTTCATTGGCGCTGATTTTGAGAAGGAGCTGAAGCGGAAGGGGATCCAGCATCAGCTCACAGTGCCCTACAACCCGCAACAGAATGGCGTGGCTGAGCGGTTCAACCGGACCTTGCAGGAAGGTGCTCGCACTCTCCTTGGGCGCGCAGGGCTGCCGGATCCGTTTTGGGTGACTGCACTGAGGCAGGTCGTCGTTGTGAAGAACAGGGTGCTGGCGACTGTGGGGGACAAGCAGTGGATCCCCTACACCAAGTGGTATGGGAGTGCACAGGCAGTCAACATGCTGAGAGCCTATGGCTGCATGGTGGTGTTTCATGTGCCGAAGGAGAAGAGGGGAAAGCTGGAAGCTTCTCAGAGATGGGGTGTGCACTTGGGGCTTGCCAAGGATCACAAGGGCTGGTTGATTTGGGATTTGACCAGCCAGCAGCTGACTGTGTCGAGGGATGTGAAGTTCCTCGAGTCTCTGTACTACAAGGAGTGGAAGCAGCAGCAGCAGAAGCTTCCCACGACTCCACTGATCATTGAGGCTGATGAGGTGCAGCGGCCTTCGAGGCAGGTGGAAATTTCTGTCTCTGAGAAGGAGATCTCTGGAGTGACTGAGGATGGGGAAGAACCTGAGGTGGAGGAGCAGCAGCAGCAGCAGCAACGTGCGGCTGACCGTCCTAGGAGGGATGTGCGTCCTCCTAACCGGCTTACCTACCCGAGCTTTGGGAAGCCAAAGGTGGTGCGGGCTGGGAGTGTGGCTGAGCAGTGTGATGAGGAGGAGATAGCGCACTGCTACTGGGCAGTTGTCCCTGAGCCCAAGACGCTTACCGAGGCCTTGAGTGGGCCCGATGCTGAGAAGTGGAAGCAGAGTGTGAAGGAGGAGTACGACTCTCCGCTGGAGAATGAGACGTGGGAGCTGTGTGAGCTGCCTCCTGGGAAGAAGGCCATTTCTTCCAAGCTGATTTTCAGGCACAAGTACGGACCTGATGGGGAGCTGACCCGCTACAAGTCAAGACTTGTGGCTAAGGGGTTCCAGCAGACAAAGGGGAAGGATTTTGACGACATATTTGCTCCTGTGGGGAAAGGGACTACACTGAGAACGATGCTGGCAATGGCTGCAAACCGTGGATGGAAGATCAAGCAGATGGACATCATTACTGCTTTTCTGAATGGGATCATCTTGGAAGAGTTGTATATGCTGCAGCCTGCGGGGTTGGATGATGGGAGCGGCAGGGTGTGCAGGCTGAAGAAGGCCATATATTGCCTGAAGCAGGCTCCTCGCGCATGGTACCACAAACTGGAGAAGACACTGCTGGCTGGGGGATTCAAGAAGAGCGAGTGTGACCACAGCCTGTTCCTGCTGCAAGAGAAGGAGCAGTTTCTCATGCTCCTGGTGTATGTGGACGACATCCTGCTTTTCTCCGAGTCGTCTGCACTAATTGAACGCCTGGAGGAGATGCTGGAAATGCAGTTCAAGTGCTCAAAGATGGGAGATGTGAAGTATTACCTGGGGATGCATGTGGAGAGGGACCTTGACAAGGGAGTGTTGAGGTTGCACCAGAGGAAGTACTGTGAGGGGCTGGCCGAGAAGTATGGGCTGCAAGATGGAGGGAAGCCAGCCACCCCACTGCCTTCGGGGTTCACTGTGGAGCCCTGTGCTGATGAGGAGGTGGTGGGTGAGAGTGACAGGAAGCTGTTTCATTCCATGGTGGGAGCGCTCAACTATGCAGCTAACCACACGCGGCCTGACATTGCGTTTGCTACATCCAGGCTTGCAAGTGTGGTTTCACGCCCCAGTCATGAGCAGCTGGAAGCGGCCAAGAGGTTGGTCCGCTATGTGAGCGCTACAGCATCAGTGGGCTTGGAGTACAGTGCCGTGAGGCAAAGGCAGCAGCGGGGTGCTGCTGATTTGGGCAAGGGGGAGATGCGCTTGACTTGCTACACCGACGCTAGCTTCAACTCTGTGAAGGCGGATGGCACCAGCATTGGAGGCTATGTGTGCCTGTTTGGAGGTGGTGCAGTGAGCTGGCGCAGCAAGAAGCAGAACGAGGTGGGGCTGTCCTCGTGTGAGACAGAGTACATGGCCCTGCATCATGGGGCTAAGGAGGTGGTGTGGCTGAGGCGTTTGTTGGAGGAGATTGGAGCTGGTCAGAAGGAGTCGACTGTGATCTTCTGTGACAACGAGTCAACAGTGAAGCTGGCCAAGAATGCTTGTCTTCATGGGCTGACCAAGCACATCAGGCCCAAGTGGCATTGGACAAGGAGGCTCCTGGACAAGGAGGTGCGACTGGAGCTTGTGAAGACCCAGCAGCAAGCGGCTAACATTCTCACCAAGCGCCTGGCGGAACCTGAGCACTGGAAGGGGATGAAGCTTGCTGGAATGAGTGTGCATTGAGGGTGCATGCTTGAGCTATAGCATGTGGGATGATGGTTAGCAGCCAGAGGGGGAGTTTGTTGTGTGATGCATCCGTATGCATTCAGGTCTGTCTGCCTCCCATCATGTGTTTGTGCGTTGCATGCGTGGTATGAGCGTGTGCAAGAATTTGTGTTTTGCGCGGTTTGGATTCTCTTAGTGTATGTGAATGTCATTTGGCTTGAGCAGATATCTGAAGTGATTGCTCTGCTCAAGAGCTTCCCGACGAACCAAGAATCGTCGCGATCGGAGCAATATCAAGAAAGTTACGAACGTTGGAGTTCGTATGCTTTCTGTACTTTGGTTGCGGCAACTATGGGAAGTTGTGGGGCCTTGCTCTATAAGGGGTACAGACTTTTGAGGGTTGGGAATTTCGAACCCATCACTGTAGATGCTGCCAAGTGGTTGGGAGAAGCCAAACCAGGTTGGCAAGTGTGGCCAAGTGGGTTGAGGTGGATGGCATGAGTTGGGAAAGTGACAAATGTGAAAGTGGGGTTGCCTATGGAGAGGGGAATTGTGTGGCATGGGGTTTCCTTGGTTGGGGACTCCCTTGGGACCTTCCCTCTCGTCCTCCTCTTCCCTCCCACCTGGTTTAGTGCTACTAAAACTCTCTTGTGTGTAACTTTTGTGAACTTGTGAGAACTATTGTGATTGAGTTAAGCTTGTGGCAGCTTACCCCCTAGTGCGCCGAAATTGATAACTCGAGATTTACTTCACCTTTTTGTACGATTCAAATTGGGAATTGTAGCCACGGTCTAGAGCTACAACATATCCGAAATTAGTGAAGTTTCAAAAGTGCGTTTTTCGTCGACGTTGTTTCTTGTGAAGTCGCGGTTTCTGTCCAAAATTATAAGCCAACGATTTTGAGTTATTTCAGCACCTAATCTTTATAGACTCGGTCCTCAATCTCTAACAGGAATGATAGCAACAACATTGGCATGCAAGGCTACATCAGAGCTAGCACAAATGCTGGTCGACCTCCAGCGCAGCACGGTCGACCGCGTTCCAGCGCAGCAATGCTCGCACCGCTCCAGCGCTGCAGAGATGCGGCGCGCCAACGTTGCAAGTCCACGGTGTGCCAACGCTGCAGCAAGTCGGCTGCACAGCGTTGCACCCGCAGGACAACGGTGCACCTGCTTCGTAGGTGTGCGCGGCTGGTTGGCGTCCAACTCCCCGTCACGTGCCCAGCGCAGACATTCCCGCCCGTGACGGCGCCCATCAGCCACGTCGACCTTGGGATACCACCCCCGAGGTCGTCCTCGCAGAAGTCTCCCCCGGCGACCTTCGCACACGTCGCCCGGGTATCCCGGTCGACCGGGCAACCCCGCCTGGTCGTCCAGCCCAGTCGGACGCCGGCTACGCCAAGCCCGGCGTCCCCAGGTCGGCGTCCTGGCGTCCAGGTCGGCGTCCACTCGCCCAGGACGCCGTCCAGGCGTCCAAGCCGGCGTCCAGACGCTCAGGACGCCGAGCAAGCGCCCAGGTCGGCGTCCAGCCTCCCCAGACGCCAAGGTGTCACCCAAGTCGGCGTCCAGGTGCCTGGGACGCCGAGCAGACTCCCGGCTCGGCGTCCAGCCTTCCAGGACGCCAAGCAGGCGCCCAGGACGCCGAGAAGACGCCCACATTGGCGTCCAGATGCTCGGAACGCTGAGCAGACGCCCAGGACGCCATCCAGATGCAAGGACGGCGTCCTCATGCTCGGCGCCCTCCAGCTAGGCGGCCCCCAGCACAACACACTTGCAGTGGCCCCCGTGCCCACTGCTGCAGGTCGGCTGCGTCCCCTCGCACACCCGACCACGAGGTCGGCTCCGCCCAAGCGAGGACGGGGCCAAACACAACTCCCGTTGACACTCCCCTGCCGCGTTCACGCTTGGGCCCCCAGCCCACACGGCAGCACAGCTCGGAAGATAGCTCGACCGAGTGCACCCAACACAACTCCCCTCACACGGCTGTGTAAGAGAGAAGTGGCTGAGAGGAGCGTGACCTTCCCTCAGTGAGTGTGTATGAGGTGAGGGAGGGTTCAGCACCCCTCACTGGGCTGGGTTCTAAGGAAGGGATGAGGTGAGTGTGTATGAGGTGAGTGTGAGGGCGGGAGGGTTCAACTCCCCTCACTGGGCTGGGTTTGATGAGAGGTTGATGGAAGGATAACCTTCCCTTTGAGAGTGTGCATGAGGTGAGTGTGGGGGGACGTTCAACTCCTGAGACTCGGCTGGGAAAGAGAGAAGTGGCTGAGGGGAGCGTGACCTTCCCTCAGTGGGTGTGTATGAGGTGAGTGTGAGTGAGGGATGGTTCAGCACCCCTCATTGGGCTGGAGTTGATAAAATATTGAGGGGAGGCAGACCTCCCCCCAGTGAGTGTGTATGAGGTGATTGTGATGGAGGGAGGGTTCAACTCCCCTCACTGGGCTGGGTTTGATAAGAGGTTGAGGGGAGGCTGACCTCCCCAAAGTGAGTGTGTATGAGGTGAGTGGATATGAGGTGAGTGTGAGGGCGAAAGGGTTCAACTCCCCTCACTGGGCTAGGTTTGATGAGAGATTGAGCAGAGACACACCTTCCCTTTGAGAGTGTGTATGAGGTGAGTGTGAGGGATGGAGGGTTCAACTCCCCTCACTGGGCTGGGTTTCATAAGAGGTGGAGGGGAGGCTGACCTTCCCTCAATGAGTGTGAATTGTTCGTGAAGAAGTGTTCAACTCCCCCCATTGGGCTGGGTTTTAGAAGAGGCTGAGGGGAGCTTTAACTTCCCTCTATGGTGTTGATGAGGTCAATGCTAGGGAGGTTTCACCCCCCCCCCAGTGGGTTGGGATTGCGAAGAGGGTTGTCAGGTGGCTGATCTCCCATTGATGAGTGTGTGTGAGGTTTGGTTGTGAAAAGGATGAGAAATAATCATAAAGATGCACACGACATGCACACTTCTTACGGCCATATCTAGTAATTGCACTACACACAACTATGCCATCACAGTGACAATGCTACTGTTCGGAAATATTTTTGCCCAGCCAACTTGCCCTGTCATCCTGCCAGGTGCACTCAACGGTGCAGGAGCCTGGGATTTGCGATCATCCATCGTCTCAGGCATGCAAAGGTGCTACAAAGGGGAGTGCAACAATTTCACGTCACATGAGACCATTACTATGTGTTATCCGAGTCTGCATGCCGGCGCTGTACCCAGGCAACTCCATAGCAACACATGACGACGTCTTGTATTTTCTTACCGAGGCTGCCCCGCACGCGACGCATCGACTTATCGATGCAGGCATCGCTGCAGGTAGGGTTTTGGGTTGAGGATGCCAGCACCCGTTCAACAGTTCACACTTCCTTACCAAGTGTGATTGTGGGTTACAATGCCTCGCAGCTCCGGAGGACGAACAAGAGCACTCAAGAGCGATGATAGAGCTGCACCGGGGGGGGAAGCGCGCCAATTCCAGTCACACGTCGGGTAGGACTACAGCAAGACAGAGGATCTCTTACAACGCCCGAATCGGAGCTTGTCGGGCATACGATATGCATTCCCCCTCTACAAGGTCAATGCACGTGGACGACCACGCCGCGCCTCCGGTGTGGGATGGGGGGGGGGGGGGGGGGGGGGGGGGGCTCGACGCGGTGCAGCTTTTGTGCAACTTCGCAGAGCAAGTATGGAAATATAAGAAGTGATTGACTACTACTTGATGTGACGACCTCATGAGATTGTTATTAACACTTGGTCTCCTGCACAACTAACAGGCGAGCAACAATTGCATGGGGGTGTGGGAGGCAGCATGACGGTCGCAGAAGCGGAGAGGGCCGATCAACAGACAACTAATGAAGCGTCAGACGTCGGAGCATCTGAAGGGGGGGGGGCGACACCAGACAACGAGGGCACGGCACCATCCATCATGTGCGAGGCAACGACTGGACCGCCGCCGACCCCCACAGAGCCACTGTCCACTCCGATTCACCTGTAAGATCGTTGCGTTACTGTTCTTAGATAATACGAGTCGTGAATTCGTTCACGCAGTGTACATGAATCATCCCATTGTAATTTGGCAAAATCATTACCAGATTTCAATATTGCAATACCCTCTACCCTCCCTGCGAACCACCTTATTCTGAGTATGCGCCATCCAGGTCATCCTGCACTCAGCACCACAACCTCGGTAGGCTGACAACGGATGAAGTGAGGCGACGGAGCAGCTGAAGGGGGGGGGGCGACGCTGTACAACGAGGGCACGGCGCCGTACGTCATGTGCGAGGCAACGACTGGACCGCCGCCGACCCCCACGAGCCATCATCCACTCCGACTCATGAGTATGATTGTTTTGTTTTTGTGATCAGATAATGCAAAAGATGAATTCGTTTACACATCCTACCAGGGTCCGGTTCGAAAGTTTCTTTACCTTCTACCCTCGTCCAAACATTTATGCTTCTCGCCACCTTATTTTGAACCCACTTCGTCCAGGTTACCTTGCAACCAACACCACACAGAGGCACAACGACCGGTTCCTAGATACTGGCCTTCCACTCCACAAGTCGACGCGATCCCTGAAAAACGAGTATGTTTGGTCGAGCCGCGAAACTTGGTAGGTTTCTTCCGTGGATGTCGCCTTGTCTGTTCGCATAAGGGAGGGTGCGACGGGGAGATGACGTTGAGGTCATGGCGATTCAATTGGGCATTGGTAGGGCTCCTCTTGCACAGTAACTCATGCTCACACACGATCTAGTTCTGGTCGTGCAACAGTAGAACCATCGAGAGAAGGCGAGCCACTGGTGGAACACGTCCGCCACTTCTTCAGTCTAAATTCGTGGCAGCCTTTGCCTTGGGGGGATTGGGATATCAGCAGGTGTGGTCATCGTTGTGATGCTTTCCCTGCTCAATTGTTTAAAACACCATATATTCATGCCAGATGCTGCGAATGACACCAAATTTTGTCCAGCATCCGTAAATGCTTGAGTGATCAGGAGTATTATTGCTCAAAATGAAAATCAGACGTCGATACCGCACCGCGTGTCGCACAGGTATGTCCTTGCACATTTTTCCCTATCCAAATGCTTGAATAACCATATATTTCTACCAGATGCTGCGAATGGCACAAAATCGGTCCAGCGTCCTTACAATACAGTAAATCAAAGTTTGATCAAGAGAAACCTTGTTTAAAATGACAAACGGATGTCGAGACGGCACCACGTGTGGCACATGTCAATCCTCGCACAGCTTTCAATGCTCAGTTGTTTCAAACACCAACTTCCTACCGGACGCTATGAATGGCACCAAACCGGTCCAGCATCTTACAATATGGTGACCAGCAGCCAATCGCTGAAGACAGCTCCTGAGCGCTAGCTGCACCACCGGCGAGCAGCACCTCGAGATGACCATGAAGGTGAGCAGGTGAGCAGCACGAAACTCCCCGCGCAGCTCGACATTGTCATCGGGCGGAGTGGGCACGGTGCCGTCAACGAAGCCCTTCAGCCTGGCGACCTCCAGCTGAGGTTATATCGACTCTCTCCAGGTGATGAGGTCCCGTCGACCTTGCAGCGGTGCGACGGTGATCTGGTCCGGCGAGAACTTGAAGTAGCCATACGCCGGTGCAATCCCGCCCGCCGTCACATGCGTCGTCGTCGAAAGCGCTCCACCGCTATGTAGAGGAGAGCGACGTCGATCATAAGCTTCGACCCGTGAGCTGCCAGCGGCTGCCGTCGACCGCTGCACCCGCGCCTGGTTCCCGTCGACGCCACCGTCGACGGTAATCACCCCTCTCTTTTTCGTGCCATCGCTGCCGCTGACTCGTGCACCGCCGTCGACCTCGTCATCAACGCCACCTTCGTTTCGTACCGATCGAGGAGATGCCGGACGGAAAGGGTGATCCGTAGCCCACTGCGCCCGGATGCCGAACTCGACGATCGTCAAGGCGATTGTCCTGTACTCGCCATCCGCGTGGCGTCTCCTCGCATCAGCCAAGCGTGTCTCCAAGGTGTCCGCTACGCCCGCTTCTACAACGGGGTCGACCATGGCGACTAACGCTGCTGCCGGCCTACGAACGACTTAGTAGGTGCAAAAGTTGGCTCCTATCTGAAGGTCGCGTGTTCGTTCCACGCTCACCGCACCATGCGGAGATTCACTCTACAACGGTAGTGAGCTAGACTACGAGGGTTAGCACGAACTACTAGGAGTGATCGTAGCTTTGCTTAGTTCCTTAGTGCTTGCGAAGGCGACTTCGGGTTGGTATCCCAAAGTCGATGTGGCTCCTCAAGCGCAGAGAACAACGATGCGAGTCGGGCAAATCGTCTGCGCGTACCTGCAAGCGTTAGCACTGCTGCCATGCAACACTGGACAAGCCGCTCTGCTGCACGCTGGCACGGCGTCGACTTGCTGTGTTGGCAGGCCGGGTTTCTGCAGTGCTGGCACGGCTCTTCTACGCAACGCTGGCAGGCGGTCGACCATGCAGTGCTGGCGGTCGACCAGGCTAGCTGCAGAGTTGCTAGGTGCTTGATGTAGTCATTTCTGTGGTTGTTCAATCATTCTGAAATTCCAACTTAACTAGTGGAAACTGCGGAGATAACTACTACAACGGGAGCTAGGCTGCGGGCTAGGCACGGGTGCTCATGTGATCTCTGCGTTCGTTGGTCCTTAGTCGTTTTCCTAGTGCACACACTGCTTGCTAGTTCACAAGGCAATTTGGCAAGAGTTTCACTAGAGAAAGTTGACAACAATGATACAATGAAGTTGGCTAGGAAAGACTACATCAGAGCTAGGATGCAAGCAGGTCGACTGCCAGCGCAGCACGGTCGACCGCGTGCCAGCACGACTTGGTCGACCGCGCTCCAGCAGTGCAGAGACGCGGCTTGCCAACGCTGCAGGTCGACGGCGTGACAACAGCGCAAGTCGACGGCGTGCCAGCATTGCTCCCGCAGTCCAGCATCGCACCCGCTTCGCAGGTGCTCGTAGATGATTGGCGTGCACTGCTTCGTCACCTGCACAGCGCACACACCAAGTCCACCTCGTGCTGACGACTGCATCTGATGCACCACGTCGACCTCGGGATACCATCACCGAGGTCGTCCTCGCCAAAACCACCTGGGCGACCTTCGCAAGCCTTCGCAGCACCTCGTCACCCAGGTAACTTGGTCGACCGGGCAACCAGGTCGACCAGAGGCTCCAGTGCGTGCCCGTCGACCACCCAGGTCGACGACCACTTCCGGTCGACCTCCCAAGGTCGACCACTGCCTCTGGTACGTGCCGGTCGACCTCCCAAGTCGACGGCCACCTCCAGTCGACCTCCCCAGGTCGACCACTATCCCCTGGTCGACCAGCTCCAAGTCGACGTCACTCCTGGTCGACCAGAAGGCCTGGTCGACGTCCCTGGTCGACCAGAAGGGCTGGTCGACTTCCCAGGTCGACCAGAAGGTCTGGTCGACGTCTCAGGTCGACCAGAAGGGCTGGTCGACTTCCCAGGTCAACCAGCCGAAGTTGGCGCCCTCCTGAAGTCGGCGCCCATGCAGTGGCTCCCCGTGCAGGTCGACCAACCTCGTCGACCAACTCGCCCACTGCTGCAGGTCGGCTGCACCCTACACCCAACCACGAAATCGGCTCCGCCCAAGCGAGGACGGGGCCAACATACAACTCCCGTTGACACTCCCCTGCCGCGTTCACGCTTGGGCCCCCAGCCCACACGACAGTACTTCTCGGAGACAAGCTCGTCGACGTGCACCCAACACACAGCACGTCGTCCACCGCACCAGCCATGCAAGAGGGCATGGCACCTACTGCTGCACGTTGTCGTCGCCGTCGCCCACGTCGGCCAGACGCACTTGGCCGATTGCAACGGAGCACCGGTTGAAGGCCGGATAGTGCAGCGCCTTCGTGAGGAAGTCGGCCGGCTGCTCAGCGGTCGGGATGTACTGCAGCGCAAACTTCCCCCGCTTCACCATGTGCTGCAGCCAAGCCTGTCGCCGCTCCATGTGCTTGAGGTTGCCCGTCAACCCCATGCCCCCGGCGACTGTGATGGCCGACTAATTGTCCTCCCGAAGGACTGTCGGCTTCCCAGCATCCAGCTGCTGGAACTCTGCGAGGAGGAAGCGAAGTCGGCGTCCCTCCTTGCCGGCTTCGACGGCCGCCACGTACTCCGACTCGGTCGACGACAGTGTTGCGCACTTGATGCGCTGGCTCGACCAGGAGACCGCGGCCCCTCCGTAGACGAACACATAGCCGCCCGTGCTCGTCCTGCTCTGCTTGTCGCCAGCGTCGTCGGCGTCCACGTAGCCGACCAGCTCCAGCGACTCAGGTCCACCGCCAAACTCAAGGGCGGTGTCGCGCGTGTTGGCGAGGTAGGCGAGGCAGCGGTCGACCTCGCGCCAGTGCTGGTCGCTCCTCACCGTGAGGCCGCTCCCCAGCTTGCTGCAGGCGAAGGCGATGTCCGGCCTCGTCGTTGTCCGGCCTCGTCGTTGTCGCCGCGAACTGCAGCGAGCCGACCTTCTGCCGGTACTCCTCCTCCTGTCGCTCCTGCGCCTCCTCGTCGTCGAAGGTGAGCTCGGCGTAGGCGTCGACCGAGACCGGCGTCTTCGGAGTCCGTCCGCCCTGCTCCTCGTCGATGAAGCGCCTATGCAGCTTGTCGGCATAGCCCTGCTGGTGCAGCCACAGCTTCCCCGCCGACCTGTCGCGCACGATCTCCAGCCCGAGGTACTTCTGCTCCTTCAGCTCCTTCAGCATCTCGGCGCTGCTGCTGGCGGCAAGCAGGTCGTCGACGTAGACCAGCACCCAGCATGTCACCTCGTCGCCAACCTTGAAGTAGAGAGCCTCGTCGACCTGGCTCTTCTTCCACCCGGCGCCGACCAGCACATCGTTGAGTGCTAAGTACCATAGCAGCGGCGACTGCTTCAGCCCGTACAGGCTCTTCAGCAGCTTGCACACCCGGCCGGTTCCGTCGTTGAAGTAGTCCGGCTGCGACATGTACAGCACCCGGTCGAGCTTGCTCTGCAGGAAGGCGTTCTTCATGTCGAGCTGCATCAGGTTGAGGTTGAGCACGGCGACGATGCTGAGGAAGATCCTCAGCGTCACGTAGCTGCCCACCGGCGCGAACGTCTCGTCGTAGTCGGCGCCGTACACCTGCGTGAAGCCCTTCACGACCAGCCTCGCCTTCTCGCGCTCGACGGTGTCGTCGATGTGGTACTTCGTCGTCAGCACCCACCGGTTCTTCATCACGTTCACTCCCGGCGGGCGTTCGACCAGCTCCCACGTCCCCATGGCGATGAGACTGCGGATCTCCTCCTCCATGGCGGCCTTCACCGCTGGACCCTTCCAGCTCGCCAACGCCTCCTTCACCGTCATCGTCGAGATGTCCCAGCGGTGCTCGGGGTCGGCCAGCATGTCGGGGTCGAGCTCCGGAAACTCTTCATCCTCGTCGGCGTCGTCGTACAGCAGGTCGTCGTCCTCGTCGACCACGTCATAGACCGTGGTGAAGGCGGCGGGAACGAAGAAGTCGGGAGGCCTCCGAAGTCGACCTGACTTTTGGGGTTCAGGTGGGACCACCACCACGTCACGGTCGGTGGACTGGTCGACCACCTCCTGGTCGACCAGCTCCTCGTCGCCCAACAGCTCCCCTTCACCTTCACCGCCATCCTCGGCGTCCTGCTGCACCTCGGTCGGCGTCCCGACCGACTTCTCCCCTGCGGTCAGCTCCCCTGCCGACTGCCAGGTCGCCGACTGCTCCTTGGTCGGCCTCGCTGCTGCCTGCTCCCCTGTGGGCTTCACCCAAGTCGGCTGCACCTCCTCGGCCTGCTTCCCCCCTATCCAGGTCGACTTCCCTCCCAGGTCGACCTGCTGCTTGTCCCGGCGGCCACAGGCTACGACCCACTGCTCCCCTCATCGCCGGAGGCCGACGACGGAGTCAGCCCACGAAGGTCGACGAGGGGAGGTGCAGGGGAGGGAAAGGAAGGGTGGTCGACCTCGGCGTCGTCCACGGCAAGCTCACCGACCTCGGCGAGTAGAGGGAGCGTGGCCGTCGAGGTATCCGTCGGCGTGGCCATCAGTGTCCGCCCTGACACGGGGCCATGCGCCGACCTCCACTCCTCCAGCGACAGGTCCTCGTAGAACACCACGTCCGACCACCCGGTTGTCGGCGATGTCGAGGAGCTCCCAGCCCTTGGGAGATGTGCAGCAGCATCGTCCTCACCGACTCCACCACCGTCCGCATCTCCCGCTCCGCCATGCCGTTCTGCTGCGGGGTGTACGGGCAGGTCAAGTCGTGGACGATCCCCTTTCCGTCCACGAAGTCGGTGAACGTCTTCCCGAGGAACTCCCCGCCTCGGTCCGAGCGCAGCATCAGCACCGACTTCTTCGTCTGCCGCTCCACCAGCACCAGCCACTTCTGGAACTCCAGCAGCACATCCGACTTCTTGGCGACCGGCCTCACCCACACGTAGCGGGACTGACGGTCCTTCAGCAGCAAGAAGTAGAGGCTGCCATCCTTGGCAGCCACCCGGAATGGCCCGCACAAGTCGATGTGGACGACGGCTAGCAGGTCGGCGGCGTCGGAGCCTTGGTCGGGGAAGGTGTGCCGCGCCAGCTTCCCGCCGACGCACGAGACACACGGTGGGTCGGTGCCCGACGTCGACTTGAGGTCCAGCCCAATGGCGACCTCGTTCTTCGCCGAGCTCCTGATGGTGTCCATGCCAACGTGTGCAAGCCGAGCATGCATCCTGGCCGGCGTCGACGTCGTCTTGGAGACGATCGCCCGCAGGGCCACAACCTCCGACGTGGTCGACGTCGGCCTCGTAGAGCAGGGACGCAGGTCGGTGCAGAGGATACGCCCGGAGTACGTCGCCCGACCGAGCACCTCTCCCGTCGCCGAGACGAGCAGCATCCCGTCGCCGTCCTCCCGAAACTTCACGCCATGCTCCTTCAGCTGGCCGGACGACAACAGGTTCGCATGCACGCCCGGGACGTAGAGCACGTCGGGGATGAGCACCTGCTTCCCGGCCTCGCCTTGCAGGGCAACAGTGCCGCGGCCCTGGACGTCCTGCAGCGCCCCATTGAAGCCACGCACGTGCTTCACGTCGCCGCTCGGTGCCAAGTCGATGAAGGCGTCCTTCGTCCCCATCAGGTGGTGAGAGCAGCCACTGTCGAGTAGGACCACCGCCGGGTTCGCCTGCACAGCTGCCGCCACCGCCTGGAAGTCCTCGCCAGCCTCCGGTGCCAGCGAGACGGTCGGCTCCACGACGCCGACCAGCGAGCACGACGCCGTCTTGCCGCCAGCAGAGGGGTCGGCGTCCTTCGCCGTGGTCGACGTGGTCGACTGCTTCTCCTTGCGCGGCTTCTCCTTTCCTCCACGACGTGGACGACGACTGCTAGACCTCCCGCGGCCGCCCGTGTCGTCGTCGTCGGAGTCGCTGCGGTCGGGGCACTCGAAGGAGAGGTGGTCGGGGCTATGGCAGATCCAGCACTCCCGACGTCGACTTCCTCCACCTCGACCACTGTCCTTGGTCGACTTCCTTTGTTGACTTCGAGCCACTGCTACCACCGCCACCTGATTGTCCACGCTGCCCTGGTCGACCGCCTTGCTTCGCCGGGGCGACGAAGTTCGCCTGCGCCAGCAGCTCCTGGGACCGCTCTGCCTCCTGCATTGCCTCGTCTTGCAGGATGTACGAGGTTAGGTTGTCCTCGTTGAGCGTCGCCCTCGTGCTCGGCGCCATGGACAGCCGCTTCAGCAGGTTGTAGCTGCTCCGGAGTCCCTGCATGACATGGGTGATGTACGACGCCGTCGAATACTCCGCACCGGCCATCCTGATGGTGGCGAGAATTCGCCGGGCCCGGTTGCAGTAGTCGGTCGCCGTCTCCTCGTCGCCCATGCGCAGGTGCGTCAGCTGCCCTTCAAGCTGGGCGATAAACAGGTCGTCGGTGACCTGGTACGTCGACTCGATGAAGTGCCACGCCTGGTGGCCGGCGTCGAGGTACTCCCTGCACCACTTCAGGGCGATCTGCACGCCCGGCGTGCAGCACCGCGAGATGACCGTGAAGGTCAACAGCTGCACGGCGCGGAACTCAGCTCGCAAGTCGGGGTCGCTCGGCGTCGCCACGGTACCACGAGCAAAGTTGATGAGCCCGGCCATCTCCAGCTGGGGCTCAATAGCTTCCTTCCAGGTGAGAATGTCGGGTCGGCCGACCAGTAGGGGAGTCACCGAGATCCTATCCGGCGTAAACTTGAAGTAGCCGTAGCTCGGTGCAATCCCGCCTGCTGTCACCTGGGTTGCCGACATCGGCACGGACCCACTCCGTCGACCTCCGACGTCGCCCTGCGAGAACCCTGCAGCCGCCGACGACCGCATTCCTCGCGTCTGAACGCCGCCGACTTCGTCGGCGTGAATCACACCACGCTGCCTCGACGACGTGCCTCCCGCACTGCTGCCGACTTGGTCGCCTCCGGCGTTGACACCCGCGTCGACGTCGCCCTCGGTGTTCACCGGTCGAGGAGAAGCAGGCCGAGAAGGGTGCTCCGTCGCCCACAAGGAACAGATGCCAGCCTCAACGACCGCCCACGGCAGGTCGCCATACTCGTTGGCCTCGTGCTTCCTCCTCGCGTTCTCCAGCCGTGCCTCCAGGGTGTCCACCACCCCCGTGTCACCTACGACGCCTACCATGGTGACTACCGCACAGCTGCCGGCCTACGAACAACTTAGGTAAGGTGCAACTAAGTCGACTAGACTGAAAGGTAAGTCGTTGTGCCGTCCACGCTCACCGCACCATGCGGAGATAACTACTACAACGGGAGCTAGGCTGCGGGCTAGGCACGGGTGCTCATGTGATCTCTGCGTTCGTTGGTCCTTAGTCGTTTTCCTAGTGCACACACTGCTTGCTAGTTCACAAGGCAATTTGGCAAGAGTTTCACTAGAGAAAGTTGACAACAATGATACAATGAAGTTGGCTAGGAAAGACTACATCAGAGCTAGGATGCAAGCAGGTCGACTGCCAGCGCAGCACGGTCGACCGCGTGCCAGCATGACTTGGTCGACCGCGCTCCAGCAGTGCAGAGACGCGGCTTGCCAACGCTGCAGGTCGACGGCGTGACAACAGCGCAAGTCGACGGCGTGCCAGCGTTGCTCCTGCAGTCCAGCATCGCACCCGCTTCGCAGGTGCTCGTAGATGATTGGCGTGCACTGCTTCGTCACCTGCACAGCGCACACACCAAGTCCACCTCGTGCTGACGACTGCATCTGATGCACCACGTCGACCTCGGGATACCATCACCGAGGTCGTCCTCGCCAAAACCACCTGGGCGACCTTCGCAAGCCTTCGCAGCACCTCGTCACCCAGGTAACTTGGTCGACCGGGCAACCAGGTCGACCAGAGGCTCCAGTGCGTGCCCGTCGACCACCCAGGTCGACGACCACTTCCGGTCGACCTCCCAAGGTCGACCACTGCCTCTGGTACGTGCCGGTCGACCTCCCAAGTCGACGGCCACCTCCAGTCGACCTCCCCAGGTCGACCACTATCCCCTGGTCGACCAGCTCCAAGTCGACGTCACTCCTGGTCGACCAGAAGGCCTGGTCGACGTCCCTGGTCGACCAGAAGGGCTGGTCGACTTCCCAGGTCGACCAGAAGGTCTGGTCGACGTCTCAGGTCGACCAGAAGGGCTGGTCGACTTCCCAGGTCAACCAGCCGAAGTTGGCGCCCTCCTGAAGTCGGCGCCCATGCAGTGGCTCCCCGTGCAGGTCGACCAACCTCGTCGACCAACTCGCCCACTGCTGCAGGTCGGCTGCACCCTACACCCAACCACGAAATCGGCTCCGCCCAAGCGAGGACGGGGCCAACATACAACTCCCGTTGACAGAAACTTCTGCCAACTTCTCCCGTGAATGTGCAAGCGCAAAGGAACAAAGCAAAGCTACGATCACTCTTAGTAGTACGTGCAAACTTCCATAGTGTAGCGCACTACCATTGTAAAGTGTCTCTTTACAGTTTTCCCTTCTCACTTGTTTGACGCACTACACGTTCCAACCAGATGCTACGAATGGCACCAAACGTATTCAGCATCCTTACAAGAAATTAAATGGATGAAGAATCAAGATAAATACGGTATAAAGTGACAAAAGACGTCGATACGATACCGCGTGTCGCACAGACATATCCTTGTATGTTTTTTCCTTCTCACTTGCTTGAAAGACGATATGTTCATACCAGACTGTGCGAATGGAACCGTATATGTCCAACATTGTTGCAATATAGTTTGTGAATCAATCACCAAAAGAAACCTTGTTAAAAATGTCATTGGCTAATTGTGGCAGAGATCTCCGAGAACAATCGTTGGAAGAAATATATCTTCCTACCAAATGTTGCGAATGATACAAGATTTGTCGTGCACGATAGCAATATAGTGAATCTTTGAATATAAAAAAAAAGGAGCAAAAATATTGTTAGAAGGTCACAACATGCATTCGATGCATTACTATATGTCACTCAGGCCTATCCTTACACGATTCTCCCCTCTCAATTGTTTGAAGCAGCATATTCTTCTAACAAGTGGTCCAAAGCGCGCCAAAATTTAACGATGCTATTATTGATCCAGATAAAGTGGAGTTTGTTGCAGAGATAACTACTACAACGGGAGCTAGACTACGGGCTAGGCACGTGTGCTCGTGTGATCTCTGCGTTCTCTGGTCCTTAGACGTTTTCCTAGTGCACACACTGCTTGCAAGTTCACAAGGCAATTTGGCAAGAGTTTCACTAGAGAAAGTTGACAACAATGATACAATGAAGTTGGCTAGGCAAGACTACATCAGAGCTAGGATGCAAGCAGGTCGACTGCCAGCGCAGCATGGTCGACCGCGTGCCAGCACGACTTGGTCGACCGCGCTCCAGTAGTGCAGAGACGCGGCTTGCCAACGCTGCAGGTCGACGGCGTGACAACAACGCAAGTCGACGGCGTGCCAGCGTTGCTCCTGCAGCCCAGCATCGCACCAGCTTCGCAAGTGCTCGTAGGTGATTGGCGCGCACTGCTTCGTCACCTGCACAGCGCACACACCAAGTCCACCTCGTGCTGACGACTGCATCTCATCTGCCAGGTCGACCTCGGGATACCACCACCGAGGTCGTCCTCGCCAACTTCGCCTGGGCGACTGTCGCATGCCTTCGCAGACCCTTGTCACCCAGGTAACCTGGTCGACCGGGCAACCAGGTCGACCAGCTGCTCCTGTGCGTGCCCGTCGACCACCCAGGTCGACGACCACTTCCAGTCGACCTCACCAGGTCGACCACTGCCTCCGGTATGTGCCGGTCGACCTCCCAAGTCGACGGCCACCTCCAGTCGACCTCCCCAGGTCGACCACTACTCCCTGGTCGACCAGCTTCAAGTCGACGTCACTCCTGGTCGACCAGAAGGTCTGGTCGACGTCCCAGGTCGACCAGAAGGGGTTGGTCGACTTCCCAGGTCGACCAGAAGGGCTGGTCGACTTCCCAGGTCGACCAGCCATAGTCGGCGCCCTCCTGAAGTCGGCGCCCATGCAGTGGCTCCCCGTGCAGGTCGACCAACCTCGTCGACCAACTCGCCCACTGCTGCAGGTCGGCTGCACCCTACACCCGACCACGAAGTCGGCTCCGCCCAAGCGAGGACGGGGCCAACATACAACTCCCGTTGACACTCCCCTGCCGCGTTCACGCTTGGGCCTCCAGCCCACACGACAGTACTTCTCGGAGACAAGCTCGTCGACGTGCACCCAACACACAGCACGTCGTCCACCGCACCAGCCATGCAAGAGGGCATGGCACCTACTACTGCACTTCGTCAACTTCGTCGCCCAAGCGCACCTGGCCGATGGCGACAGAGCACCGGTTGAAAGCCGGATAGTGCAGCGCCTTCGTGAGGAAGTCGGCCGGCTGCTCAGCGGTCGGGATGTACTGCAACGCAAACTTCCCCCGCTTCACCATGTGCTGCAGCCAGGCCTGTCGCCGCTCCATGTGCTTGAGGTTGCCTGTCAACCCCATGCCCTCGGCGACTGTGATAGCCGACTTGTTGTCCACCCGAAGGACGGTCGGCTTCCCAGCATCCAGCTGCTGGAACTCTGCCAAGAGGAAGCGAAGTCGGCGTCCCTCCTTGCCGGCTTTGACAGCCGCCACATACTCCGACTCGGTCGACGACAGTGTCGCGCACTTGATGCGCTGGCTCGACCAGGAGACTGCGGCCCCTCCGTAGACGAACACGTAGCCACCCGTGCTCGTCCTGTTCTGCTTGTCACCGGCGTCGTCGGCGTCCACGTAGCCGACCAGCTCCAGCGTCTCCGGACCACCGCCGAACTCCAAGGCGGTGTCGCGCGTGTTGGCGAGGTAGGCGAGGCAGCGGTCGACCTCGCGCCAGTGCTGGTCGCTCCTCACCGTGAGGCCGCTCCCCAGCTTGCTGCAGGCGAAGGCGATGTCCGGCCTCGTCGTCGTCGCCGCGAACTGCAGCGAGCCGACCTTCTGCCGGTACTCCTCCTCCTGTCGCTCCTGCGCCTCCTCGTCGTCGAAGGTGAGCTCGGCGTAGGCGTCGACCGAGACCGGCATCTTCGGGGTCCGACCGCCCTGCTCCTCGTCGATGAATCGCCTACGCAGCTTGTCGGCGTAGCCCTGCTGATGCAGCCACAGCTTCCCCGCCGACCTGTCGCGGACGATCTCCAGCCCGAGGTACTTCTGCACCGGCGAGATCTCGCGCAGCTTGAAGGCGGCCTCCAGCAGCTCCTTCAGCTCCTTCAGCATCTCGGCACTGCTGCTGGCGGCGAGCAGGTCGTCGACGTAGACCAGCACCCAGCAAGTCGCTCCGTCGTCGCCGACCTTGAAGTAGAGAGCCTCGTCGACCTGGCTCTTCTTCCACCCAGCGCCGACCAGTACGTCGTTGAGTGCCAAGTACCACAGCAGCGGCGACTGCTTCAGCCCGTAGAGGCTCTTCAACAGCTTGCACACCCGGCCAGTTCCGTCGTTGAAGTAGTCCGGCTGCGACATGTACAGCACCCGGTCGAGCTTGCTCTGCAGGAAAGCGTTCTTCATGTCGAGCTGCATCAGGTTGAGGTTGAGCACGGCGACGATGCTGAGGAAGATCCTCAGCGTCACGTAGCTGCCCACCGGCGCGAACGTCTCGTCGTAGTCGGCGCCGTACACCTGCGTGAAGCCCTTCACGACCAGCCTCGCCTTCTCCCGCTCGACGGTGTCGTCGATGTTGTACTTCGTCGTCAGCACCCACCGGTTCTTCATGACATTCACTCCCGGCGGGCGTTCGACCAGCTCCCACGTGCCCATGGCGAGGAGACTGCGGATCTCCTCCTCCATGGCGGCCTTCACCGCCGGGCCCTTCCAGCTTGCCAACGCCTCCTTCACCGTCATCGTCGAGATGTCCCAACGGTGGTCGGGGTCGGCCAGCATGTCGGGGTCGAGCTCCGGAAACTCCTCGTCCTCGTCGGCGTCGTCGTACAGGATGTCGTCGTCGTCCTCCACGTCGTACACCGTGGTGAAGGCAGCAGGGATGAAGAAGTCGGGCGGCCGCCGCAGCCGACCAGACTTCCGGGGTTCAGGCGGAACCCCCACCACGTCACGGTCGGTGGACTGGTCGACCACCTCCTGGTCGACCAGCTCCTCGTCGCCCAACTGCTCCCCTTCATCTTCACTGCCGTCCTCGTCGCCCTGCTGCACCTCGGTCGGTTTCCCGGTCGACTGCTCCCCTGTGGTCAGCTCCCCTGTCGACCGCCAGGTCGCCGACTGCTCCTGGGTCGGCCTTGCTGCTGCCTGCTACCCTGTGGGCTTCACCCCCTCGACCTGCTGCTCCTCGACCTGCTCCCCCCTTATCCAGGTCGACTGCACTCCCAGGTCGACCTGCTGCTCGTCGACTTGCTGCTCGTCCCGTCGGCCACCGGCGATGCCCTTGGTCGGCGCCACAGGCGACGTCCCACTGCTCCCCTCATCGCCGGAGGCCGACGACGGAGTCAGCTTACGCAGGTCGACGAGGGGAGGGGCAGGGGAGGGGGAGGAAGGGTGGACGACCTCGGCGTCGTCCTCAGCAAGCCCACCGACCTCGGCGAGCAGAGGGAGCGTTGCCGTCGAGGTATCCGTCGGCGTGGCCATCTGTGTCCGCCCTGACACGGGCCCATGCTCCGACTTCCACTCCTCCAGCGACAAGTCCTCGTAGAACACCACGTCCGACGTGGTGACCATCCGGTTGGCCCCACTTGGCCTTCGGCTTGAGCTTCCCACCGCGCTGCTGCTCGGGGACGAGGAATTGCGCCATGCAGCCCCACACGCGCGCCAGCGACAAGTCGGGCTTCGTCCCGGTCAGCAGCTGGTACGGCGTCGTCCCCGGCGTCGCCGATCGCTCCAGGCAGTTGCGGATCCAGACGGCCTGCCGCAGGGCGAGGTGCCACCAGTGGTGCTGCACGCCCATGTGCAGCAGCATCGTCCTCACCGACTCCACCACCGTCCGCATCTCCTGCTCCGCCATGCCGTTCTGCTGCGGGGTGTAGGGGCAGGTTAGGTCATCTACGATCCCCTTGCCGTCCACGAAGGCGGTGAAGCCCGTGCCAAGAAACTCCCCTCCTCGGTCAGAGCGTAGCTGCAACACCGACTTCTTCGTCTGCCGCTCCACCAGCACCAGCCACTTCTGGAACTCCAGCAGCACATCCGACTTCTTGGCGACCGGCCTCACCCACATGTAGCGGGACTTACGGTCCTTCAACAGCAAGAAGTACAGGCTGCCATCCTTGGCAGCCACCCGGAATGGCCCGCACAGGTCGATGTGGACGACGGCTAGCACGTCGGCGGCGTCGGAGCCTTGGTCGGGGAAGGTGTGCCGCGCCAGCTTCCCGCCGACGCACGAGACACACGGTGAGTCGGCGCCCGTCGCCGACTTGAGGTCCAGCCCAATGGCGACCTCGTTCTTCGCCGAGCTCCGGATGGTGTCCATGCCGACGTGTGCAAGCCGAGCGTGCATCCTGTCCGGCGTCGACTTCGTCTTGGAGACGATCGCCCGCAGGGCCACAACCTCCGGCGTGGGCGACGGCGACCTCGTTGAGCAGGGACGCAGGTCGGTGCAGAGGACTCGCCCGGAGTACGTCGCCCGACCAAGCACCTCTCCTGCTGCCGAGACGAGCAGCACCCCATCGCCGTCCTCACGAAACTTCACGCCATGCTCCTTCAGCTGGCCGGACGACAACAGGTTGGCCCGCACACCCGGGACGTACAGCACGTCGGGGATGAGAACCTGCTTCCCAGCCTCGCCTTGCAAGGCGACCGTGCCCCGGCCCTGGACGTCTTGCAGCGCCCCATTGAAGCCACGCACGTGCTTCAAGTCGCCGCTCGGCCCCAAGTCGACGAAGGCGTCCTTTGTCCCCATCAGGTGGTGTGAGCAGCCGCTGTCCAGCAGGACGACCGTCGGGTTCGCCTGCACGGCTGCCGCCACCGCCTGGAAGTCCTCTCCGGCCTCCGGTGCCAGCGAGACGGTCGGCTCCACGACCCCGACCAGCGAGCACGACGCCGACTTGTCGTTGCTCCCCTTGCCGCTAGCAGAGGAGTCGGCGTCCTTCGCCGTGGTCGACGTGGTCGACTGCTTCTCCTTGCGCGGCTTCTCCTTTCCTCCACGACGTGGACGACGACTTCCAGATCTCCCACGGCCTCCCTTGTCGTCGTCGTCGGAGTCACTGCGGTCGGGGCACTCAAAGGAGAGATGGTCGGGGCTGTGACAGATCCAGCACTCCCGACGTCGACCTCCTCCTCCTCGACTGTCCTTGGTCGACTTCTTCTTGTCGACCTCCTTGGTTGACTTCGAGCCACTGCTACCACTGCCGCCGGACTGTCCGCGCTGCCCCAGTTGACCGCCTAGCTTCGCCGGGGCGACGAAGTTCGCCTGCGCCAGCAGCTCCTGGGACCGCTCTGCCTCCTGCATTGCCTCGTCTTGCAGGATGTACGAGGTTAGGTTGTCCTCGTTGAGCGTCGCCCTCGTGCTCGGCGCCATGGACAGCCGCTTCAACAGGTTGTAGCTGCTCCGGAGTCCCTGCATGACATGGGTGATGTACGACGCCGTCGAATACTCCGCACCGGCCATCCTGATGGTGGCGAGAATTCGCCGGGCCCGGTTGCAGTAGTCGGTCGCCGTCTCCTCGTCGCCCATGCGCAGGTGCGTCAGCTGCCCTTCCAGCTGGGCGATAAACAGGTCGTCGGTGACCTGGTACGTCGACTCGATGAAGTGCCACGCCTGGTGGCCGGCGTCGAGGTACTCCCTGCACCACTTCATGGCGATCTGCACGCCCGGCGTGCAGCACCGCGAGATGACCGTGAAGGTCAACAGCTGCACGGCGCGGAACTCAGCTCGCAAGTCGGGGTCGTCCGGCGTCTCCACGGTGCCTCGAGCGAAGCTGATCAGCCCGGCCATCTCCAGCTGGGGCTCGATGGCCTCCTTCCAGGTGAGGATGTCTGGTCGACCGACCAGCGGGGGAGTCACCGAGATCCTGTCCGGCGTGAACTTGTAGTAGCCGTAGCTCGGTGCAATTCCGCCCGCCGTCACCTGGGACGCCGCCATCGGCATCAACCCGCTTCGTCGACCTCCGACGTCGCCCTGCGAGGACCCTGCAGCCGCCGACGACCGCACCCCTCGTGTTTGAACGCCGCCGACCTCGTCGGCGCGAATCACACCTCTCTGCCTCGACGACGTGCCTCCCGCACTGCTGCCGACCTGGCCACCACCGGCGTTGACGCCCACGTCGACGCCGCCCTCGGTGTTCGCCGGTCGAGGAGACGCAGGCCGAGAAGGGTGCTCCGTCGCCCACAGGGAACGGATGCCAGCCTCGACGACCGCCCAAGGCAGGTCGCCATACTCGTTGGCCTCGTGCTTCCTCCTCGCGTTTTCCAGCCGTGCCTCCAGGGTGTCCACCACCCCCGTGTCACCTACGGCTACTACCATAGTGACGATCGCACAGCTGCCGGCCTACGAACCACTTAGGTAAGGTGCAACTAAGTCGACTAGACTAAAAGGTAAGTCGTTGTGCCGTCCACGCTCACTGCACCATGCGGAGATAACTACTACAACGGGAGCTAGACTACGGGCTAGGCACGTGTGCTCGTGTGATCTCTGCGTTCTCTGGTCCTTAGACGTTTTCCTAGTGCACACACTGCTTGCAAGTTCACAAGGCAATTTGGCAAGAGTTTCACTAGAGAAAGTTGACAACAATGATACAATGAAGTTGGCTAGGCAAGACTACATCAGAGCTAGGATGCAAGCAGGTCGACTGCCAGCGCAGCATGGTCGACCGCGTGCCAGCACGACTTGGTCGACCGCGCTCCAGCAGTACAGAGACGCGGCTTGCCAACGCTGCAGGTCGACGGCATGACAACAGCGCAAGTCGACGGCGTGCCAGCGTTGCTCCTGCAGCCCAGCATCGCACCAGCTTCGCAAGTGCTCGTAGGTGATTGGCGCGCACTGCTTCGTCACCTGCACAGCGCACACACCAAGTCCACCTCGTGCTGACGACTGCATCTCATCTGCCAGGTCGACCTCGGGATACCACCACCGAGGTCGTCCTCGCCAACTTCGCCTGGGCGACTGTCGCATGCCTTCGCAGACCCTTGTCACCCAGGTAACCTGGTCGACCGGGCAACCAGGTCGACCAGCTGCTCCTGTGCGTGCCCGTCGACGACCACTTCCATTCGACCTCACCAGGTCGACCACCGCCTCCGGTATGGGCCGGTCGACCTCCCAAGTCGACGGCCACCTCCAGTCGACCTCCCCAGGTCGACCACTACTCCCTGGTCGACCAGCTTCAAGTCAGCGTCACTCCTAGTCGACCAGTAGGTCTGGTCGACGTCCCAAGTCGACCAGAAGGGGTTGGTCGACTTCCCAGGTCGACCAGAAGGGCTGGTCGACTTCCCAGGTCGACCAGCCATAGTCGGCGCCCTCCTGAAGTCGGCGCCCATGCAGTGGCTCCTCGTGCAGGTCGACCAACCTCGTCGACCAACTCGCCCACTGCTGCAGGTCGGCTGCACCCTACACCCGACCACGAAGTCGGCTCCGCCCAAGCGAGGACGGGGCCAACATACAACTCCCGTTGACATTTGTTAGCCTGCAGTTATATGATGACGTTAACAACCTACCATACAAATTTCAACAATTATTGTTATTATGTTAGTACGGAAAGTATTGGTGCAAACCTAGGAGTGGGTTTAGACCATTCAGTGCTCGATATAGTGTAAGGACAAATATACTCTTCAAATGCGGCGTATGAGTTTGATTGTTAATTAGTTGCATTCTAACATAGATTTTTTGTCAAACATTGTATGTTTATATTGTGTAGGCTGTAGTGGGTTACACCTTAGGGGGTACACAAAGTTAGGGTTTCCTACTTGTACCAAACTCTGTGCTAGTTCATTTCATTCCTGCTCAGTTATTCTGACATGGTTTCAGAGCAGGTCCTTCGCTAGGACTGTTCTTAGGGCCCACCGTACGATACCTACCTACCTACCTACCTACCGGAGCGCGTTCTTAGCGTCTCCCCCGTAGCGCCCTCGCGAGCGTTACCTTTTTTTTTCCGGCCCCGCTGGCCCCGTCGATTGCGATCGCACCTACCGGCCCCGTTGGCCCTCTAGCGAACCGCCCGCGAACCGCCCGCGAACCGCCCGCGCGGCCTGCGCGCCGCCCGCGAACCGCCCGCGCGGCCTGCGCGCCGCCCGCGAACCGCCCGCGAACCGCCCGCGCGGCCTGCGCGCCGCCCGCGTGCCGCCCGCGAACCGCCCGCTACCCGCTGCCGGCCCGCGCGCTGCTTGCGCGGCCCGCACGCAGCCTGCTGCCGGCCCGCCGCTGCCGCTCGTGCGCACCCGCAGCCGCCGCCGCACGCACCCGCTGCCGGCCCGCCGCTGCCGCCCGTGCGCACCCGCAGCCGCCGCCGCACGCCCTCGCCTGTCGGCCCGCCGCTGCCGCCCGTGCGCACCCGCAGCTGCCGCCGCACGCCCTCGCTGCCGGCCCGCCGCTACTGACTGTCCGCACCTGCAGCCGCCACCGCACGCCGCTACTGCCGGCCTACCACCGCAGCCCGTGCGCCCCTGCGACTCCTGCTAGTGCGTCTTTACAGCTACAGCGGCCCTACTCTGTCTACTACTGCTGCTACTGCTACTATCGCTATGGCTAGCCCTCCCGTTCTAGCTTTCGACGCCGAGGGCCGTCCAGTGAAGTTCGAAACCTGGCTCGATGACCTGCACCTGTTCCTACAGCTCACGGCCAAGGAGGATATTTCTCTGTACGACCATGCTCTCGGCCACGCTACTGCCCCTCTTACTACTGCTCCCCCCACTGAGCGCTCACAGTGGCAGACCCGTGACGCGCACGCTCGCTTCGCCATACGCAACTCCCTGCCGCTAGATGAGCGCGAGCACTTCGGCCAGTGCAAGACTGCTAAGGAACTGTACACCGCTGTCGTTGCCCGCTACTCCTCACCCGCTTCTGCCACGCTAGGCCGCCTCACTCTCCCCTACCTGTTCCCCGACCTGGCCTCCTTTCACACTGTCGCAGACCTCATCACCCACCTTAAGACTAGTGAGGCCCGCTTTCGCGCTGCCATGCCTGACGAGTTCCTCGCTAGCAACCCCCCCCCGCTCTGGATCACTCTCTACCACATCGTCACTCGCCTCCCTGACTCTCTGCGCGCAGTCAGGGACCACTTCCTCTCTCGCTCCCCCACCGAGCTCACCGTAGCCCTCCTCGAGAAGGAACTGCTTGCAGCTGAGGCCAGTATCGTCGCTGTAGGCACCTCTCGTGGCGACCCTCGCGGCCCCTTCTTTGAGGGGTGTTCCCCTTCCCCCCTCCTCCCCTCTGTCGCCTCTGCTGCTGCTGTCGACCTCCTTGGTGCTGAGAAGGTCGGGACTGCGTCTGCTTCGGGCGGGCGCCGCAGGAGCAAGGGGGGCAGGGGTGGGGGTGGCGGCGGAGGAGGCGGGGGTGGAGGTGGTGGCGGTGGAGGCGCGACTGGGGAGGCTAGTGGCGGCAGTGGGGGAGGTGACAGCAGCGGTGGGAGTGGTGGCAGGGGCGGAGGCGGCGGCGGAGGCGGAGGTGGTCGTGGCAGCGGCAGGGGTGGAGGTGGCCGGGGCGGAGGCGGAGGAGGTGGTGGTCGTGGAGGCACGGGCGGAGGCCAGAGTCAGCAGCCTGCCCCGACGCTTCAGGCCGCCCGTGAGTGGTATGCGCAGCGCGGCTTTACCTGCACGTACGTTATTCGCACAGGCGACCGCACTGGCCAGACGTGTGGGAGGGCGCACCAGACGCAGCGCTGCTTCGCGCGCCTCAACGACGCGTGGCGCACCCAGTTTCCTGACGCCACTGAGCTGCCGCGCTGGGCTGATCTGGAAAAGAGGGGTGTTGATATCTGGGCTCTAGACTTTGATGCTATTCTCACTGCCATGTATGCAATGTCTATTAGTGGAGAGGGTGCTCAGTACTTGCGTGTTCCGCCCGACCCGGGCATTCAGGCCAGCCCAGCTGCTGCTCTAGGTGCTAGTGTGTCTGCTCCCACAGGTCCTGCTGCAGCAGCTGCCCTAGGTGCTAGTGCGTCTGTGCCCCCTGGTACTGAGTCAACTGCAGCACTGCACACCTTCACACTGGACTCAGGTGCTTCTCGCTCTTTCTTTCGTGACCGCACTGTCCTTGAGCCACTAGCTCGGCCGGTTGCTGTCTCTCTTGCTGACCCCTCAGGGGGTCCGGTCATTGCGACCTCCTCCACTACACTTCCGTGTCCAGCGGTTCCGTCCGGCACGCTCTCAGGTCTCTACCTCCCCTCGTTCTCTACGAACTTGGTGGCGGGCTGTGCTCTGCAGGACGGGGGTGTTCACCAGTTCACCCCTGCCTACGAGCGTGTGACACATTGCACGTGTGCTCGGACGGGCCGCCACCTGGCTACTTTCACTCGGGAGCCGGGGTCGGACCTGTACACACTGACCACTGAGTCCCCTCAGGTAGCTGCGTCTGCGTCTGCGTCTGCGTCAGGTCAGCTGTCCGCCCCCTGCTCATGTCGCTCTCTGGCGCATGAGACTGTCCTCTGGCACCACCGCCTTGGTCACCCGTCTGTGCAGCGCCTTCGGGCCATGCACAAACGGGACCTTGTTGCTGGTCTTCCCTGTGTCGAGGGGCGGCAGCGCGCCGCTCCTCACTCCTCCTCCTTTCCCCCGACGACTGCTCCCTTGCAGACGCTCCACATGGACGTGTGGGGCCCAGCCCGCGTCCGTGGTCAGGGTCAGGAGAGGTACTTCCTGATAGTTGTTGACGACTACTCGCGCTACACCACGGTCTTCCCCTTGCGCGCCAAGGGTGACGTCCCTGGTGTTTTGATCCCCTGGATCAGCCGAGCCCGTCTCCAGCTAGGCAAGCGCTTTCACTCGGACTTTCCTGTCCTGCGCTTGCACTCTGACAGAGGTGGTGAGTTCGCCTCCGACCTCTTGGCAGCCTACTGTGCTGAGCACGGCATTGAGCAGTCGTTCACGCTTCCGGCCTCTCCACAGCAGAATGGGGTCGCTGAGCGCCGCATTGGCTTGGTCATGGAGGTCGCTCGTACCTCCCTGACCCATGCGGCTGCTCCCCACTTTCTGTGGCCGTTTGCGGTCCGGTACGCAGCGCATCAGCTCAACCTCTGGCCCCGTGTCTCCTTGCCGGAGACTTCCCCGACTCTACGGTGGACGGGAGAGGTTGGCGATGCGTCGCGTTTCCGGGTCTGGGGATCTCGAGCTTTTGTCCGCGACACGTCCGCGGACAAGCTCTCGCGTCGCGCTGTTCCCTGTGTCTTTCTTGGCTTTGTTCCCGACGCGCCTGGATGGCAGTTTTACCACGTCACCTCGCGCCGGGTTCTGGCCTCTCAGGACGTCACTTTTGACGAGTCCGTCCCCTTCTACCGCCTCTTCCCCTACCGCACTGCCCCGCTCCCCCCCCGCCTCTCTTCCTCGCTCCAGGTGCTGAGGTACCAGACCCCCTCCCCCCTCAGGGTGCCGCTCCCTCAGGTGTGTCCCAGGTAGACCCGGGTGAGCCTGTCGAGGTAGCTGTTGACTCGCGTCCTGCGTCTGGGGGTGCTGAGCCTGGGAGTGCTGCGTCTGAGGGTGCGGAGCCTGGGGGTGCTGAGCCTGGAGGTGCGGAGCCTGGGGGTGCTGAGTCTGGACGTGCTGAGTCTGGGGGTGCTGAGTCTGGGGGTGCTGAGTCTGGGGGTGCTGAGCCTGAGCGTGCTCCACCTGGAGGAGCCCTCTCCTCCCAGCAGCTGCAGGAGAGGTACCTCGAGTACTGCCGCCTCCGGAGAGGTGCTTCTGGAGCTCGTCCCGGTACTTCCCCTCCTACCCAGGAGCTCCCCCCCATTCAGGTGATCCGCGAGTGGTACACGCGGCGCTGCAGTCTTCGTAGTGGTGCTCCTGGTGCTGCGGACCCGAGCGGTGGTGCTGTTGCTGGTGCTGAGGACCCGGACGCTGGAGCTGCTGCTGGTGCTGAGGACCCGGGGGCTGGAGCTGCTGCTGGTGCTGAGGACCCGGGCGTTGGAGCTGCTGCTGGTGCTGAGGACCCGACCGGTGGCGCTGCTGCTGGTGCTGAGGACCTGACCGGTGGCCCTGCTGCTGGTGCTGAGGACCCGGGCGTTGGAGCTGCTGCTGGTGCTGAGGACCCGACCGGTGGCGCTGCTGCTGGTGCTGAGGACTCGGGCGTTGGAGCTCCTACTGGTGCTGAGGACCCGGGCGTTGGAGCTGCTGCTGGTGCTGAGGACTCGGGCGTTGGGGCTGCCACTGGTGTCCCTGCTGCTTCTGGAGACGCTGCGCGGCCGCGACCGTACTTCGTACCGCTCCTTCAGCAGGTTCTTGGTCAGGCTCCTCCTCCTAGTCCTCCTCCCTCCGTCGAGTGTCCTCTGCCTGTCCAGCCGCAGTCACAGTTACCGCCTGCCTCGCCTCTCCCTGCTCCCTCTCCTTACGCTGGTCCCACAGGAGGTCTTACAGAGCGTCGTGAGCCTGAGTCTCGTCCTGCGTCGCCTGTTCGTACTGCTCGCACTGGTCGTCGTGTCCCACGTGAGCGTCCTCCTCCTGTCCCTGGCACTCACTACATGACTCTGCGTCCCTCCACTGCTCCGCAGCGTGTCCCGCTGCCGTCTCCTCCTGCGTCCTCTCTTCCTACTCTTCCTGACCCGGAGTCTGACTCCCGTCGTGCTGCCAGTCCCACTGTTACGCGTCTCCTCGCTACAGTTGTCACTGACCCGACCTTTGAGTCCTCTGCTGCGTCTGCTCTGGTCGCTGAGTTGGTTGACTTTGCTGCTCGCTGTCGCCTAGACTACGCTGCCAGCCTTGTCGCTGAGTCTGAGTCTGCGTCTGCCTGTCCTCCGTCCGTCGGGGGTGAGTGTGCCCTCGGCACGGACGTCCTTGAGGACAGACAGGAGGAGTTCCACTGCCTTGCTGCTGCTTTGCCCCGTCTCGTGTCCTTGCTAGTTGCCCCTGAGGGAGACCCGGATGCACCAGACATCCCGACCCCACGCTCTTACGCTGAGGCGATGGCGGGTCCCTACTCCTCTCAGTGGCAGACAGCCATGGACGCAGAGATGGCTTCCTGGAAGTCCACAGGCACCTACGTAGACGAGGTTCCCCCTCCTGGGGCGAACATCGTCAGTGGCATGTGGATTTTCAGGGTGAAGCGGCCGCAGGGTTCTCCGCCTGTCTTCATGGCGCGCTACGTGGCTCGAGGCTTCAGTCAGCGAGAGGGAGTAGACTTCTTTCAGACCTTCTCCCCCACCCCGAAGATGACTACTCTTCGGGTGCTGCTGCACATAGCCGCTCACCGCGACTACGAGCTTCACTCTCTTGACTTCAGCACTGCTTTCTTGCAGGGCAGCCTGCACGAGGAGATCTGGCTGCGCCGCCCCCCTGGCTTCACTGGGTCAGTTCCTCCTGGCACCCAGTGGAGGCTTCAGCGGCCGGTCTACGGTCTCCGCCAGGCGCCACGTGAGTGGCACGACACACTGAGGACGACACTTGCGGCTCTTGGGTTCACTCCCTCTACTGCTGACCCGTCGCTGTTTCTACGCACCGACACCTCGCTGCCGCCGTTCTACATCCTCGTGTACGTCGACGACTTGGACTTTGCCACTGCTGACACCGCGGCACTCGCCCACGTGAAGTCGGAGCTGCAGAGGAGACACACGTGCACAGACCTGGGTGAGCTGACGAGCTATCTTGGCTTGCGGATCACCCGGGACAGAGCACGGCGCACCATCACCCTGACTCAGTCACACATGGTGCAGCAGGTTCTCCAGCGCTTCCGCTTCACGTACTCCTCGCCTCAGTCCACTCCTCTGCCTACCGGTCACTCGCTCTCAGCTCTGCCTTCGGATGAGTCCGTAGAGCCGAGTGGCCCGTATCCAGAGCTTGTGGGCTGCCTCATGTACCTGATGACCTGCACTCGACCTGACCTTGCATACCCTCTTAGCATCCTAGCACGCTATGTCGCTCCTGGCCGTCACCGGAAGGAGCACATGGATGCTGCTAAGAGGGTGTTGCGCTACTTGTGCAGTACGTCGGGCATGGGGCTTGTGCTTGGAGGGCGAGACCGGGTTGTTCTCACAGGGCACTCAGACGCTTCTTGGGCAGACGACCAGGCTACTCAGCGGTCGTCCCAGGGTTACACCTTCAGCCTTGGCTCTGGCTCAGTTTCTTGGCGTTCTACTCGCTCTTCTTCTGTTCTCAGCTCCAGTTGTGAGGCTGAGATCTACGCAAGAGCCATGGCTGCACAGGAGTTACGCTGGCTGACCTACCTGCTGACCGACCTCGGAGAGCCGCCTCGTTCTCCTCCAGTGCTGTACGTCGACAACAAGGCTGCCATTGCCTTGTGTGAGGAGCACAAACTGGAGCACAGAACGAAGCACATCGCTCTGCGGTACTTCCTTGCTCGAGAGCTGCAGCAGCGTGGTCAGCTTTGTCTGCGTTACGTGGCCACGGAGGCCAACACTGCTGATGTGTTCACCAAGGCGCTTCAGCCTTGTGACCATCAGCGCTTTTGCACTCTGCTAGGCCTTGTACCTACTGGGCCTCACTTGCTTACCTCTTGACCTTGCTTGTACTGTGATCACTATATATATGCCTACTTGTTTACTTTTGCTAGGTTGTGATCACTGTATCTCTTGCTTTGTTATAAACCTGCATGTGAACTGGTCTTGTGACCGCTTGCTTGTGCTCGGAATTTGTGTGGAATCCTTGAGATCCACCCTGAGCTTGCTTTGCTTTGCTTTGACTGGTCTTGTGACCCTGTGGTTGTCTCCCACTGCGCCTATGGGGGTGTGTCAAACATTGTATGTTTATATTGTGTAGGCTGTAGTGGGTTACACCTTAGGGGGTACACAAAGTTAGGGTTTCCTACTTGTACCAAACTCTGTGCTAGTTCATTTCATTCCTGCTCAGTTATTCTGACATTTTTTTCGTACGAAAATTGTCTAAAAATGCATTCATAAATATCACCACGTCTAGGCTTGGTGTTGCTTGTAACCAGATTTTGCGTATATTTGTTATTATTTGTGACAATCTGTTTGTTTCATTTTTGACTTTCAAAATTGGGTCTTGTTTAGAATATGGCGACTTAGTGGGTTGGTCTTTGGCTTGAATATTGTGTACAGTTGGTCCGAGTCTTGCCATGTTGTTCCATACAGCAGTGTTGTTCGAGAAACTGCCGCGCTGGCAGCAGCGCTGTTCGCAGGTGCGAATGTGGAGCAGCTTTGTATTTCTGTACCCCTCCAGCACACGTCTGACTAGGTTCATTCAACTGCCAGCTGCGCTGGCGCCCGAACGAACCTTTGAGGTCCGCCAACACACACGGGGGGATATGATTTCAACAAATCAGGTTCCTCTATGCCATCTGCCACAACGCAACTCTTGCCACGCTAGGTTTCTGTGCCACGTTGGCGGATTCCAATACAGCAGTGCGTAAACTAGTCCGAGGGTGCAGTGGTGGTGTGTGTGTGTAGTTCAAACAACAAAGTTGAACTTGAAATTTTTGTATCTACTGACCATTTTGAAATCGAGTTGTCTCGCTAGTCTTTTGTCACGTACAGTAAATTGTTGACAGTGAAAGTTTTGCTTCGCCGACCTTTTGCCCTTTCCTTCCCTGACAGGCCAACTCGACCTCACTCAACCCAACCTCCCCCTCCCACTTTCTTGGAACATCACACCCCCAGCAACCACATCTGCATTTGTTCCCTTCCCTCCCTCCCACCTCCCTCCCTCCCATCTTCCTTGCACGCCTATTTTTCAGCATTCCTCGTCCTTCGGTAGTCAATTGATCATGCTCTATCATTATGTCTGCTCTCGTCTGCCTGCTAACCCCAAGTTCACCTTCCCCATCGCTTTAGTTTCTCGACTCCGTTTTCGACTGCGCTATCTTACCGTAAGCCCTTCTTTGTAGGTGTTTCGACTTTCATGAGTATATGTTCTCTTTTTACTCATTTTTGACTCATATGCACGCTTCGGTCTTTGTTTGCGCCGGCCAAAACGAATGTAAGTCTTTGTTTTCGCTGATTTTTTTGTTTTGCGTTTACAGGTTTGTAAAGCCAACGGAGCGCCCTTCATCGGAGAAATACATGCTACCAGGCAGCAAGGTGCGCGCATCTCCTAGCTGCCTTCAATTTTGTGTCTGGTACGGACTGAAGCAGTCACTTAGTGAGCCCAGCATTCATTTGTTGCCTTGGTTATTTTGCAGGCCTTTCATGTTATGTTAAGCGACTGACGACGGCATCAAGTCTATTCGACCTGCCCGTAAGCCTACTATTGATTTTCTTTCTTATCTCACCCACTGTTGTCATTCATATTGTGCAGCACCTGGTCTAGACGTCTTTTTTTTTCCCAAATGCTCCCGCGGATTCTCTCAGGACACTATTTCTAGTAAACTAGATGATGCATGTTACATTTACATCCCTTTCTGCATGTAATATCGTTTGTTTTTTGGGTGAACGGATGTAGCAAGATTGATGCTTTATTACGAAATATTTGTTTGTTTGTTTGTTTTTTTTTTTTTTGTAACCAACCAGCATGTGTAATATGAAACTTTAAGGTTCATTATCAGTATAATATGGATATTTTGGTGCCTGATACAAAAATTGGACAAAAAAAATCAATCCATTTTATTGTGGAAACTATTTATTTTTGAAAAGCTGGATTTGCTTTCGCTTGGTGAATTGCCTTCTAACCTGTTACGTGGTAACCCTATGAGCTATTGTTTTTTTTTTCTATGAATGAAGAAACATGAGAACAGTTATCCGGATAAGTAACTAGTAACGCGGTTTCGCTTCACAAGCTCGATGACGCTACCCAATCAGTTTTTCTTCCACTCACCCATACAAATCGTGTTGCTTTTTGACATGGCGAAATCCACCAGTTATATCTCGAGCTTGTGAACTAGCCCACCCTATACGAGCGTCACACATATGAGACGTGAAGAGACAGAAAGTTCAAATTTACGGGAAGTTACTTGGGCACATCAAATAACAACATTACACGTATGCGTGGCGCAGGGAGTTCACACTCGAACTTACGGAAGGGTATCTGTTGTTCAAATTTATATGTGCGGCTAGGATCTGTCCATCAATTCTTGCGAGTGTCGAAGTGTCAATTCGGCATGTTTTTTAGTGTCATTCAGGTATAGTGTGAGCAACCAACTTTGGGGTTAACATTGGGAATCTCTTCGGTAAGTTCCTGAGCCCACCTTTTTTTGCGATGATAATTAGTGATCCTAGTCCTCCGGGTACCGTTGTCCTCGGGGAAGTACCCGGCCACGGTGATGTTTGATATATCACATGAGGTACCCGGCTGGGAGAGATGATACTCTCTAAGTTCGAAGAAAATCTCTACTCCGCGATACCAGCTGGTCGCTTAGGAGGGATACCGCAGGGTTTGGGTGTCTGCGCATAAGGATGCGCACCTTTATAGATTCTGCAGGATCGATCTTCAATGCCGATTGTTTACCGTACTTGAAACATACTTGCTACAATGAAAAGTATTGGAACCGTTTCTCAATCCGTAATCATTCGATCCTGCGCAGGATCAATCGTGCAAAAACCGAAAGAGGTAAGGCGTCCTAATGGCGTGGAACATCTGGGATCTTTATCTAAACAAACCGACCGTTCGGAATATCACCGCTCTGAAACTGACTAAAACTTATTTCAACGTTGGCTGAAAAAAAAAAAAAAAAACAGACCATACTTAACCGTTCATGCAATGCGGTTGTTTGAATAAATTCTCAGTTGTTCCACGCCCTAAGGGCGTGTAACGTCGCTATGACCAAACCGAAAATCCGACCATTTGGTTGGGGCGTGCGAATGCGAAGGGTGTTACATGATGGCGAGGGATGCGAGATTTTCCCGCCAAATGACCATTACAACGACCGAGCTGGCGAATGCCCAAACAAGGTGACCGTATATGATGGTCACTCAAAGAAAAACAATTGGGGTAACACTCACAGAATAGGATTACGTGGCAGTCACACTGACTGCTGAAAACATCAGTTATTTTCATATGATTTTGCAACTGCGGACTTCCGCGACCTGCACTCGAATTTGTGCTGAGAAGGCCTATGAGGTTGCTAAACACAACCATTCTACTATGGTGTGCATCATCATCACATGGTATTTCAGGAGGTTCATTACACACATTTGCATCAACACTGAGTTCTACAAAGGATGTCCAGACGAAGTGCTGCATGCGGTATGGGGTTTGGAGGGATGAAGCTCGATCTTGCACGCTTCGGGGCGTGGATCTGGTCACTGCTACTGATGAGGTTGGCATGGCACGCATTGCTCTGTATGAGTCAACCTAGAACTGACGGTGTCTCGAAGGAACAAAGGTGGCATCTCAGACAGAGGAAGGACATCTGCCAAGCAAGACGTGAGACAGGGAGCATGGGTGAAGAGGAGTAGGGTGAAAATAGAGAAGAAAAGCACCATGATGGTGCACCAGGCCGCAAAACAAAGACGTCAAGCATAGGAGGAGATGAGTGTGGAAACTGAGAAAATACGGGCACAAGAAGAGAGGAGCAGGCGAATAACAGAGGGGACGAGCGTACAGGAGAGAGAACGCGCATGACATCAGAGAAACATAGGTGGAATGAGAGAGAAGGCGCACGGGAGGAGGAAATGAGAGGGGATTGAGAGAGAAGACGCAAGGGAGGAGGAAAACAGAGGGGATTGAGAGAGAAGACGCACGAGAGACGAGGAGTAGAGGGGATTGAGAGAGAAGGTGCACGAGAGGACTGAACCAAAGGGGAAAGAGAGAGAAGGTGCACGGGAGAGGAGGAGCAGAGTGGAAGGAGAGGGAAGGCGCACGGGAGAAGAGGAGCGGAGGGGATTGAGAGAGAAGGTGCACAGGAGGAGTGAACCAGAGGGGAAGGAGAGAGAAGGCGCACAGGAGAAGAGGATCAGAGTGGGAGGAGAGAGAAGGCGCACGGGATAAGAGGAGCAAATAGGAATGAGAGTGTTCGCGCATGGGAGGAGAGGAGCAGCAAGGGAAAAGAGAAAATGCGCAAGGGAGGAGAGGAGCAGAGGAGAAACGAGAAAATGCGCAAGGGAGGAGAGGAGCAGAGGGGAATGAGAGGTCTCGCGCAAGGGAGGAGAGGAGTAGATGGGAATGAGACAAAATGCGCATGGGAGAGGCGCAAAGGGGAACGAGAGTGAACGGGCACGGGAGGAGAAGACCAGAGGGGAATGAGACGAAATGCGCAAGGCAGGAGAAGCGCACAGGGGAACGAGAGAGAAGGCACACGGGACGAGATAGACAGAGGGGAATGAGAGTGAAGGCACACGGGAGGAGAGAGACGGAGGGGAATGAGAGAGGACGCGTAGAAGCAGGAGAGAAACGGAGAAGAACGAGAGAGAACGCGCACAGGAGGAGAGTAACAGGGGCGAATGAGAGAGAAGGCGCACGGGAGGAGAACGTACGAGGCTACACGCGCACGGAGGAGAGGAACAGATGGGAATGAGACAAAGTGCGCATGGGAGGAAACCAAAGAGACGTTGCAAAGATGAGGTTCCGGCGACCGAGGAATGGGGTTGAGGCCCGGATGGTAGGATTGCATGAGCGAGAGCAAGAAATGAGGCGCGGCAGGTAGGATCACACGAGCGAGAGCAAGAAACGAGGCACGGAAGGTAGGATCGCACGAGCAAGAGCAAGAAACGAGGCACGGAACAGAGGATCAGACGAGCGAGAGCAAGTAATGAGGCACGGAAGGTAGGATCGCATGAACGAGAGCAAGAAACAAGGCGCGAAAGGTAGGATCGCACGAGCGAGAGCAAGAAACGAGGCGCGGAAGGTAGGAACGGACGAGCAAGAGCAAGAAGCGAGGCGCGGAAGGTAGGATCGCATGAGCAAGAGCAAAAGGAACGAGGCACAAGGAGGACTGGACATGAGAGAGCAAGAAGTGGGGCACGGAAGGAAGATTGGGCGAGAGAGAGCAAGGAATGAGGAGTGGGCGGGAAACATGGAACGAGAGAAGGAATGGGAACGACTTGGAATCTCGGATGGAAGGAACGGACGCGAGAGGGAAACGAGCGAGGCGCGGAAAGGAGCATCAGACCAAGGAGAGCAATGGACGAGGCGCGGAATGGGTAATTGGACGAGAGGAAGAATGGGAACGAGGCGCGAAGGCAAGGAAAGGACGAGAGAGTGGTGTGAGTGTGGTGAGTCTGCTGCCGCTTCAGGTGCTAGTGAGTCTGCTGCAGCTTTAGGTGCTCGTGCGTCCACTGCCACAGGTCCTGCCTCCGTTGAGGCCTTGCACACTTTCACACTTGACATAGGCACATCACGTTGCTTCTTTCGTGATTGCATTACAGTCACACCACTCGCAGCACATGTCCAAGTCTAACTGCCTGACCCCACTGGGGGCCTAGTATTTGTGCGAGCCTCCACTGTCCTCCCGTGTCCGGCAATCCCCTCCGGGTCTCTCTCAGGTCTCCATCTCCCCGCATTCTCGACGAACTTGTTGAGCAGCTCGGTTCTACAGGATGTATGGGTTGACACCTTGCTACGTTCACTCTTTAGCTAGGGTCCAGTCTGTACACACTGACCACTGCGTCTGCACAGGTGGCTGAATCAGGTCAGGTGGTTGCGTCGAATCAGGTGTCTGTGTCTGGTCAGCTTGCAGCGTCTTGCTCATGGCGGGTACACTCACACCAGACTCTCCTCTGGCACCACCGCCTATGGCACCCCTCGACGCCACGTCTCCACAGCATGCACTCCCGTCTCCTTGTCTCTGGCCTTCCCAGGTCTCTGCCTGCCCTCCCTCTCACGCTCGCCTGCACCGCCGTGCCTTCCCTGCGTTGAAGGGCAGTAGCGCGCCGCTCCTCACTCCTCCGAGCTTCCTCTGACCACTGCTCCTCTATAGACTCTTTACATGGACGTGTGGGGCCCGTCCCCCGTCGGTGGAACGGACCAGGAGGACTACTTCCTGCTGGTTGTTGATGACTACACACGCTACACCACTGTCTTCCCCTTGTGGCGCAAGGCGGACGCCAGCGATGTTTGATCCCCTGGATCCGTGCTACTCATCGCCAGCTGCGCGAGCGGTTTCGTCGGGACTTGCCAGTCCTACGTCTACACTCTGACAGGGGCGATGAGTTCTGTTCTGGCCTCCTTGAGGAGATCTGTTGAGACGAGGGCATCCGCCAGACGTTCACGCTTCCGGCCTCTCCGCAGCAGAATGGGATTGCTGAGCGTCGCATTGGCTTGATCATGGAGGTTGCTCGTACCTCCATGATCCATGCGGCTGCCCCCCATTTTCTATGGTCGTTTGAGGTCCGATATGTTGCGCATCAGCTCAACCTCTGGCCCCGTGTCTCTGAGCCGGAGACGTCGCCTACACTCCGGTGGACAGGGAAGGTTGGCGATGCGTCGGAATTTTGGGTCTCGGGCGCGCTCTCCCTTGTTCGCGGTGCCAAAGCAAGCAAGATCTCCTCTCGCACTCTCCGCTGCGTCTTCCATGGCTTCCCCACCGACGCCCCGCCGTGGCAGTTCTACCACCCGCGCGAGCGCCGATTCTTTTCCTCCCAGGGCGTCACCTTTGACGAGTCTGTCTGTTTCTACAGGCTACACCCACACGACTCCCACCCGGTCCCCTTAGCGCCTCTCTTCCTTGTACAAGTCCCCCCCCCAGTAGACCCCCTCCCCCCACAGGGTCCTGCTCCCTTAGGTGTGACTCAGATAGACCCACCCCCCTTAATTGAGCCTTTGGAGATCTCTTCTGACTCCTCTGGCCCAGCTGAGGGGGGTGACCCGCTGACGACTCGGCGGCCACTCGCCGCTCTCCACACTTGCAGACCCCCCTTGGTTTTCCGCCTCGGCCGTCTTCGCCGCCTCCGCAGCCTGCTGCTGTGGACTCTGGAGCTAAGATTGCTGGTGCTGAGCCTGGCGGTGAAGGTTCTGGGGTGCTGAGACAGAGAGTGAGGGTTCTGGGGGTGCTACGACTGGGGGTGCTGACTCAGGGGGTGCTGCGGGTCCTAGTGGCAGTGGAGCTGTGGGTGACCCAACTGGAGGTCCTGGTGCTGGAGCTACTAGAGATGCTGCTGGTGTTGGAGGTACTAGAGGTACTGCTGGAGGTACTGGAGGTGCTGGCGCTGCTGTTCCTGGAGGAGCTCGTATTGGAGGTAATGGAGGTGTTGCTGGTGCTGGAGGTACTGATGGTGCTGGAGACGTTGGAGCTGGAGGTACTGGAGGTGCTGGAGCTGTTACTGGTCCTGGAGGTGCTCGTACTAGAGGTACTGGAGCTGCCGGAGCTGGTGGTGCTGCTGGTGCTAGAGGTGCTAGTGCTGGAGGCGCTGGAGGTGCCCCTGGTGCTGGAGGCACTAGAGCTGGAGGTACTGGGGGTGCTGGAGCTGCTGGTCCTGGAGGTGCTCGTACTAGAGGTACTGGAGCTGCCGGAGCTGGTGGTGCTGCTGGTGCTAGAGGTGCTAGTGCTGGAGGTGCTAGAGGTGCTACTGATACTAGAGGTGCTCCAAGTGCTGGAGGCGCTGGGCTAGAGGTCCTGGGGGTGCTGGAGCTGCTGGTCCTAGAGGTGCTCGTAGTAGAGGTGCTGGAGCTGTCGGAGCAGGTGCTGCTGATGGTGCTAGAGGTGCTGGAGGTGCTACTGGAGCTGCTGGCCCTGGAGGTGCTAGAGGTACTTATGGTGCTAGAGGTGCTGGCGCTGCCGAAGCTCGTGGTGCTGCTGGTGCTAGAGGTGCTGGAGGTGCTACTGGAGCTGCTGGTGTGCGCCGGTGAGCTAATGGGCTGTGCGCCGGTGAGCTAATGGGCTGTGCGCCGGTGAGCTAATGGGCTGTGCGCCGGTGAGCTGGAATGGCACAGCCAGCTTTTGGTTCTCGTGGGTCCCCTGTGCAAACGCAAAGTGCTTGGAGGGGAGGGTCGTGTTGCTACTGCCGCAACCGCGGTGGTAGTGGTTGGGCTGCGGTGGTGAGTGGGGGTGCTACGGTGGTGGTTGAGGGGCTGCGGTGGTGGGCGTGCACCAATGGACTGAATTGGAAGTGTCAGGTTTGCCTCTTGGGAGGCTTGAGGGGCGTCTCATGCTACACCTTAATTCTATAGCATGCTCATCCCTCTCACTCTCACTCTCAATCTCCATACACTCTTACTCCCACTCTCTCTCTCCCTCACTCATCTCAATGTCTCTCATGTGATCGTCTCCCTACATGCTTCCTTCCTGTCCCACCGTAATCCTTTTTCTGTGCTTGTGACTTGGTGAGATTGGCAGCCAGATAGACAGAGAGACAGATAGCCAGATATTCAAATAGACAGAGAGACAATCAGGCAGAAATATCAAATCACACCTCCTTAAAAACTCTGACTCCCTCCGTGCGTCTGCAGCTGCTGACCCCTGCGATGGAGTTGAGTGCGATGCCGACCAGCAATGCGTTGCAAGCAACGGGCAAGGCGTGTGCGAGTGAATGCCCGATTATCAATGGCGCATGCACTGGTGAGTTGAAAAGGAAGAGGTTGAGCTCAATGGCTGCTGAATGTCCAAAACCTGTCTCTCCCGCACTTGTTTTCATTGCAAGCACATCCCTCTCACATCATGCTCAACTCATTCTCAGATTGCACTTTTCATCTTGTTTTGTTTTTTTTAAGCCACTGCTGTTTCTCTTTCTTCCAGCATCGTCCATTAGGCTTTAGGTGAACGTCGCACATTGTCTGCCCTGCACGCCACGCAAACACATTGCGAAGTGGATGTGCATATGTGCTTATTCTTTCCTGCAAATAGGTGTTAAAGGAAAGACAATATTGACGAATAGACACTCTCGGGCTCGGTTAGGAGGATTTGTCGTCGTCAAATTGCTTCTTGAAGTAGTCTAGGAACCAATGTCGAGAGAATTGTCTTGATTGGATGATGGCAAGAGGATACAAAGTCTTAACCTAAACAAAGTGTTGTACCATTTAAAGGGCACTACAGCCTACAATTACTAACTATTTATAAATGATATCAACATTTGACACACCCCCATCGGCTAAGTGAGGGGCATCAAAGAAAGCAAGGCAAACAAGCGATCACGAGACTAGTCAAGAGAAGCAACAAGACAAGCTCGGGGTGGATCTCAAGATCACCACGCATTCTGACCACAAGGAAAATGGCCACAAGGCTAGTTCGAGACTTCACAAATACCGGTATATATAGATGCAACGACAATTAGAGCAAAACTACTACAAGCGAGTACTAGTGTCAACAAGTCCTAATTGCACACTGAACTTGTGGTGAAAATGTCCGCAGTATTGCCTTCTGAGGGCACGCAGTCCAGGCACGTCTGGCCGCGACGCTGCAGCTCTCGCAGGAGGAAGTACCTCACGTCAATGCACTTCACCCTGCTCTCCAGTCGAGGCTCTCGACACAGGAGAATCATCGCCTTGTTGTCATCGAGCAAGGTCGGAGCAGAACGATGCAGCTCACCAAGGTCAGTGAGCAAGAAAGTCATCAGTGAAGCTCCTGCGCAGCCATAGCATCTGCGTAGATCTCTGCCTCGGCACAGGACATAGCCACAGACGACGACCGTGTAGACCTCCACGACACAGCTCCAGCTCTCAAGCTCAAGAAGTAACCCTGTGTCGAACGTTGAGTTTCCACGTCGTCCGCGTACGAAGAGTCGCAGTGACCAATCAGCAAAACTGGCTCTCTCCCACGAAGCACAAGCCCCATGCCTGGTATAGTCACTAGGTACTTCGCCACCCTCACAGCAGCCGTCCAGTGAACAGGACGGTGTCTCCCAGTCGCAACAAAGCGAGAGAGGACGCTGAGGGGAAAGGCGAGGTCAGGACGCGTACAAGTGATCAGGTATACGAGGCAGCCTACAAGCTCTAAGTGGGGACCACTTGGCTCGAAGGGCTCCTCAGGAAAAGGGACGGTGAGTCTGTGGTCTACGACAAGAGGAGTGGGCTGTGTGGTGGAGTGCTGAAGCCCGAACCGCTGAAGGACCTGCTGCACCATGTGTGACTGTGAGAGTGTAATGGTGCGAGCGGCTCTATCCCTAATGATCTGCGGCCGAGGTAGCGCTGCAGTTCACCGAGATCAGTGCACGTGTGTCTCTTCTGCAGTTCAACCTTTACCTCAGACAGAGCAATCCTATCAGCTGTAGCGAAGGCCCTGTCGTCGACGTAGACTAGGATAAAGAACGGAGTGGAGCCGGAGCGAACAAACAGAGACGGGTTGGCAGAAGAAGGGTGAAACCCAAGGTCACGAAGCATAGAGGGCAGAGTCTCGTGCCACTCACGCGGCGAATGGCGGAGACCGTAGATTGGTCGCCTCAGGCTCCACTGGGTCCCAGGTGGGAAGGTGCCCGTGAAGCCAGGAGGACGTCGCAACCAGATCTCCTCATGCAGTTGTCCCTGAAGGAAAGCAGTGGAGAAGTCGAGGGAGTGCAGCTCGTAGTCTCGCTGTGCTGCTACGCGACGTAACAGTTGAAGAGTAGTCATCTTCTGGGTTGGGGCGAAGGTCTGAAAGAAGTAAACTCCCTCGCGCTGTCTGAAGCCTCTCGCCACATAGCGCGCCTTGAACACCGGTGGTGATCCAGGCGGCCACTTCACCTTGAAGAGCTACATGCCATCGACAATGTTTGCCCGGGAAGGGGGAACTGCGTCGATTTAAGTGCCTGCGGATCTCTAGGATGCCATCTTTTACTCCATAGCCGCCTTCCACTGCGAGGCCCACGGTCCTGATGCTGCCTCGCGGTACGTGCGAGGAGCCGGTATGTCAAGGGCATCGGAGTCTCCCTCAAGGGAGAGTAGCATCGCACACAGAGAATGAGAAGTCGCTGCCAAGAACTCCAGCTCAAACTGCCTGTCCTCTAAGACGACAGCTAGGGGAAAACTCACCCCCGACGGACAGAGGATGGGGAGGAGCAGCCGCCACGCGGGTGGCGCAGTCAAGGCGATGGGTGGTGGTAAAGTGAGTGCCTGCAGCTGTAAGAGCCGAGACAGACGACGGAGAGGCACGAGGGTACGTGACAAGAGAGTCGAGAACACATTGTGACAACAAGGCGAGCAGCACGGTAGTAGTCAGAGATAGGGGTAAAGGCGGAGGCTGTAGGAGACGACTCAGGAGGCGACGGGAGAAGAGACACGATGGGAGAAGGTCGAGGACTAGATAGAAAAAAGACAGTGCAGAGGTCGTAAGAGGGAGACGAGGATGAACAAGCGGAGGACAACAAATAGTCTATTCGTGCGAAACATCAGGAGGAGGAGACAGTGACCGACGAGGAGAGAAAACAGTCGGAGTCGAGTCCGGAGGAGGAAAAGAAGGACCATACGCGGTAGGAGCCTGTGAGACGACAGGAGGTGACGAAGGAAGGCCAAGGGCCCGAAGGCCACTCACAGGTGGGAACGGCTGCTACAAAAGTGGCGGCTGCTGCTACTGCTGCTGTTGCCGTGGCGGCTGCTGCTGCGGCTGCCGCGGCGGCGGCTGCTACGGCTGCTGCTGCTGTTCCTCCTCCTGCTGCTTCTGCAAGTCCAACTGCTGCGGCTCCCGCCTCTCCTGCTCCAACAACTCCTGCTCCTCACGCTCACGGTGGCGAGCCGCCTGGAGACGTTGTGGTGGGGAGGCACGGTAGTAGTGCCTCCAGCGCCAGTCTTCTCAGAAAAGCACCGCCAGCTCCAGCACCCCCAAAACTAGCACCTCCAGTGCAGCACCTCCCGCTCCAGCACCCCCCGAACTAGCACCTCCTGTGCCAGCACCTCCAGCTCCTTCACCCCTCAAAGAAGCACCCCCAGACCGATCGCCTCCAGTGGCAGCACCTCCAATTCCAGCACCCCCTGAGTCCACAGTAACCTGTCGCGGACCTGGCGACGGCTGCTGAGGGGACTCTGAGGAGGACTGCGGAGAGGGAGACGCTACTTGACGTGCGACCGAGGGTAGAGGGGTAGCGTGAGACACACCTGACGGGGCGGGACCAAGGGTGGCCGGGATACCGGAGGAGCGGGAGCAGGAGGAGGAGAGGGTGCGAGGAAAAGAGGGGGAGGGGGGACCGGGCGACCTCTACAGGGGTATCGGGTGTAGTAGGACAAGGACTCGTCAAACCGGACGTCACGGGAGTCTAGGAAACGGTGGAGGGGTGGATGGTAAAAGGTGTAGTCGAGGAGTCCACCGCGAAACCAAGGAAGACACAGGTTATGGCGCGAGCCGAGAGCTTGTCCGAAGAGGTGTGCGGACAAGCGCAAGGCAGCCCCAACCACGAAAGGCCGACCCAACACCAAGAGACCATGTCCAAAGACTTGTCGGTAAAGCCCCCGGCAGCGTAAACTCAGCTGGAGGTTGAGCTGGTGGGCTGCGTAGCGAACAGCGTAGGGCCGCAGAAAATGGGCGCACGAGCATGGATCATGGAAGTGCTAGCAGTATCCATGACCAAGCCAATGCGTTGCTCAGCAACCCCATTCTGCTGTGGGGACTCCGGCAGCGTCCAGGACTGCGCGATGCCCTATTCGCCGCAAAATCCGGCAAGCACGTCGGAGCAAAACTCACCCCCACGGTTGGAGTAGAGACGATGGACTCGACTGCCACGGGTGACCGCGGTGGTCAGAAGCCACCGGATCAGCGTAGAAGTCACCTCAGACTTCTTCACCATGGTGTACCTGGAGTAGTCGTCGACAACCACAAAAAACTAGCGCTCCCGCTTAGGTCCCTGTCGAGCGGCGGGGCCCCAAACGTCAAGTTGGAGGGTCTGGAAGGGAGCAGTGATCAGACGAAGGGAGGAGGAGTGTGGAGCAGGAACCTGACCGGACTCGGCTACCTGGAGGAACGCAGTGATCAGACGAAGGGAAATCACCGTCCTCCCGTGTGCCGGAAATGTAACTGGATCCCACGGTCCTGAAGGTATCCAACACCCACCAAGCTCCAAGAGAACGAGGGGATGTAAAGACCAGTGGGAAACCCGAAGGGACAGCCGAGCACGGGAGAGTGGTCGAGCTGCGAGCGACTGCTGGTCCTGAAGTAGGATCAGCCAGGGCAAGGGGGACTGGTGCTGAGAGAGGTGTGACAATGGTGTGGTCGCAGAAGAAACACTGAGACGCGCCTGAGTCCAGTGTGAAGGAGAGCAAAGCAACAGCAGCCGTCACCACTGGACTAGTGACTACACAATCACCTACAATAAAAGCACAAGTACCTACACTAGCAACAGGCAGAGGTCCTAAGCTAGGTACGCGCAAGCCAAGAGATCCATACGTGACAGAATAAACAGCATCAATAGACATATCAAACACAATGTAACCACTACGAGACAGACCGGGAAAAATCGGTGGCCTCGACTCAGACCCAAGACGCTCATGGTAGAGGTTGTCGAGGCGGCTGTAGCAGCGCTGTGCAGAGTGGTCAGAACGCCAACAGGTAGTGCCAGCACCAGGGCCAGTCACGATCCGGTACGTGCAGGGGCCGACGTCGCGGCTGCGACAAGCCCCCCAGCTGGCTGGGCCGCTGCTGCAGCCAATGCTACCCGAACCACCAGGCCCCTACTGAGGGCGCCACTGCTGCTGATGGTGCCACTGCTGAAACTGTTGTTGTCCCTGCCGCTGTAAGGCCCGAGTGGACGCCATGGGAAGGGGCTAGCTGGGCAACAGGCGCGAAGAACTACTGGAGCAGTAGTAGCTAGAGCTAGGAACTGCTGAAGGTAGAAACAACAAGGACCACCATGCTAGGAACGGCTCGTATGAGGAGCGGCTGGAGCGAGGAATGACAAAGGGCTGTAGGCGGTTGGAGCTAAAATGGCTGGTGCTAGAACAGCTGGAGCTAGAATGGCTGGAGCTAGAACGGCTGAAGCTCAAACGGCTGGAGCTGAAACGGCTGGAGCGAGAAAGACTGAAACGAGATTGGCTGGAGCCAAAACGGCTGGAGCTGAAACGGCTGGATCTAGAACGGCTGGAGCTAGAACGGCTGGAGCTGAATCGGCTGGGCCAAGAACGGCTAGAGCTAGAATGGCTTGAGCGAGAATGGCTGGAGCTGAAACGGCTGGAGCTAGAACGACTGGAGGGGGAACGGCTGGAGCTGAAACGGCTGGAGCGAGAAAGGTTGAAACGAGAATGGCTGGAGCCAGAATGGTTGGAGCTGATATGGCTGGACCTAGAACGGCTAGAGCGAGAACGGCTGGAGCTGAAACGGGTGGAGTGAGAACGGCTGGAGTGAGAACGGCTGGGGCTAGGCATGTTTGGAGCTGGGAGTGACTGGAGTGAGGAGCAAACAGGGCTAGGAACGCCTGTAGCGTCGGGGTACTAACCCTAATCCGCGCCAGTAGAAGTAACTGCGGCTGCCAGCCGCCGCTGGAGATGCCTATGGTAGTAGGCGTGGTGTTGAAGTGGCGGTTATGGTGCGCCGTGGTGGCTGGGAAAGGGCTGTGAGCAGCTGGGAAGGCCTGTCAGCGGCTGTGAAGGCCTGTGGGCAGCTTTACTGGGTAGCGTGCACTGTGCTGCAGTGGCGAGTTGCTCTGCAGGGTGGCGTGGGCTGCTCTGCAGGGGTGTGCGGTGCTATGCAGGAACGCACGCTGCTCTGCAGGGTGGCACGGGCTGCTCTCCAAGGGCGCGCGCTGCCCTGCAGGGTGGCGCGGGCTGCAATGCTGGGGCGCGCGCTGCACTGCAGGGGCGCGCATAGCTCTGCAGAGTGGCGCGGGCTGCCCTGCAGGGGCGTGCGCTGCTCTGCAGGGTGGCGCGAGCTTCTTTGCAGGGGCGCGACAAAACGAGGGCCCGTGGGGCCCCTTGAACGCGAATAAACGAGCCTGCGGTGACCTTTAAAAGCGACAGAAGTGCGGCTCGCATGGGCCTTTAAGCACGACGAAAACGAGGCCCACGATGGCCATCCTACCCGCGACGAAACGGAGCCTAAGGGACGGGCGCCTCGGGCGCAACTAAGGGAGGGAGCGGAAGCGTAGGAGGGAAAACATATAATCTGCTTTGATACCATCTTAAAGTCGTCTAGGAACCAATGTCGAGGGAATTTTCTTTAGTGGATGATCGGCAAGAGGAAACAGATTTTTAACCTAAACAAAGTGTTGTACCCTTTAGAGGGCAACTCACTGCAGCCTATAATAACTATGATATAAACATTTAACATTGTTGTTTGTCCAAGAGTCGACGGTGCTGGTTCACTTTTGCAAGGGTCCCTTGCTATGTATAGCTTAGCCTTTCATTGTATATACAATCGTAAGTTACAGTCTAAAAAATGCATTTGTGTCAAATAGCAAAAGCATCTATGCCAAGACAAGGTGTCATAGCAGATTGAGATAATGCTGGTTCTTGGTGCAAAGGGTATACCACGAAAACCTCTTTTCACCGTGTGGTACCATCGTGAACCTAAATGTACGAAATCAACAGTTCCATCTTGCAATACTGTAGAATTAACTCACATGTGGGGCAGGGGACCGAGAGACGAGGCTGGGCCCTGCCTCCCAGCCCTGGTGCCCAAACCTCATGAGAGGGAGGGTGAAAGAAAGCAAATACGCTTCAGGCGCTCCCACGAAAAGGTCGCTGCTATTTTCCAAGCAAGGTCTTGAGAATCCACGCATGAAAAACAACTTCGACACAAATCCTGACCGTTATAATTTGTTGACCGTTAAATACGGAAAGAGCTCCCACCTGGGGCGACTCACTGGCAAGAACCCTCCCTCAGTCACTAATCAAAACCTGATAAATGTAGACGGGGGTGAATCGGTCGGGTTCGTCACTCCGAAAATCTGACGGCTTACCTTGCTCGACTTTCATTCAAATCCATCAACATCACACATCAGCCAGTTACACAAATAGGAGGAGTATCGGCAGAACATCGGCTCGTTGCAGTTCGTAGCGACGACGACGAGGCCGGACATTGCCTTCGCGTGCAGCAAGCTGGGGAGTGGCCTGATAGTGCGAAGCGACAACCACTGGCGCGAGGTCGACCGCTGCCTCGCCTACCTCGCCGACACGCGTGACACAGCCCTCGAGTTCAGTGGTGGACCAGGGTCACTGTATCTGGTTGGCTATGCGGACACCACGATGCTGGCGATAGCACAATACGACACTGGCGGCTACGTGTTCGTCTTCGGAAGGGCCACCATCTCCTAGTCGAGCCAGCGCATCAAGTGTGCGAGACTCTCATTGACCGAATCGGAGTACGTCGCGGCCACGGAAGCCGGCAAGGAGGCACGCCGACTTCGCTTCCTCCTTGCAGAGTTCCAGTTGCTCGATGGTGGGACACTGACCGTCCTTCGTGTGGACCACCGGTCGGCCATCATGGTCGCTGAGGGCTTGGGGCTGAAGGGCAACCTCAAGCACATGGAGCGACGCTATGCCTGGTTGCAGTAGATGGTGAAGCGCGGGAAGATTGCTCAGCCGACCACCGAACGAAGGCATTTCCTAGCTTTCAACCAGTGCTCCGTCGCAATCGGCCAAGTGCGTCTAGGCGATGTCGACGACGATGACGACGTGCAGCAGTAGGTGCCATGCCCTCTTGCATGGCTGGTGAGGTGAACGGCTGTCAGAGGACCACTGGAGATCCATGATTGATCCTATGGAAGGGTTACAGGCACGTCGGCATGGGGGGTTATGGGCCCACTCACCCACTACACAAACAAGCCCTTTTATCCCAGTGGTTAGTGGCTGGGATTCTGACATGGTATCAGAGCGAAGGTCTCGGGTTCGAATCCTGGTGTGTGCACCCCGTGCACCCCGGGCATCCCAGTGCGGGGGGGTATCAGAGGTCCATTGGAGATCCGTGATTGATCCTAGGGAAGGGTTACAGGTGTCTTACAGGCACGTCGGCAAACACCCGCTACACAAACAAGCCCTTTTATCCAAGTGGTTAGTGGCTGGATGGGATTCGGACAACGGCGTGCTGTGTGTAGTGTGCACACTGATGCAGTATCCCTTATGTACTCTATCCCTCTGGGTTCTGAATGGACCTTGTGTGTGGGTGCCCAAGCGTGAGCTAGGCAAGGGAGTGTCGAAAAGAAAGGTCCCGCCCTCGCTTGGGCGCAGCGGACTTCGCCGTTGACGCATAGTCCTCGACGAAGTGGTCGTCAAGTAGGCTTCAGCTAGTCTAGGCGACAAGGAAAAACGTCGCGGTCCACAGGGCGCGCGACAGACAGTACAGCAGCGGAAGCATGTGGGTCCACAGGCCAGGAGCGTAGATGCTCTGATAGCATGTCAAAGCAGTTAGGTAAAACACGAATGAAAGAAAGAGGGTTTCACTAGCAGGCAGTTGGGATACAAATAGCAAACCCTAACCGGGCTGTACTTTTATAGAGTACCCCACTGCAGACTAGACAAATATCACATTCTGACAAGCTTTAACTTGGATAAATGGGTCAACTGCCCCCATGACGCCATCCTGGACGGAATTTTATCGGAGGCGGTTGGGGATAAAGCGTTGTGTGAGGCCAGGCTGTTCGTACTGAGAGGCCGAAAGGAAATTGCCGACAGACATATCGAGGCATTTGAGGGTGTCCGGAGATGCAGGTTGGAACCGGCCAGGAAAGGAGATGACTAAGTTCAGGAAGATCAAGGAAAGAGATTTGCGGCACGCGGTTGTAGCTTGTAAAGCCGCCAAGAACTTGGCAGTGCAATGTATGCGCCGAGGGTATAGTTCCAAGTGGTGGAGCCGGGGTGGATACGCTCGACCTAGGAGCCAACCGTACGGCAAAGCATGCGTATCTACGGCCTAGGGAGCAATATGCGACGGGGAGTGCTTGGTGTCAAACTATGTATGTTTGTGGAGACTTGGGACAGAGGCGATGATTTGCAGATCATGGTGAAGCTCAACAAGGTGGAAACGAGGTGTCAATGAGGTGGAAATTGTCAAGTGTTGTAGCCTGTAGTGAGGCTTGTCTTAGGGGGTACAAAAGTTAGGGTTTGTTATATGTACCCCAAACCAACATCAATGCATCATTCATTCCTCAGTTTGACATGGTATCAGAGCGGTTCGGATCCTGTGGGATCCCGCTCCTCCCGACCTCGTTCACATCGCCCGAGCCTGTCTCCCTCTATCGTACTAGTTGCGCACGTCTTGCCCGAGCCTAGCGCCGGCCCGCTCTCGTCCCGTTCCTTCGTTACCGCCTGTTCCTCTGATCCCCTACTCGCGTAGCGTAGCAACCATCCTCCCCCCTGCTGCCCGTCGCGTTCCCCCCCCCCCCCCCCCCCCCCGCTGCCCGTCGAGTCGCGTTTTCCCCCCGCTGCCCGTCGAGTCGCGTTTCCCCCCCCCCCCCGCTGCCCGTCGAGTCGCGTTTTCCCCCCCTGCTGCCCTTCGAATCGAGCCTGCTGTGTCCTGCTGCTCCCTCCGGGTCTCTCACTGGGTTTCACGTCCCCTCGTTCTCCCGGAACTTGGTGGGCGTGCGACCCCTCGTGAGTCAGCACGTGGGTGTGTGGTTTGAGCCTTCTGGGGAGACTGCGGTGTGTGTTGACGGGGACTCTTACCACCCTCAGGCCACCTTTGCTGCTGAGCCGGGCTCCGGTCTCTACACTCTTCACATTGGCACGCGTGCACGGCAGCGGCCGCAGCAGCAGCAGCAGCAGCAGCAGCAGCAGCTGCAGCAGCAGCAGCAGCAGCAGCAGCAACAGCAGCAGCAGTCGCCGTCGCAGCAGCCCCTACTCCCTGTTCCTGTCCCTCCCCCTTGTCTCCTCCCTGCGTCTCACCAGGTGGTTACGTCCCCTCAGGTAGTCGCGTCCAGTCCAGTCGCTGCGTCTTGCTCCTGCAGGTCGCTTGCCCACCCCACCGTTCTGTGGCACCACCGGATGGGACACCCTTCTCTTCCGCGTCTGTGCGCTTTGTCTAGTCAAGGTCTGGTCTTAGGTCTCCCGCGTGTCTTGCCGTCGCTGCCGCCGTCCCTTGCACCACCGTGCGGTCCTTGCGTCGAGGGTCGGCTGCGCGCCACCCCTCACTCCTCCTCCCTTCGTCCGGCCACCGAGCCGTTTGAGACGCTTCACTTGGACGTCTGGGGCCCCGCCTCTCGCCTTGGCCCTGAGCGTGAGCGTTTCTTTCTGGTGGTCGTTGACGACTACTCCCGCTACACCACGGTGTTCCCCCTGGCGAAGAAGTCTGAGGTGACTTCTACGCTGATCAGGTGGTTGCTCACCACCGCGGACACTCGTGGTCGTCGTGTCAGCTGTCTTCACTCCGACCGCGGGGGTGAGTTTCGCTCCGGCATTCTCGCTGGATTCTGTCGCGAGCAGGGCATTCGTCAGTCCTGGACGCTTCCAGAGTCCCCACAGCAGAATGGGGTTGCTGAGCGCCGCATAGGCTTGGTCATGGAGATTGCCCGCACCTCCCTGACTCACGCCCGTGCCCCCCATTTTCTGTGGCCTTACGCGGTTCGGTACGCCGCGCACCAGCTGAACCTCTGGCCACGCGTCTCTCGGCCAGAGGCTTCGCCGACCAGTCTTTGGACCGGGTCCCCTGGTGTTGCGTCGCGGTTTCGTGTCTGGGGTTGCTTGGCTCTTGTCCGCGACACCTCTGCGGACAAGCTCTCGCCTCGCGCCGTTCCTTGTGTCTTCCTTGGTTTCCCTGAGGACTCCTCTGACTTCACCTTTTACCACCCTCCCTCTCACCGGTTCTTTGACTCCCGTGACGTCCGTTTTGAGGAGTCCACCCCCTACTACGTCAGGTACCCCAGTCGAGGTCTCCCGGTTCCTCCTCCCCCTCTCTTCCTGACTGCCGCTCCCCCTCCTGCTCCCCCGGTACAGCCTCCCCCCCCTGGTCCAGCCCCGTCAGGTGTGTCCCAGGCTACCCCTCCCCTTTTGGTAGCCCCTCCGGTCCAGCCTCCCTTGTCAGAGGTCCACTGGAGATCCCCGATGATCCTAGGGAAGGGTTACAGGCACGTTGGCCTGGGGGGTTATGGGCGCACTCACCCGCTACACAAACAAGCCCTTTTATCCCAGTGGTTAGTGGTTGGGATTCTGACATGGTATCAGAGCGAAGGTCTCGGGTTCGAATCCCGGTGTGTGCACCTCGGGCATCCCAGTGCGGGGGGGTGTCAGAGGTCCACTGGAGATCCCCGATGATCCTAGGGAAGGGTTACAGGCACGTTGGCCTGGGGGGTTATGGGCGCACTCACCCGCTACACAAACAAGCCCTTTTATCCCAGTGGTTAGTGGTTGGGATTCTGACATCCCTCCCCACAGTCCTCCTCGCAGCGTGCCGCAGGTGCTAGCTCTCGAGAGGTTGGTGCTGAGCCTGTTCCTGTACCGGTTTCTGGTTCTGGGGGTGCTGGAGTTGGAGCTGAGCCGGTGGGTGCAGAGGACTCTTGTCTTCCGGGAGCTGGTGCTGGTCGCGCGGACACTGGGGGTGCTCCGTCTGGGGGTGAGGGTGCGCCTCCTTCGGGTTCTGGTGAGCCTGGGTCTGGAGCTGGTGTTGGTGCTGCCTCTGGGGGTGGTGCGCCTGGTGCTTCGGAGGTGGACTCTGGGGCTGCCGCTGCCCCGGACACTACTCCGCCCCCCCACCCCTACCCGACTAGGCTCCAGACTCGTGTTCGCCGTGCCCGTGGGGAGCAGCTGGCGTTGGAGAAAGAGGAGAGGGAGTTACAGCGGCTGGAGGAGCAGCAGCAGCAGCTGGAGCCGCAGGAGCAGCAGCAGCAGCAGCAGCAGCAGCAGCAGCTGGAGCCGCAGGAGCAGCAGTCACAGCAGCAGCTGGAGCCGTAGGAGCAGCGGTCACAGCAGCAGCCGCAGCCGCAGCAGCAGCAGCACCAGCCGCAGCAGCAGCACCAGCCGCAGCAGCAGCAGCAGCAGCTACTTCCTCCTCCTGTCTCGGGTCTTCGGACCCTTGGTCTCCCCTCTCGCTCTCCTCCCTCCTCCCCCTCTCCTCCTGTCTACGGTCCCACGTTTCCTCCTCCTGACTCCTCCCCCGCTGTTTTCCCCAGTTCTCCGCCTTTGTCGTCTCCTCCTCCGTCTCGTACTTGGGCTACTCGTCGCTCTCCTCGTGCTCGTCCCTCGTCCCCTGTTCCTTTCACTGACCTTCGTACTGTCTTGTTGCGTTCTAGTCCGCCTCGTTCGGCTCCTCCTGTGCTTCCTTCTCCTCCTGAGTCGGCCCTCACAGCTTCTCTCTCTACCCCTGTCACTGACTACTACCGCACGTACCGTCCTGTTCTCTCTCGTGTTCTCGCCTCTCTTGTTACCCACCCTCGTGCCTCTTTGTCCTCTGTCTCCGCTCTTACTGCCGCGGTCACTGAGTTTGCCTCTACTCGCCGCCTTGACTACGCCACCACTCTTGTGGCTGCTCCTCCTACCAGTCCTCTGGCCGTCGGGGGTGTGTCTGCCCTTGGCTGTGACGTCCTAGAGGACAGGCAGTTTGAGCTAGAGTTCCTGGCAGCCGCTTCCCCTCATCTCTGTGCCATGCTCCTCACCCCTGAGGGTGACCCCGACGCCCTTGACATTCCGACTCCTCGCACTTACGCTGAGGCAGTGTCAGGGCCTTGGGCCTCTCAGTGGAGAGCTGCCATGGACGCAGAGATGGCCTCCTACAGATCCACAGGCACCTACGTCGATGAGGTTCCTCCCCCTGGGACGAACGTAGTCGATGGCATGTGGATCTACAGGGTGAAGCGGCCACCGGGATCTCCTCCGGTCTTCAAGGCGCGCTACGTTGCTAGAGGCTTCAGTCAGCGCGAGGGAGTTGACTTCTTTCAGACCTTCGCGCCGACCCCGAAGATGACCACTCTTCGGGTGTTACTGCACGTAGCAGCACAGAGAGACTACGAGTTACACTCTCTCGACTTCTCCACTGCTTTTCTTCAGGGCAACCTATATGAGGAGGTCTGGCTGCGTCGTCCCTCTGCCTTCACTGGCACTTTCCCTCCTGGGACCCAGTGGAGGCTGAGGCGACCTGTCTACAGTCTTCGCCAGGCCCCTCGTGAGTGGCACGACACTCTCCGCTCTACCCTCTCTGACGTTGCGTTCCAGCCGTCTTCTGCCGACCCGTCGCTGTTTGTTCGCCGTGGCTCCACACCGTTCTTCGTTCTGGTCTACGTCGACGACCTCGTTTTCGCCACTGCTGACAGGGTTGCTTTGGCAGACGTGAAGTCCGAACTGCAGAAGAGATACACGTTCACTGACCTTGGTGAGTTGCGCCACTACCTTGGCCTGCAGATCACCAGGGACAGAGCTGTGTCAAATATACTAAGTAGTAGGGCCTAGGCTTAGTAGCCTAGGCCACAGGAAGACTAGAAAGGAGGAGCCAAGTAGGAGCTAGGAATTGTGTGCATGAACAGAAATGAGGAAGGAATGATTGAACTAGCAAGCAGCAGGATACAAATAGCAAACCCTAAGGGGTTGTACTCACTATTGAGTACCCCACTGCAGGCTACACAAACAACATATTCTGACACACCCCCATAGCCAAAGTGGGGTGTAATCAGCACAATGAGCAGTCATAGCAATAGTTCATAAATATGAGCAAAGCTAGTGGTAGTCACAGCGGGCAAGTGAGGAGGAGGAGGGACTGTGAGAGGAGAGAAGATGGGAGGCAACGACTGAAGCTGCAGACACACGGGCAACAAAAGCGGCTGACACAGTGGCGGCTGACACAGTGGCTACCGAGACAGAGCGCCCGGGAATACTGGAGTAACTGGCTCTACGGCTACGACGAGCGGCAGAAGCAACGGACCCACGGGCTACTGGTGCAGCAGGCTCTCAGTGTCTACCGAGACAGTGCGCCCCGGAATACAGGAGTAACAGGCTCTGCGGCTGCGACGAGCGGCAGGAGCAACGGACCCACGGGCAACAGGTGCAGCAGGCTCTCTGAGCTACCAGGACAGTGCGCCCCGGACTACAGGTGCTGCGGACGACAAGACGGCAGACTCCGTTCAACCTCCCCAAACAGTCCCACCCCCCTCTCACACACCCCCCAGTTTCACCCCTAGCTCCTCTCCCACATCACCCCCCTAGTGCCACTCCCCACGACTCCCACACCTCCACCCCCCTCAGCGGCAGCTGCAGCAGTGGGAGACGAAGGAGGAGGAAGGGAGAACCCACACCGCTCACCCCCATGCTCGCCACCTCACACCCCCACCACCGCGGAACGCACGGCGGAATGAGAGCAATGGGCAGCACGGGGGGGGGGGGGGAGGGGAGAGACAGGACGGGCTGCAGGGACGGGCCGCGGGCTGCTGCAGGTGCGGGCTGCTCCAGGGGCGGCTGCTGCAGGCACGGGCTGCTCCAGGGGCGGCTGCTGCAGGTGCGGGCTGCTCCAGGGGCGGCTGCTGCTGGTGCGGGCTGCTCCAGGGGCGGCTGCTGCAGGTACGTGCTGCTCCAGGGGCGGCTGCTGCAGGTGCGGGCTGCTCCAGGGGCGGCTGCTGCAGGTGCGGGCTGCTCCATTGGCGGCTGCTGCAGGTGCGGGCTGCTCCAGGGGCGGCTGCTGCAGGCACAGGCTGCTCCAGGGGCGGCTGCTGCAGGCACGGGCTGCTCCAGGGGCGGCTGCTGCAGGTGCGGGCTGCTCCAGGGGCGGCTGCTGCAGGGGCGGCTGCACCAGGGGCGGCTGCTGCAGGTGAAGGTAGGAGGAGGGGGGGAGGGGAAAACACACGGCCCCCAGGGCGCCCCGAGGGGCGACGAGAAGGGAGCCGCGCGGCCCCCCCCGAGGCACCGCGACGGGCACCAGGGAGGGCGCCGCGACGGGCCCCCAGAGCCGCCTCGACGGGCGACGGGGAGGGCCCCGCGCGGGCCCCCCGAAGTCGCCTCGACGAGCGACGGGGAGGGCGCCGCGCGGGCCCCCCGAAGTCGCCTCGACGGGCGACGGGGAGGGCGCCGCGCGGGCCCCCCGAAGTCGCCTCGACGGGCGACGGGGAGGGCCTCGCACGGCCCCCGAAGTCGCCTCGACGAGCGACGGGAGGGGACCGCGCGCTGTCCCCGTGGTCGCCTCGACGGGCGACGGGAGGGGAGGCCGCGCGGGTTTCCGAGGTCGTCTCGACGGGCGACGAGAGGGGAGGCCGCGCGGGTCCCCGAGAGCGCCTCGACGGGCGCTTCGACGGGAGGGGACCGCGGAGGCCCCCCCAAGGGCACCACGACGGGCACCACGGAAGGGAAAACCGCCAGGCGCCCCGAGCGCGCGGCGGGCAGAAATTAGGGTTTCGCCGCCGCGCACCACGGGGCGCGCGGCGGACAGTACGGCAGCGGAAGCGGGTGGTGGGCCCATACACAGGAAGGCGGCAGACATGCCGCCCTCTGATACCATGTCAAATATACTAAGTAGTAGGGCCTAGGCTTAGTAGCCTAGGCCAAAGGAAGACTAGAAAGGAGGAGCCAAGTAGGAGCTAGGAATTGTGTGCATGAACAGAAATGAGGAAGGAATGATTGAACTAGCAAGCAGCAGGATACAAATAGCAAACCCTAAGGGGCTGTACTCACTATTGAGTACCCCACTGCAGGCTACACAAACAACATATTCTGACAAGCTGCTCGCACCATTACACTCTCACAGTCACACATGGTGCAGCAGGTCCTTCAGCGGTTTGGGCTTCAGCACTCCACAGTACAGCGCACACCTCTGTCTGTTGACCACAGACTCACTGGACCCTTTCCTGACGAGCCGTTTGAGCCCAGTGGTCCCTACGCAGAGCTTGTGGGTTGCCTCATGTACCTGATGACTTGTACTCGCCCGGACCTCGCTTTCCCTCTCAGCATCCTTGCGCGCTTTGTTGCGCCAGGGAGACACCGTCCTGTTCACTGGACAGCAGCTGTGAGGGTGGCGAAGTACCTAGCGACGACATCAAGCGTGGGGCTAGTTCTTGGAGGGCAGCAGTCTGTCGTACTTACTGGTCACTGTGACTCTTCTTACGCTGACGACGCTGAGACTCACAGGTCTACTCAGGGGTACTGTTTCAGCCTGGGTTCTGGAGCTGTTTCCTGGCGGTCCACGCGCTCCTCTTCGGTCTCGACCTCTACAGCTGAGGCTGAGATCTATGCTGGTGCCATGGCGGCATAGGAGCTGCGTTGGTTGACGTTCTTGCTCGCCGACCTGGGTGAGCGGCCGAGCTCTGCACCGACCTTGTTCACTGACAACAAGGCATCGATTCTCCTTTGTCGAGAGCCGCGACTGGAGAGCAGAGTGAAGCACATTAACGTCAGGTACTTCCTTCTGCGAGAGTTGCAGAGACGTGGACAGGCTCGCTTTGAGTTTGTGGAGTCCGAGGCCAATACTGCAGACATCTTCACCAAGGCGCTTCCGCCTTGTGACCACCACAGGTGCTGTGTGCAGTTAGGCCTTGTTGACACTGGTTTTCGTCTTACTTAGTCTTGAGTTCACTGTTTGCTTTGCTTGTACACTTTCTATATATCTCTGTTATTGCTTGGACTGTCTTTTGGCCACTGTTGCTTGTGCTCAGAGTGTGTGGTGACGTTGTGATCCACCCTGAGCTTTGTTTCTTTGTGACTGGTCTTATGACCGTACTCTTTTGGTTTTGCTAGACACCCCTCACTTAGGCTATGGGGGTGTGTCAAGTGTTGTAGCCTGTAGTGAGGCTTGTCTTAGGGGGTACAAAAGTTAGGGTTTGTTATATGTACCCCAAACCAACATCAATGCATCATTCATTCCTCAGTTTGACACAAATGCGTAATACCTTGGGGTCACGGAAGAGCTGGAGCAGTAGGGTCGTCCCGAGGATCTGAGGCGTGCCTGATGCATCAGACGGGTCCCCGGGCAAAAGGAAAGTTTTGTCTGATGCTGACTGGCCCATCAGACTAATGCAAAAAAGCATGTCTGGTTAGCAGACTAAGCCAAACAGACAAAAAAAGTCTGCTAGCGACGACCCTGTGGAGCAGGGTGTCAGAATGTGATGTTTGTCTAGTCTGCAGTGGGGTACTCTATAGCGAGTACAGCCCAATTAGGGTTTCCTATATGTACTCAACTGCCTGCTAGTGCAAACCCCTCTTTCCTGTTTCTGATTCTCGCCTAGCTTCTTGACACAGGGTACGGTATGATTGGAGTTTGGGGTTCGTAAACAATGCCGTACGTGCATGCCGGTTTTATTCGAACATCATCCGAGCCACACCACAAGGCGAGCAAAGGTGGTGTAGAGTATAGCAAGGTAGAATACAAGAGAACCTTGGGTAATTGCGTGTTGTACCGGTGATTGCAAAAGGTACGGTACGATCCTTTTTCCGTTTTACAGCGAGGACGTGTTTCAACGCAATACCAATACCGGCATTACATGCATTTGCCACTATGGATTGGGGAAAGCGAAGTGACCAATACCGGTACTATGGCATTGTTTCCAGTTACAAATTTGACTAGTGTCGGAACAGAGCGTAAGATGTAGGTCAAGATTTATTGCATAATCACAGGTGAAGCATTTCAAAGATGGCCACGTGTGGAAACCTGTACTGAAGTATGCAGTGCAAGCAAACAAGGGGCAGCAAAAACTACTGGAAAAGCAGGCGGGGGGGGAGGAGGGGGGGGGGGTAACTCTCTGACGGCTGAAACAGTGCTAGGAAGCTGATATAGAAAGGGAACGAAGAGTGAGAGGAGGGGAAGGGAGCACCACAAGCAAGGGTACAGCGGGGCGGAAGGTGGTACAGCAGAGTAACTGAGCCATCTGAGGGCCCGGGGTGAAACCTGGGGGGCATGCGGGGAAAGGCTGATCCAGGGGGGCAGGGGGGCGGTGCGGTACACTAGCGGGGTGAAGAGGGGGCGGTCAAGGACGATGTAACCGGAGTGAGACACCACAGGGGGAAGAGGCTGACCCAGGGGGAGAGGAAAGGGAGGAGCCGTACCGACGTGTGGCACGAAAGCGGGAGGAGAGGAGGGGGGGAGGTGTGTCCAGAGCTGCAACAGTTACTGATGATGGGGGACGGCGGGAACTTGGGGAGAGGCTTATAAGAGGGCTTGCAGGATGGGATTCCACAGCCTGGGCGTCGAGTACAGGGTGGGGGAATGGGGTGCTTAAGGGACAGACACCCATCCTGGCAGAATATACAACCGTAGCGTTCGAGGGGAAGGTGGCAGGAGAGGGTATGAGTGGAAGAGTCACCTCAACCTGCAACATCGGAATTGGGCCAGGGGGGCGGGAGAGGCGGGCGAGACAGCATTTTAGGCATGCAGGCGCAAGGCGCAGGTCGTTACAAAGGTGAGAGGCACGGGGGGGAGTGCAAGTGGTTACACGAAGAGTGACCAAGGTGGTCCGAGGGGGGTGAAAGGGAGCCGGAGGGGCATCTTGAGTTGCGAAGACATGCGCAAGCAGTGGCAAGAGCGAGAATGTGAACGCAAATGCGTTGGCCACAGCGAGTCACGAAAATCGACTGGGAGCTTAAGTGGCAACCCGAGTCAGGGGTAGACTGGGAGCTTAAAGTGGCAACCCGAGTCAGGAGTAGACTGGGAGCCTAGGCGGCAACCCGAGTCAGGGGTAGGCTGGGAGCCTAGGCGGCAACCCGAGTCAGGGGTAGACTGGGAGCCTAAGCGGCAACCCGAGTTTGAAGTCCATGCACATAGGAACGGGTAACGAGGCAAGGTGGGGAGCATCGAAACGAAAGAGAGAGCGACGTTGCGAAAAAACAGGGAAGCAGTGGACCTTGAAGCTTAGCGAAGCGGTAACATGCAAATCGACTGAGAAAGGCAGAGGGATGCGCGGTAACGTATACCTCGGAAGATGCGAAGGTGAGGTACGGCGTAAACAGGCTTGCGGTCGCCACTGCTGCCGAAAATAGAAGAAGGAAGAAGGTGAGAGGTTAATATTGCAGTAGCACGGTGAGCCAACGCCCGACTCGTGATAAGGCAGCTGGGAGGCGAAGCGAGCCTGGGTCCCGCCGTGCGCGATGGCAGACGTGTCAGCTGGGAGAAGCATAAACAGGAGGGGAGGACAGATCGGAGATGACGGTGATTTTTTTTTGCATTGCTGTGAGGTAGGAACCGGCAGGGCGATGAAAACCGTGTGAACGAGAGGGGGCGGATCGAGAAAAATCAACGCGTGTGCGCGATCAAAATTCAGGCTGCCGAGTTCCCGGCGGAAACAGGGGATCGTCGGCGACGGCGTGGAAACCGTAGGATGCGGGCAGCAGCGGTGGAATGCCCCTAGGCGGCAGCGCGGCACTGGCAAGGGTCCTCGTTTACGTCGCGAGCCGGACGTCGACCGAGAAAATTCGTGGGATTTGTTGCGACCTGGTCCCTGCATGTCATCGCCAAGTTAGCTAAGGAGATCAAGGTGAGAGAGGTGAGTAGCGGAATCAGACCGAGGCTGATAACCAACTTACCTGGCGCCGAAACGATGTCGGAAACCAGCCTAAGTGGCGACGGTTTGACAATCGAACGGTGGAATCGACAGGTAAGCTGGGGCTGCGAGGCTCCGCGGTAGGTAGAAACCTAGGTAGTAGCATAGGTGATAGTCGGAGTTAGGTGGGTCCCAAGTGAAAAGGTTTCCGCGTGAGTAAGGGGATCAGTACCTTGGGAGTCAGCAGAGAACGATCCCCTACTGCTGCTCACTGGGATGCACCCTGGGTGCTGCCGAGCAGCAGGAACCCCGGGTGGGGGGAGGGGGAAGGAGGGGCAGGAGATGTCCAAATTTGGCTGGCTCTTCAGATTGGGTCTGGTGAAGAGACGAAACAGCCCAAGCCTCGTGATCATTTCGAGTTTGGCGAGTCTGGCTCGAACGTGCAGGGTTCAATATTTAACGCACTAAACTCCAGCATATCGCAATTGAAACCTCTAGACGTTTTTCGATCGCAGGTTCGGCATTGAGTCTGGGCCGAACCAGCCCTTCGAACCAGCGCCCAAACCCGTTGCCCATCATACTCTCGCGAACAGGTCACTGCTGTTTCCCGAGCAAGACCTTGAGAGTCCGAGCATGCCAATCAACCTTGACACAAATCCAGACCGTCGAAATTTTTAATCTGACAGACCGGAACATACGGAAAGATCTCTCACCCCAGGCGACGCTCAGGCAAGAGCCTTTCCTCAGTCACTGATCGTAACCCGATTATAGTGAGGATGCCGACGGATCCCATTACTAATGTCGAGGGATGTGAAACTGTCGGGTTCGTAACCCTGAGAAGTCGGTTTACCTCACTCAACATCCTTTCATATCCTTCAACATCTCACTTCGGCCAGCTTTGACGGGCTTCGACGCTTCTCGCTTTGCGACCTGGGTACGCTTTTGGCGAACGTCAGATGCGCTTAGGGTTTGTGAACTTGCCTAAGTTGCGACTTGCGTCCACGCATGTGAATACCAGATTCGTGAGCACCGAACCACTGCTCTCCTGTTTTTCAGTAGAGCTGGACAGAAGCAGTTCTCAGCCGAGAACTAGCAAATCCAGACCAGTCTAGCGGACAAATTGCTGCTCCCACTACCCGATTTCTCCCCCGTGATTCCCCCCTTGTAGTCCTGCGTCTCTTCCGCCGAGCAAGTTGCTGGACAAAATGTCCAAGAGACCCCAGTAAGCAACGTTTCCTCCCGCTTTGCGGGGCCCATTCTCTCTCCCCCCCCTCTTCCTTCCTCCCCTCTCGGCCCCCCTTTGCCTTTCATTCTTCTGTGTTGACAACAATCAGAAAGGTGCGGCTTGAACAGAGAACTACTCCGCCCGTGTTGTTGTGAAATACGTCCCAAGGAGTTGGCTTTATTTTCTGTCTGTTGGCCCGGAATGGAAGGGGGGAGGGGGGGAATAACTGTTAGTAAGGGAAGTCCAGGATCTTTGCATAATTTTTTCTCTTCTCCCTTCCAGTGAGTCTAGCATTGATCTAGGTTTGGGACGCTTGTCGTGCTCTGGTTGAGCGTTTCTTATACAGTGCAAATGAAGTTTGTCTGCTTGCACTGATTGAACATCCACTGAACATCCAGCAGCACTACTTCAAATCAAAACATTATTCTTGCTTCTCTTTGATGGTTGCAGTGAGGGAAATGGTGATGACCAGCCTAAGCCAAGGTATTTCGCTCTATCAACATTTCTAGGAGTGTTCATGTCTCTTTACTTTCTTATCTCCACTTCTCTTCTCTTCTCCTGTCTTTTGCTGGTTTCAAGATTGTCATGTCACATCTGACTGCATTCTCTTGAATGGGGTTGTGGCTGGGAAATTGCAGGTACCCACCTTCAGCATGTTTCATAGCAAAACTCAAGAAAATGTTTGAGGCAGAGAAATTCACCGATGTAACCTTTGAGGCTTCGGATGGTACCAAGGTCGCTGCACACCGCAGCGTTATAGCGCAATGGTCAGTATCTGATTATGGTTTGTTTGTTCTGCTGTCCATTTCAATCTGACTCATTCATGGTAATCCCTGGTACTGGCCAGAAGTTTCTCACAAATTTGTATTGCCGGTTTCTCCAGGTCTCCTGTGCTGGAGGCGCTGTTTGATACTTCGCTGCTTGAGAATGAGAAGGGCTCGGTGCTCAAGCTGAATGACATGGATGCTGGGACTCTGAAGCTGCTCGTGTCATTCATGTACGGCTGCACCGTGGTGCTGCCTGAAGAGAATCGCAAGGTACATGTCTTCTGAACTCAGGACCTGGCAGCCCACTGCCAGGTAGCGTGGCCATGCCTTTTGAACCTTTTACTTGTCAGACATCCCTGGCAGTCTCCTCACCCTTCTTCCGTTCATTACAGGCACATGGGTTTTCTCTTCTTCAAGCGGCTCACAAGTACAACGTGCCTGAGTTGGTGCATGAGATGGATCGCCAGCTGTCCGCATTGCCGGTTGAAGAGGAGACGCTTCTTAAGGACATGAAATTCGTTGACACCCTTGGAGCTTTACGAACTAGACATGCCCCCATTCGCCATTTTGTCTACGAAATGGGTGACGAGGAAAGCAAGAAGCTTATCAAGGTGGGGTCTTGCTTGACTATTTTGGCGGTTTTGCTTTGGCATGCATGCATAAAGCCGTTGCTGGACCAATCTGGTTCTTTCCCTTTTTCTGGTATGAACCTTTGTTTTCAGGACATGATTGAAAGCGATGACAAGCATGACCGAACATTGGCATCTAGTATCGTTTCAGAGCTCTGGTCAAGGAGGTGTCAAAAGAACTAGGCAAGGATGGTGCATTGAATGGAAGAATTGGGTACAAGTAGCAAACCCTAGTTGGGGTTGTACCCCATATTGGCTACCCCACTACAGCCTACCAACATAATACAGTTTAACACACCCCCATAGGCAAAGTGGGGGAGAACAAAGGGTCACAAGACCAGTCCAGCAAAGCAAAGCAAAGCCCAGGGTGGATCACAACGTCACCACACTCCGAGCACAAGCAAAGGCCACAAGGCCAGTTCACATGCAGTGCTAGATATAGAACAGGACAAGCAGCAAGATATATATAAAGTACAGTACAAAGAAAGTCAAGCAGTAAGCAAATGAGGAAACGTGGACACAAGGCCTAAAGAAGTACAGTGCCGCTGATGATCACTAGGCGGGAGCGCCTTGGTGAAGATATCAGCAGTATTGGCCTTCGAGTCCACGTACACAAGCCGAAGCTGACCGCGCTGCTGAAGCTCTCGAGCAAGAAAGTAGCGAAGAGCAATGTGCTTCGTCCTGTGCTCCAGTCTGTGCTCCTGACACAAGGCAAGGGCCGCCTTGTTGTCACCGTACAGAACTGGAGGAGAACTAGGCCGCTCTCCCAAGTCAGTCAGCAGGTAGGTGAGCCAGCGTAACTCCTGTGCAGCCATGGCTGTGGCGTAGATCTCAGCCTCACAACTAGAGCCGAGAACAGAAGAAGAGCGGGTGGACCGCCACGAGACAGAACCAGAGCCAAGGCTGAAGGTGTAACCCTGTGACGACCGCTGCGTAGCCAGGTCGTCCACCCAAGAAGCGTCCGAGTGACCAGTGAGGACAACTCTGTCGCGTCCTCCAAGCACCAGCCCCATGCCTGATGTACTGCACAAGTAACGCAGCACCCTCTTAGCAGCCTCCCAGTGCTCTCGCCTGTGTCTCCCAGGCGCAACGTAACGAGCAAGGATGCTAAGTGGGTACGCGAGGTCAGGTCGCGTGCAAGTCATCAGGTACATGAGGCAGCCTACAAGCTCTGGGTACGGGCCACTCGGCTCTACGGACTCGTCCGAAGGTGGAGCTGAGAGCGAGTGGCTGGTAGCCAGAGGTGTGGCCTGTGGTGAGGAGAACTGGAAGCCGAAGCGCTGAAGGACCTGCTGCACCATGTGTGACTGAGTCAGGGTGATGGTGCGGCGAGCTCTGTCCCGGGTGATCTGCAAGCCAAGGTAGCTACGCAGTTCACCCAAGTCTGTGCACGTGTGTCTCTTCTGCAGCTCCGACTTCACACGAGCGAGTGCCTCAGTGTCAGCAGTAGCAAAGACCAAGTCGTCGACGTACACGAGAATGTAGAACGGCGGTAGCGACGTGTCTGTGCGTAGAAACAGCGACGGGTCAGCAGTAGACGGCGCGAACCCAAGAGCTGCAAGTGTAGTCCTCAGTGTGTCGTGCCACTCACGTGGCGCCTGGCGGAGACCGTAGACTGGCCGGCGGAGGCTCCACTGGGTACCAGGAGGAAACGACCCAGTGAAGCCAGGTGGGCGGCGTAGCCAGATCTCCTCGTGCAGGCTGCCCTGCAGGAACGCTGTGCTGAAGTCAAGAGAGTGAAGCTCGTGGTCACGCTGAGCAGCAACGTGTAGCAGAACCCGAAGAGTGGTCATCTTCGGGGTGGGGGAGAAGGTCTGGAAGAAGTCAACCCCCTGACGCTGACTGAAGCCTCTAGCAACGTAACGAGCCTTGAAGACAGGTGGAGAACCTGGCGGCCGCTTCACCTTGAAAATCCACATGCCATCGACGATGTTCGCCCCAGGAGGGGGAACCTCGTCGACGTAGGTGCCTGTGGACTTCCAGGATGCCATCTTTGCGTCCATGGCTGTCTGCCACTGAGAGGAGTAGGGACCCGAGATCGCCTCTGCGTAAGAGCGCGGAGTCGGGATGTCTAGTGCATCCGGGTCTCCCTCAGGGGCAAGCAACCAGGCCACGAGATGAGGTACAGCAGCCGCAAGAGAGTCAAAGTCCTCCTGCCTGTCCTCAAGGACGTCCGTGCCAAGAGCACACTCACCCCCGACGGACGGAGGACAGACAGACTCAGACCCGGCAACAAGACTGGCGGCGTAGTCTAGACGACAGGCAGCAGCAAAGTCAACAAGCTCAGCGACCAGGGCAGACGCAGCAGCAGACTCAAACGACGGGTCAGTGACAACAGTGGCGAGAAGACGCGTAACAGTAGGGTGGGCAGCACGAACACTGTCAGACTCAGGGTCGGGAACGTCAGGAAGAGAGGACGCAGGAGGAGACGGTAGGGGGACACGCTGTGGACCAGTGGAAGGACGAAGGGCCATAATATGCGTGCCAGGAACAGGAGGAGGACGCGGACGCGCGACACGACGACCAGTGGGACCAGTGCGCGCAGTGCGAGCAGCGCGAGCAGCGCGAACAGGCGAGGCAGGACGAGACGCAGGCTCACGACGCTCCGTAAGCGAGTCCGGCTGTGCAGTGTAAGGCACAGGAGCAGGGAGGGGGGAGCCAGGCTGAAGGGGAAGGCCAGTGGAAGACGGGAGGGAAAGAACCTGGCGAAGCACCGTGTCAGGCGGCGGCAAAGCCGACGGCGACGGAGGAGCGAAGAACAGGCGCGACGGCGGAGCTCCGCCAGCACCTCCAGCACCCGGAGCACCAGAAGCACCTGGACCAGCACCCTCCGCCGCAGCACCCCCCGAGTCGGCGACGTCAGCACCAGAGGCCCCAGCAGCGTCAGACCTCCCCTCGCCAGCACCTCCAGAACCAGCAGGACCACCGTGTCCAGAACCGTCAGCTCCAGTGTCGTCAGCTCCAGCAGCTCCAGTACCGTCAGGAAGAGCACCCCCAGACGCAGCAACCCCAGGCTCCGTAGGCTCAGCAGCAGCACCCCCAGGCCCAGTACCCTCAGGCGCAGTACCCCCAGGCTCAGCACCCCCAGACTCCGTACACGCAGGCTCAGCACCCCCAGTCGTAGCACCCCCAGGCTCAGCACCCCCAGGCGCCGAACTCCCAGGCACAGTACCCTCAGCTCCAGCACCCGCAGTCCCAGCACTCCCAGGCCCAGCACCCGCAGGCTCAGCACCCCCAGGCTCAGCACTCCCAGCAGCACCACCTGCAGCAGCACCTGAGTCACCTGTGAACTCGACAGGCTCAGCGACGGGAGGAGGGTCTACCTGAGAGACACCTGAAGGAGCAGGACCCTGAGGGGGAAGGGGGTCTACCGGAGGGGGACCAGGAGCAAGGAAAAGCGGCGGGGGAGGGAGGGGGGCAGTGCGGTAGGGGAAGAGACGGTAAAAAGGGACCGACTCGTCAAAGGTGACGTCCTGAGAGGCGAAGACCCGGCGCGAGGTGGGGTGGTAAAACTGCCAGCCCGGCGCGTCAGGGACAAAGCCAAGGAAGACACAGGGAAGTGTGCGGGAGGAGAGCTTGTCCGCGGACGTATCGCGGACAAGGGCACGAGCACCCCACACCCGGAAGCGCGACGCATCGCCAACCTCCCCCGTCCAACGCAGTGTGGGAGAGGTCTCCGGCAAGGAGACACGGGGCCAGAGGTTGAGCTGATGCGCGGCGTACCGGACAGCAAACGGCCACAGAAAATGGGGAGCCGCCGCGTGGACCAAGGAGGTACGAGCGACCTCCATGACCAGGCCAATGCGGCGCTCAGCAACCCCATTCTGCTGTGGGGAGTCCGGAAGCGTGAAGGTCTGCTCGATGCCCTCCGCCTGACAGAAGGTCCTCAAGAGATCGGAGGAAAACTCACCACCTCTGTCAGAGTGCAGACGCAGGACAGGAAGATCCGTCCGGAAACGGCGGCGGAGCTGGAGACGAACTGTGCGGATCCAAGGGATCAGAACAGCAGGGACCTCACCCTTGGTGCGCAAGGGGAAGACCGTGGTGTAACGCGAGTAGTCGTCGACAACCAGCAAAAAGTACCGCTCACCGCCCTGGCCACGAACGCGGGCTGGGCCCCACACGTCCAGGTGGAGGGTCTGCAGAGGAGCCTCTGTCGGGGGGAACGAGGAGGAGTGAGGAGCGGCGCGCTGCCGCCCCTCGACGCAAGGAAGGCAAGGCGGCGCAGGCGAGGCAGGGAGGGGAGGGAGAGACCTGGGAAGACCAGACACAAGGCGGCGACGGTGCATGCCATGGAGGCGTGGCAAGGAGGGGTGACCCAGGCGGTGGTGCCAGAGAAGAGTCTGGTGTGACAGGGAACGACACTCACAGGCGTGGGCCACCAGACCTGACGCGGACACCTGACCGACAGCAGCGACCTGAGGAGACGCAGTGGTCAGTGTGTAGAGACTCGACCCCGGCCGACGGGTAAACGTAGCCAGGTGACGGCCGGTCCTGGAGCACGTGCAGATCGCCACACGCTGTCCTCCAGGGGTAAAGGTGTCAACCCACTGATCCTGGATGACAGCGTTGCTCACCAGGTTCGTCGAGAACGAGGGGAGGTGGAAACCCGACAACGAGCCAGACGGAACCGCCGGACAAGGGAGCACAGTGGTGGACTGGGCAAGGACTGGGCCCCCAGAGGGGTCAGCCAAGGAGACTGGGACCGGTGCAGGAAGCGGTGTGAGCTCAGTACTGTCACGAAAGAAACAGCGGGAAGCACCTGAGTCAAGGGTGAAGGTGTGACAGGCCTCAGTCGGTGCGGTACCTGAGAGAGCAGTCTCTGTGGGTGCTGTACCTGAGAGAGCAGACTCGCAAACAGCCGGGACAGCACTGGAGGGAGCAAGTACAGGGGGCACCATACCGGAGAGAGCAGACTCACTAGTACCCAGGGCAGCGGGCTCTATACCTGGGTCAGGCGGCACACACAAGTAACAGTCTCCCTCGGCACTAACAGTCAATGCATACATGGCAGCAATAATAGCATCATAGTCAAGAGCAAAGATATCAACACCAGCCCTCATGAGCTCAGCCCAGCGGGGGCGCTCAACATCCTCGCCCATCTCCTCACGCCAAGCGTCGTCAAGGCGGGAGAAGCAGCGGTACGGGGTGTGGAACCTCCCACACGTCTGTCCCTTGCGGTCACCTGTGCGAATGACATAGGAACAGCGGCCATTGCCCCCCGACGTCCCACGCTGAGCAAGCCACTCACGAAGCTGCTGGGTCGTCTGGGGACGCTGCTGCTGCTGGGAGCTCTGGCCCGAGCCAGTGCCTCCACTCCGACCTCCGCCACCACCACTACCTCCGCTCCGACCGCCACCGCCGCCGCCGCCACCGCCGCCGCCGCCGCCACCGCCGCCGCCGCCACCACCGCCACCGCTCCCTCCGCCGCCCCCGCCTCCGCTGCCGACCCCACTCCCACCAGCACTCCCGCCACCGCTCCCTCCAGCACCGCCTCCCCCCCCACCTCCCCCACCTCCTCCCCCCCCAGCGCCACCCCCGCCACCCTTGCCCCCCTTGCCCTTGCCGGTGCGGCGCCTCCCACCAGGAGCAGAAGCAGCGCCAGCAGACTCAGCACCAAGGAAGTCAACAGCAGCAGCAGTAGCGTAGGAGGGAGCGAGGGGAGAGGGAGAACACCCCTCAAAGATGGGGGTGCGAGGAGCGCCACGAGCAGCACCGACAGCTACAATGCTCTTTTCGGCCGCTAGCAGCTGCTCCTCTAGGAGGGCGACTGTGAGCTCAGTGGGACAGCGAGCAAGGAAGTGGTCTCGAACTGAGCTGAGGGTGTCAGGGAGTCGGGTGACTATGAAGTGGAGTGTCCAGTACAGTGGAGGGGGGTTCTTAGCGCAGAACTCGGTGGGAAGGGCAGCACGCAGGCGAGCATCACTAGTGCGAAGGTGGGTGATAAGATCGGCGACTGTAGCAAAGGTGGACAGCTCAGGGAACAGGTACGGCAGCATGAGGCGGCTAAGCTCGGCTGTGGCAGGCGAGGAGTAGCGAGCAACGACAGCATCGTACAGGGCCTTAGCGGATTTGCAGTCGCCAAAATGCTCGAGCTCAGCTAGCGGGAGGTGACTGCGAATGGCTAGGCGAGCAGCTGCGTCACGAGTCTGCCAGTGGGAACGAACACTAAGCTCAGCTGTGGCAGGAGGGGCAGGTGCAGCACCAGACGCGTAATCATAGAGCGACACATGCTCCTTGCTATCGCTCAGAAGGAACAGCTGCAGGTCATCCAGCCAAGTGGCGAACTTCACAGGGCGGCCCTCAGCATCGAACGACAGCACGCGGATGGAAGCCATAGTGACAGTGCGACTGAGCAAAGGAAGCTGCCGCAGCGCTGCAGGTAGGTAGCTCGGCGGGAAGCGCGGCGGGCGGGCGACTCGGCGAGCGGGCAGTGCGGGGGGCGGGCTACGAAGCGGGCAGCGCGGCGGGCAGGCGGCGCTGCAGGCGGGAAGTGCGGCGGGCGGGCTGCGAAGCGGGCAGCGGGCGGGCGGGCGACGCGGCGAGCGGGCAGCGCGGCGGGCGGGCTGCGAAGCGGGCAGCGGGCGGGCGGGCGACGCTGCAAGCGGGCAGCGGGCGGGCGGGCGACGCTGCGAGCGGGCAGCGCGGCGGGCGGGCTGCGAAGCGGGCAGCGGGCGGGCGGGCGACGCTGCAAGCGGGCAGCGAGGCGGGCGGGCGACGCTGCGAGCGGGCAGCACGGCGGGCGGGCGACGCTGCGAAGCGGGCAGCGGGCGGGCGGGCGACGCTGCGAGCGGGCGGCTCGGCGGGCGGGCGACGCTGCGAGGGGCGCGCGAGGGCGCTAGCGAGGGCGCGCGAGGGCGCTAACGAGAGGCGCACGAGGGCGCTAACGAGGGCGCGCGAGGGCACTAACGAGGGCGCACGAGGGCACTAACGAGGGCGCACGAGGGCGCTAACGAGGGCGCACGAGGGCGCTACGAGGCTAGGGCACGGGGTAGCGTGGTAACCGCATGCGAGCGGTGGTGGGCCCTTAAAAAAAACGGTCGGTAGGTCCTAGGGACCTCCTGCTCTGAATACCATGTCAAAAGAACTAGGCAAGAATGGTGCATTGAATGGAAGAATTGGGTACAAGTAGCAAACCCTAGTTGGGGTTGTACCCCATATTGGCTACCCCACTACAGCCTACCAACATAATACAGTTTAACAGGAGGCGGGGTTCATAGACAGACTATACTGAATAATTCACATGTTTTAGTACATGTTCACATTTTTAGTGTTTTTTAGGTGTGCTGTACTCTGCTTTGAACCACATTGCACCTTATGTCAAATGTGTACGAGGTGCAGTCAGTCCTTACCTGAGTGCTGCAGGATGTGTAACATACCGTATTTACCTGACTGATCCCGCAACCCTCCATATTTATAGCCCCCCAGCTCGTTGAATGTGGGAGGGTCTTGAGTTACCGTCATACCCCGGATATACCCCCAGGCCTATGTTACACCCATGCGGTTATAATCGTACCAGTGGGCTTATAGCCGGGTGCCAATTATAACCCCACCCTAAATTTGGATCATCTTCGTATAACCGCACCCTATGAAATTTTACTCAAATCTGTGTTTTTCTAGTGAATTCGCCACTAACGCGTCAGGAGCAATCGTCGCTAACATGCCTGGCGAAGTCTTCCTGACGAAATTGCCACAGGCGCGCACGTGTTAGCAACATTTCAGCACGTCACGGCAGGGATTTTTGCTAGGGTGGCAGATTCTCGGTGAATTTCGAAGCAAGCTGTTTTGTGGTAGTCTCGATTGAAAAGGCAAGGCTGAGATCTACATTTCTATGTTTTAAAATCATATTTTTCTAAGTGTCATTTATTTCCCCCATGGGGTTATACGATTTACCACATTATAAGCCCACCCACCATTTTTCCAAGTTTTACCACATGGTAGTCTCGATTGAAAAGGCAAGGCTGAGATCTACATTTCTATGTCTTGCTCTTCCCCCTTTCCCTTCTGTTTCATCGTATGCCGCGCCGACCTTTTCAACACTGCCTGTATCCGTCCATTTACCTTCTGCTACACCATTGCTTGCCCCCGCTTCTCCTTTTCGCCACACGCTCTTTGGCCTCCCGAGAATGGTTTAGGGACTTATCCGCCCAGGTGATTTCCCCGTGCCAATCGCTCTTGTTCCACGCTACTTCCGCTGCCTCGTCCGCCTCGCGATGCTGATCTCAGCACTTCCACCCCCATCGACACCGCATCGAGCCATGCTTGCCACGCTGCTCCTCGAACTCCCCTTCGTGTCGCCCCCTGATCGCGCCCCGTTTTCCTTTTATTGTCCCGACGTCCCGTTTTCCTTTTTATCGTCTTGTTAACCCTCGACAGGCACGATCAGGCCGTGATCGCGCCCCTCGGTCTTTCCCTTCTCGCACGCTTAGCGTCCCGTTGTTCCTTTGATCTTCTCTTTAGACCTTGCCACTCCTAGTCTTACCCCACGCTAAGCTCGCAGATCTTGCTCGTGCCTGTCCACGCTCGCCTACCCATCTCGCGACGTCAATTTCGTGCGCTGTTTCGGTGCGGCAAGACAAGGTCGATGGCTTTAACCGCTGGCTCCCGTCGTGATGCCATGGCCCGCTGGCTCCCGTCGTGATGCCAACGGACTGGGGGGGGCTCGTGGGCCACCTTTGCCGGAAACTTAGTTGCCCGACCCCTAGTTGCTCAATCCCCTCGCCTCTCCTCCCTCCCTGCCCGCGAACTCTGCTTCTATCCTTGCAACGTTTTCACTCTCATGCCACTTCCTTGCGTTTTCTTTTCATCCGTTTGTTTCGACATGCTTGCCACCTTGTTTCGCCTGGGGACTCGAGCTGGCACCTCGCCTCCCAGTCACCGCCTTGGGACTCGGGCTGGCACCTCGCCTCCCAGTCACCGCCTTGGGACTCGGGCTGGCACCTCGCCTCCCAGTCACCGCCTCGCCACCTCCCACCCCCGCTCTCCTGTTCATTCAGCCGCATGGCTCGGTGACTCGGAAAGCCCTCATGTTCTAAGCCGCACCTACTGATCCGGGCTGGGGCTGAACCACGCCCCTAACCCCTCTGCCTCCTACCATCTCCCTTATTGCTCTCGGTCCGCCATTCGCTGCTGCACTTGTTTTCAGCGCTTTCATCCCGTCGCCCTGCTTGTCCCCCTTGCGCTGCAGTCCTGGCTTCCGGCCTTTGAAACGACGTGGTTCACCTGCTTATCCGTTATCCATCTCCCTTCCCCTTGCCCCCCGTGCCCTACCTGCCTATCATCCCCGTCACGACGGCATTCGGTGCTAAGGTTGAGATCCAGTGAGACCCCTTTTGCCGTCCTGAAAGCCGTGCTCAGTCCGCTCCCATCGAAGGTGTCATGCATACACAGACGGTGTCATGTGCCGCTGGCCCCATCGCTGCCTTGGTCTTCCCCCCACCACTGTCCCCCCATACCTTGCCTCTCAGTACCCCTCCTAGCCCGGTCCTCACCCCGTGGTGTTGGCTCCAATCCAATGACACCCTTCACCTCACTTCATTGCGTGTTCTCCCACTTGGCTCCCTTAGCTCTCCCTGTCAGGAATACTAGGAGTGGGGCCTAGGCTTAGTAGCCTAGGCCCACACTAAGAGGTAGTAGGATGTGCCCTAGGACTAGGGTTTGTGGTATACGAAGGAGAATTGGAGAAGTGAGAATGGGAATGATGTGAACTAGCAAGCAGCAGGATACATATAGGAAACCCTAAGGGGTTGTACTCACTATTGAGCACCCCACTGCAGGCTAGACAAATAACATAATCTGACACACCCCCATAGCCAAAGTGGGGTATAATCAGCACACGTAAGAAGTCACAGCAATAGTTCACAATTATCAGCAAAGCTAGTGGCAGTCACAGGAGGCCAGTGAGGAGGAGGAGGAACTGTGGAGGGAGAGAAGAGAGGAGGCGACTACTGAAGTTGCAGACACACGGGCACCAGGAGCACCAGGTTGCAACCTCCTCCAACTGTCTCACTCCCCCCTACACTCACCCCCAGGGTCACCACTCGCTCCACGCCCACATCACCCCCCTAGCGCCACTCCCTCGTCTCCCACACATCCACCCCCCCGCAGCGGCAGCTGCAGCAGTGGGAGACGGAGGAGAAGGAAGGGGCGACGCACACGGAGCACCCCCACACCCGCCACCCCCACACTCTCCTGTCCAGGGGACGCAGGGGGGGGGGGAGGGCCGGGGCGGGAGAGCGCACGAGGGCGCAGGCAACCGCGCGTGCCGAGCAACAGCGCGGAGCAGGTAGGGTAGAGCGCACGAAGGCGCGGGCAACCGCGCGTGCAGAGCAACAGCGCGGAGCAGGTAGGGTAGAGCGCACGAGGGCGCGGGCAACCGCGCGTGCAGAGCAACAGCGCGGAGCAGGTAGGGTAGAGCGCACGAGGGCGCGGGCAACCGCGCGTGCAGAGCAACAGCGCGGAGCAGGGCGCACGATGCACGAGGCACGAGGCACGAGGCACGAAGCACAAGGCACAAGGCACAAGGCACGAGGGCGCAGGTAGGTAGGTAGGTAGGTAGAGCGCACGAGGGCGCGGGCAACCGCGCGTGCAGAGCAACAGCGCGGAGCAGGGCGCACGATGCACGAGGCACGAGGCACGAGGCACGAAGCACGAGGCACGAAGCACAAGGCACAAGGCACAAGGCACGAGGGCGCAGGTAGGTAGGTAGGTAGGTAGAACAAACGAACACAGGCAAAACAAACAAATACACGAGCAAGACGAACGAACACGGAGCGGGCTAGAAGCGACACATACAGCACGAGAGGAACAAGACTGCGGGTGACAGGAAAAGGAGGCGGCTGCACCGGGACCAGGAGCGGCGTCGCATGCAGCTGCAGGGTTGGCTGCTGCAGTGGCGGGCGGCTCCAGTGGCGGCTGCTGCTGTGGCGGGCGACTCCAGGGGCGGCTGCTGCAGTGGCGGGCGACTCCAGGGGCGGCCGCTGCAGTGGCGGGCGGCTCCAGGGGCGGCTGCTGCAGTGGCGGGCGGCTCCAGGGGCGGCTGCTGCTGTGGCGGGCGACTCCAGGGGCGGCTGCTGCAGTGGCGAGCGGCTCCAGGGGCGGCTGCTGCTGTGGCGGGCGACTCCAGGGGCGGCTGCTGCAGTGGCGGGCGGCTCCAGGGGCGGCTGCTGCAGTTGCTGGCGGCTCCAGGGGCTGCTGCTGCAGTTGCTGGCGGCTCCAGGGGCTGCTGCAGCAGTTGCGGGCGGCTCCAGGGGCTGCTGCTGCAGGTGCTGGCGGCTCCAGGGGCTGCTGCTGCAGTTGCGGGCGGCTCCAGGGGCTGCTGCTGCAGTGGCGGGCGGCTCGAGGTGCGCCATGGCCTGGCGCAGTCCGTACGGGCCGCGCGCGGGCCTGGCGCAGCCCGTACGGGCCGCGCGCGGGCCTGGCGCAGCCCGTACGGGCCGCGCGCAGGCTGGACGGGCCGCGCGCGGGCCCTACGGAGGTCGCTCGGGCCACGACGGGCGACGGGGGGCGACGCGCGCTTGGCTCCCCGTCGCCCGTCGCAGCTCCTCCCGGGGGCGACTCGCGGAGTGACGGGGCAGAAAGCCGCCGCGCGCCTCGGGGCGCACGGCGGGCAGAAAACCGCCGCGCGCCTCGGGGCGCACGGCGGGCAGAAAACCGCCGCGCGCCTCGGGGCGCACGGCGGGCAGAGAACCGCCGCACGCTCCGAGCGCGCGGCGGGATGAAAAATTAGGGTTTGGCCGCCGCGCACCACGGGGCGCGCGGCGGACAGTACGGCAGCGGAAGCAGGTGGTGGGCCCATACAGGAAGGCGGCAGGAACGTGCCTGCTCTGAATACCATGTCAGGAATACTAGGAGTGGGGCCTAGGCTTAGTAGCCTAGGCCCACACTAAGAGGTAGTAGGATGTGCCCTAGGACTAGGGTTTGTGGTATACGAAGGAGAATTGGAGAAGTGAGAATGGGAATGATGTGAACTAGCAAGCAGCAGGATACATATAGGAAACCCTAAGGGGTTGTACTCACTATTGAGCACCCCACTGCAGGCTAGACAAATAACATAATCTGACACTCCCAAGTGCACCACACCTGCCAGATACTCAAAGTTCGATAGGAGCACTTGTAATCCCCTCCTCCAACCCCCATCCCCCTTCCGCCTTCGGCCTGGGTACTACCTCACCTGTCCGCCTTGCCTTGTCTCTTACGTACATGCTCGTGCCTCCCTCCCTCCCGGTTTTTGCCTCCTCACCTCCGTCCCTCCCATCCTCCCCTTTTTCGCTTTCGAGTCCCACTGCTCCCGTGCGCAAGCTATGGCACACCTCCCAGCCGCCAAAGTTAAAACCATCTCCTGGAAGGCTCTCACTTTCCTGTGCACAACTCCAGGTCACTGCCTTCCTCCGGTAGTTGATGCTTCCGCCTCGTTCTTGCTATCCCTGTGCTACTGCTCTCTCAATAATCAATTCTTGCCAAGCTGAGATGCACACAAGTGATTCTTTGATCAATCTCGACCTGCTTTTTACACTAACTGTCACCAATATGCTGCAAACTTCTAACGGCAATTACAAACAACCCAATCCCTTGGAATACCCACCTATGCATGGCAAGAAGATGTAGAATTGCTTCCCCTTTCCTACCCAGAAATAAGCGCAGATATAAGCGCAGATATAAGCGCAGGCCTTGGATAAGCGCCTAACGCTTATGATGAGCATATGGCCCTTATATCCGGTCCTCAATTATAAGCGCATAGCTTATGGGCTTACATACCATTACAAATGCCACCCCTTTTTATTGAATTAACTATTTTGCATGGTTTTTAAAGCCCGAGGTCAGCATGGTAATTTTTCAAGTTACCTGTGAGGTTGAAATAGTTTGGCGAATACCAGAAAATTGTGCATTTCGAAAACGTGACTGAGGTGAAAGCGAATTTAGGAGGCGGGTAAAACAGCCTTCGCCACGATACTTTGCGACAGCTGATGGGAGAGCCGAACGACTCAGTGTGCGACAAGGCACCGCTCCCGCCCCACCACTGGTGGGGGCACACTGCACTTCTCTTGGGGGGCAACTCGAAATGCGAAACTCTCACGCGAGTAAGAGTGAGGCAGTACATTGAAAGATATTTTTACAATTCTAATTGACTAAGAAAATTGGATGGTTTTGAGGCATCACCTCAAGATAATAAAACATTCCAAGCGCTGAATCGGCGCAGAAAAGCATTGAAGGCAAACCGTGAATCATAAAAATGTCATATCAAGAAACAGAATAGCAATACACTCTCAAGCTTAGATTTCTCAACCGATACAGCGATATGCCGTGCCATTCCCTGCACCACTCTGCACTCCCCCTGTCAGAATGTGATGTTTGTCTAGCCTGCAGTGGGGTACTCTATAGCGAGTACAGCCCAAATTAGGGTTTGCTATATGTACTCAACTGCCTGCTAGTGAAAACCTCTCACTTTTCCTGTTTCTAGTTTCTTCCTCCTGTTTCTGACATGGTATTAGAGCAGGTCGACCCTCCTGGGTCGATCCTGTGGATAGTCCCGCCCAATGCTTCCGCTGCTGTCCTGCCTATCGCACGCCCTGGTGCGCGATGTTTGCTGCCTGCCGTGCGCTCAGGGCGCGCGGCGTTTTTTCTTCCCGCCCCGTCGAACCGTAAGTCGCCCCCCGTCGCCCGTCGCGGAGCCCCCGGGGACCCGCGCGTCGCCCCCCGTCGCCCGACGCGGCCGGCGTGACCTGCGCCAGGCCCGCGCGCGGCCCGGGCAGCCTGCGCGCGGCCCGTACGGCCTGCGCCAGGCCCGCGCGCGGCCCGTACTGTCTGCCCCAGTGCCGCACGCTGTCCCCCGAGCTTCTGACCGCGCCCCACCCCCGCTGCTGCCCGCGCTCCTGTGTTAGGGTTTGGGGGTGGAGAGTATGGGGGTGCCGGGTGTGTGAGCCGTCCCCTGCTCCTCCTCCTCCTCCGTCTCCCACTGCTGCAGCTGCCGCTGAGGGGGGTGGATGTGTTGGAGCCGTCGGAGTGGTACGAGGGGGGTGGCGTGTGAGCGGTGCTAGAGGTTCAACAGGGAGTGTGTGAAAGGGGTGTGGGACAGTTGGGGGAGGTTGACCGGAGGTAGCCGTTGTGACGTCAGCAGCGCCAGTAGTCCGGGGGTTGAGTACTCCGACAGCCCAGCGAGCCTGCTGCTGCCAGTCGCCCGTGGGTCTATTGCTCCTGCTGCTGCTTAGCGCGGAGCCAATAACTCCTGTAGTCCGGAGATTGAGTGCTCCGGTAGCCACCGTGCGCGCCGTTCCTGTTGCCCGTGTGTCTGCGGCTTCACCCGACGCCTCCTATCTCCACTCCTCTCACAGTTCCTCCTCCTCCTCACTTGCCCTCTGTGATTGCCTCTAGCTTTGCTTATTATTGTGAACTATTGCTCTGCTTGTTTGTTGTGCTGATCATACCCCACTTTGACTATGGGGGTGTGTCAGAATGTGATGTTTGTCTAGCCTGCAGTGGGGTACTCTATAGCGAGTACATCCCAAATTAGGGTTGCTATATGTACTCAACTGCCTGCTAGTGAAAACCTCTCTTTCCAGTTTCTAGTTTCTTCCTCCTGTTTCTGACACCCCCGGCCCACCGCAGCGCAGGCCAGCCTTGCCCCTCTGCACATTCCTTGACGTGCGCTGCCGTCAACATTCCTGTCAGTCTGCCTGCCCCCTCCCGCATCAACGCTCTGCGGCATCCTGCTGACACCAATCTCCATATTTTTGCAGCGGCCCTTGCCTGCCATCACCCTGTGCTTGCCTGAAGGCAGTCTCGAGAGGAGGCTGCCACACAGCTCCGCCAGCTCGCCTCAGGGCAGATCCAGTCAAAGACCCGCTAGATGCGGTGCTTCGGTGGCCTGCCGCGAGGAAGAGTGGGAGCAAAGGGGGAGGGAATGGGGAGAGAGTAGAGTGAGTAGAAGAGCGAGAGCAATTGGGCACATATAAAAACAATTGTGGTAAGGGGGAGGTGGGATGGAAGGCGTGGACAGCAGGCGACAAGCACAAGGGGGGGCAGCATTGCGGCAGAGTGAGAGAGAGAGAAGCTCATCACTTGGGCCTGAGGATCCAGTCATCGAAGAACTTGAGCATGCGTGTGCGTGTTGCTGTGCACCGTGAAGAGATCATCGCTTCAGTTGTGATTCTGGGCACTTCGGTTCCGTTGTCGCAGGACCATTGCCTAGGGTCGCGAGAGTTTCTTCAAAACAAGTAGGGTAACCCTGTTTTTTGCGATTCGAAGTTCAGGAATCATAAACTTGAAAATTACCATGCTGTACCCGGGCTGTAATCTACCTAACATCAACCTAGTTCACTAAAACATTTGCCAATACCTATGATTACATTCTAAAGCAAACCGTACGGTACTTATCTACCTACCAAGGCCAAACACAGGCTACGGTACCACTCTAGTCGTACGCTACGGTGGGGTCATCAAGGTCGGCCTCGAAGTCCGATTCAGGCTCCTCCACATTGTTGCAGCATAACCCATTTGCTGCAAATTCGTCGTCCATGTCGACTTCGCCCTAGAGCTTGTCTCGCCTCTGTTGCATGCAGAGCTTGTCCTAGCACCCATCCAGGGCGTTGCTCATGTCGAAAGTGAGAAATGCCTATTGAATTAGGTCCTTGTGCGCGGCCTTCCAAGCCGTGGAGATCCACTTGGGCGCCGGCTCGGGTGGTGGCTTCTTAATATTGCCTACCATGAAAGACAAGAGAGCGTGAGTCAAAAGAGTTGCAAACGGTAAAAAAAAACAAATGCATCGGGGGCTTTTCTCACCTTACACCATCGAGGTGTCGACCCCCTCGCGCTCGAACCGCTCCTGGTAGAGCTGGCGCACTGAAGCCTTGAAGGAGCGATTCACCGCGACATCGAGGGGTTGAACTTCCGAGGTACAGCCAGCTGGGATGACGGCAGGGACAATGTTCAACTCGACGAACTTCTGCTTCACCTCCACTCTACAAACGTTAAATAATAGTAAAACACAGATGCAGCGATTTCACGGACGGATTGATTCTAAAGCTTACCTGACGGAAGGTCCCCTTTTGGACGGTCTTCCTTTTGAAGAAGACCCACGGCTTCAGTTTCTCTGTGCTGGCGGTGCAGGGGAGCATCACCATCACTCGCTCCTTCTGATAGCCACCGCTGCGGATGGGCACAGAGCGCAAGCCCACCTCCTCGACGGTACGTTCGGCTGGCATCTCAAACCAGAGTGGCGTCTGATCTGCGTTTGTAATCCACTGCGGGTCGATTTTGTATTAGCGGCGAGTGTGTCATACTATCTTCCAGAAGTTCCTGACCTGTACGTCAGAGTATGGGGAGAAGACGGGAGAAACGGGATGGGAAATTAGCTTTTGACAGGATGCCACACTACACAAAATTGTTAATGAAGACAGCACAAAAAACTCAATCTGGCCGCAAGCTTCTGGCCGACCCTGGTCCTCGCTCGGGTTGTCAGATTCCAGCGTCGGCAAAAGCGCTCAGTCCACCTCGTGTGACCACTTCTACAGGCGAGACACCAAGACTGCTAACACTTTTTACGATGGGCGAAAAAACTTCGCGTACACTTCCAGCTCCATATCGTGGTACCACGAACTTCGTCGGTGGCCATTAAGGCGCTTGCGAGCCCCATGCATGCCTCCAGCTCAGACTTCTGGGTCTTCCACTCTGCGAGTGACCTTCGGGAGATGCCGGTTTCGCATGAAATCCTCCGCATGCTCATCTCCCTGCATTCAAGCTTCACGATCCACTGAAGCTTCTCCTGGGAGATATACGACTGGCGTTTGTGTGTCGTAGGCTTGTGCCTAGGGGAGGGAGGACGGGCATTGCGATTCTCATGGGAAGGGTGGGGCCGTTTATTATTAGGAGGGGGAAAATGGGAATAGACAGGTGCTCGGGAAAACCGTCGGCCGCCCAAAACTCCACATCGTCATCGGCACCAGTCGCCGATTTTTCCAACGCGCAATTAGCCGGGGTTCCCCAGCGTGGCGACGTTGCAGAGGAAGATGCTTTGGCGCCGTTGCGGTCGGGCTCGGATAGGAAGCGGCGAACGCAGAGTAGCCAGGAGGGAGGAGAAGCTGCAAAACGCCCTGACGTGGAACACTGATGACAGGCGGGTCAGGAGGGGATGGAGGAGCGGGAGGAACCGAGGGCGTCGGAGGAGTAGGAGGGTTAGGAGGCGTTGGAGGAGTGGGAGGAATGGGAGCCACGGCTGGGTGTGTTGGAGGGACAGGCGCAGGGCGCCTCTGCCATTGCGAATAGTCACGGTTGTCTTTAGCAGCGAGCTGGCGTCGGAACAGGAAGTGTGTGTCTGGAAGGCCCGCCATGGCCACGGCAGGCCAAACGAAACAACAAATCTGAATAGAGAATGGAGAATGAGGGCCATATGAAACCCTCGCCCAAGACCCCTCCAGTTTCACGGCTCGGCGTCCGCTACGGGAAAGGGGTGGCCATAGTCAAGATTCCCCGCAAAGGAGCTGAGCTGGTCAGCTCTTTGGCTCGGTGGCGAGGAATCTTGCTCTCGATGGGCACGTCGTGGCTGTACCATGAAGTTCCCTCGACCGCATGCAACCCTAATTAGGCATTCGTGGTGCGGGTTCATATTAATGCCAACCACAATATTACGGAGTCGGTGCGGTTGGGGTACTCGAAGAAGTGGTGGTCGGGTTCGCCCACAGCTAGCATTTCTGACGTAAACCTCCTCTTCCTTGACCGCAATCTTTAGCCAACTTCTACTTGTCGACGTCCTTGCCGGCTTTCCACTTCCGCTACCACTGCCGCCAGGTTTGCTGCGTTGCCCCGGTCGACTTCCTTCCTTTGTCAGGACAACGTAGTCGCCTACGACAAGAGCTCTGTGGACCTCTCGGCCTCCTGCACCACCTCGTCCCTGAGAATGTATAAAGTCAGCGAGTCCGAGTTGAGCGGCTCCCGCGTGCCTAGCACCAGCGTCAGACGCTTCATCAGGTTGCAGCTTCTCGAGAGCCCCTTGACGACGTGCGTGATGTACGAGGCTGTCAAGTATTCGAAGCCGAACATCCGAATGTAGGGAAGGAGACGCCGAGCTCGGTTACGATAGTCGGTCACAGTCTCCTACTCGCCCATCCGCAAGTGCGTCATCTGCTCCTCCAGCTGGCCGATGTACAGGTCGTCGGTGACCTAATACAACGACGTCATGAACCGCCACGCTTGATGTCGGGCACCTAGGTGATGCCGACACGACTTCAAGGCAATCTACTTCACCGACGAGCAGCACCGCGAGATGACCGTGAAGGATGATGTGGAATTTTGCACGCAGCTTGGTGTTGCTCGCATTGGCGTTTCCATAGTGTCGGCCATCTCCAGTTGGTCCTCAACGATATCCTTCCACGTGAGCAGGTCGTGCCGACTGTCCAGCGGCGCCATGACGGAGACCTTGCTGTTAAACTGTATTATGCTTGTAGGCTGTAGTGGGGTAGCCAATATGGGGTACAACCCCAACTAGGGTTTCATATTTTGTACCCAAACTCCTGTTAGTTCATTCATTCTTGCCTAGTGATTCTGATATGGTATTCAGAGCAGGAGGTCCCTAGGACCTACCGATCGTTTTTAGGGCCCACCACCGCTCGCATGCGGTTACCACGCTACCCCGTTCCCTAGCCTCGTAGCGCCCTCGTGCGCCCTCGTTAGCGCCCTCGCGCGCACCCTCGTTAGCGCCCTCGCGCGCACCCACGTCAGCGCCCTCGCGCGCCCCTTCGTTAGCGCCCTCGCGCGCCCCTTTGCTAGCGCCCTCGCGCGCCCCTTGCAAGCGCCCTCGCGCGCCTCTCACTAGCGCCCTCGCGCGCCCCTCGCCGAGCCGCCCGCTCGCAGCCCGCCCGCCCGCTGCCCGCTTCGCGGCCCGCTCGCTACGCAGCCCGCCCGCCCGCTCGCTGCCCGCTTCGCGGCCCGCCCGCTTCGCAGCCCGCTCGCTCGCTGCCCGCTTCGCGGCCCGCCACTTCGCAGCCCGCCCGCCCGCTCGCTGCCCGCTTCGCGGCCCGCCCGCCTCGCAGCCCGCTCGCCCCGCTGCCCGCTTCGCGGCCCGCCCACTTCGCAGCCCGCCCGCCCGCTCGCTGCCCACTTCGCGGCCCGCCCGCTTCGCAGCCCGCTCGCTCGCTGCCCGCTTCGCGGCCCGCCCGCTTCGCAGCCCGCCCGCCCGCTCGCTGCCCGCTTCGCGGCCCGCCCACTTCGCAGCCCGCCCGCCCGCTCGCTGCCCGCTTCGCGGCCCGCCCGCCTCGCAGCCCGCTCGCTGCCCGCTTCGCGGCCCGCCACTTCGCAGCCCGCCCGCCCGCTCGCTGCCCACTTCGCGGCCCGCCGCATCGCAGCCCGCTTGCCCCGCTGCCCGCTTCGCGCCCGCCCGCCCGCCCGCTCGCTCGCTTTGCGGCCCGCCGCATCGCAGCGCTTGCGCTGCCGCCGCACCGCCCGCTGCCCGCTTCGCTTTGCGCCCGCCCGCCTGCCCGCCGCGCTGCCCGCTTTCCGCCGCCTCCGCCGCGCTGCCCGCTCGCCCGTCGCCGCTCCCGCCCAGCGTCGCCGTCGCACTGACCGCTTGCAGCGCCGCCTGCCCGTAGCGCCAGCCTCGCCCGCTGCTCTCTATCCGTGCACAGTCGTCTTCCCCTGCTGCGGCAGCTTTCGTTACTCTGTCACACTGTCGCTATGGCTTCCATTCGCGTGCTGTCGTTCGATGCTGAGGGCCGCCCTGTGCGTTTCACCGCTTGGCTAGATGACCTGCAGCTGTTTCTCCTGAGCGATAGCAAGGAGCATGTGTCGCTCTATGACTACGCGTCTGGTGCTGCGCCTGCCCCTCCTGCCACAGCTGAGCTTAGTGTTCGTTCCCACTGGCAGACTCGTGACGCAGCTGCTCGCCTAGCCATTCGCAGTCACCTGCCGTTAGCTGAGCTAGAGCATTTTGGCGACTGCAAATCCGCTAAGGCCCTCTACGACGCTGTCGTCGCTCGCTACTCCTCGCCTGCCACAGCCGAGCTTAGCCGCCTCATGCTGCCGTACCTATTCCCCGATCTGTCCACCTTCACTACAGTCGCCGATCTTATCACCCACCTTCGCACTAGTGATGCTCGCCTGCGTGCCGCCCTTCCCACCGAGTTCTGCGCTAAGAACCCCCCCCCACTGTACTGGACACTCCACTTCATAGTCACCCGTCTCCCTGACACCCTCCGCTCAGTTCGAGACCACTTCCTTGCTCGCTGTCCCACTGAGCTCACAGTCGCCCTCCTAGAGGAGCACCTGCTCGCGGCCGAAAAGAGCATTGTAGCTGTTGGTGCTGCTCGTGGCGCTCCTCGCACCCCCATCTTTGAGGGGTGTTCTCCCTCTCCCCTCGCTCCCTCCTACGCTGCTGCTGCTGCTGTTGACTTCCTTGGTGCTGAGTCTGTTGGCGCTGCTTCTACTCCTGGTGGGAGGCGCCGCACCGGCAAGGGCAAGGGGGGCAAGGGTGGTGGTGGTGGCGCTGGGGGGGGAGGAGGTGGGGGAGCGGTGCTGGAGGGAGCGGTGGGGGAGCGCTCGGTGGTGGAGACGGGGGCGGCGGAGGGACCAGTGGCAGTAGTGGCGGCGGCGGCGGTGGCGGCGGCGGCGGTGGTGGCGGTGGTGGCGGTGGCGGTCGGAGCGGTGGTAGTGGTGGCGGCGGAGGTCGGAGTGGAGGCACTGGCTCTGGCCAGAGCTCCCAGCAGCAGCAGCGTCCCCAGACGACCCAGCAGCTTCGTGAGTGGCTTGCTCAGCGTGGGACGTCGGGGGCCAGTGCCCGCTGTTCTTATGTCATTCGCACAGGTGACCGCAAGGGACAGACGTGTGGGAGGTTCCACACCCCGTACCGCTGCTTCTCCCGCCTTGACGACGCTTGGCGTGAGGAGATGGGTGCGGATGTTGAGCGCCCCCGCTGGGCTGAGCTCATGAGGGCTGGTGTTGATGTCTTTGCTCTTGACTATGATGCTATTATTGCTGCCATGTATGCATTGACTGTTAGTGCCGAGGGAGACTGTTACTTGTGTGTGCCGCCTGACCCAGGTATAGAGCCCGCTGCCCTGGGTACTAGTGAGTCTGCTCTCTCTGGTATGGTGCCCCGTGTACTTGCTCCCTCCAGTGCTGTCCCGACTGGTTTCGAGTCTGCTCTCTCAGGTACAGCACCCACAGAGACTGCTCTCTCAGGTACCGCACCGGCTGAGGCCTGTCACACCTTCACCCTTGACTCAGGTGCTTCCCGTTGCTTCTTTCGTGACAGTACTGAGCTCACACCGCTTCCTGCACCGGTCCCAGTCTCCTTGGCTGACCCCTCTGGGGGCCCAGTCCTTGCCCAGTCCACCACTGTCCTCCCTTGTCCGGCGGTTCCGTCTGGCTCGTTGTCGGGTTTCCACCTCCCCTCGTTCTCGACGAACCTGGTGAGCAACGCTGTCCTCCAGGATCAGTGGGTTGACACCTTTACCCCTGGCGGACAGCGTGTGGCGATCTGCACGTGCTCCAGGACTGGCCGTCACCTGGCTACGTTCACCCGTCGGCCGGGGTCGAGTCTCTACACACTGACCACTGCGTCTCCCCAGGTAGCTGCTGTCGGTCAGGTGTCTGCGTCAGGTCTGGTGGCCCACGCCTGTGAGTGTCGTTCCCTGTCGCACCAGACTCTTCTCTGGCACCACCGCCTGGGTCACCCCTCCTTGCCACGCCTTCGTGGCATGCACCGTCGCCTCCTTGTGTCCGGTCTTCCCCGGTCCCTCCCTCCCCTACCTGCCTCGCCTGCGCCGCCCTGCCTTCCTTGCGTCGAGGGGCGGCAGCGCGCCGCTCCTCACTCCTCCTCGTTCCCCCCGACAGAGGCTCCTCTGGAGACCCTCCACCTGGACGTGTGGGGCCCAGCCCGCGTTCGTGGTCAGGGCGGTGAGCGGTACTTTTTGCTGGTTGTCGACGACTACTCGCGTTACACCACGGTCTTCCCCTTGCGCACCAAGGGTGAGGTCCCTGCTGTTCTGATCCCTTGGATCCGCACGGTTCGTCTCCAGCTCCGCCGCCGTTTCCGGACGGATCTTCCTGTCCTGCGTCTGCACTCTGACAGAGGTGGTGAGTTTTCCTCCGACCTCTTGAGGACCTTCTGTCAGGCGGAGGGCATCGAGCAGACCTTCACGCTTCCGGACTCCCCACAGCAGAATGGGGTTGCTGAGTGCCGCATTGGCCTGGTCATGGAGGTCGCTCGTACCTCCTTGGTCCACGCGGCGGCTCCCCATTTTCTGTGGCCGTTTGCTGTCCGGTACGCCGCGCATCAGCTCAACCTCTGGCCCCGTGTCTCCTTGCCGGAGACCTCGCCCACACTGCGTTGGACGGGGGAGGTTGGCGATGCGTCGCGCTTCCGGGTGTGGGGTGCTCGTGCCCTTGTCCGCGATACGTCCGCGGACAAGCTCTCCTCCCGCACGCTTCCCTGTGTCTTCCTTGGCTTTGTCCCTGACGCGCCTGGCTGGCAGTTTTACCACCCCACCTCGCGCCGGGTCTTCGCCTCTCAGGATGTCACCTTTGACGAGTCGGTCCCTTTTTACCGTCTCTTCCCCTACCGCACTGCCCCCCTCCCTCCCCCGCCGCTTTTCCTTGCTCCTGGTCCCCCTCCGGTAGACCCCCTTCCCCCTCAGGGTCCTGCTCCTTCAGGTGTCTCTCAGGTAGACCCTCCTCCCGTCGCTGAGCCTGTCGAGGTCACAGGTGACTCAGGTGCTGCTGCGGGTGGTGCTGCTGGGAGTGCTGAGCCTGGGGGTGCTGAGCCTGGGGGTGCTGGGCCTGGGGGTGCTGGGGCTGCAGGTGCTGGGACTGAGGGTGCTGGAGCTGAGGGTACGGTGCCTGAGAGTACGGAGCCTGGGGGTGCTGCGCCTGGGGGTGCTGAGCCTGCGGGTGCGGGGCCTGGGAGTGCTGGGACTGCGGGTGCTGGAGCTGAGGGTACTGTGCCTGAGAGTTTGCCGCCTGGGGGTGCTGAGCCTGGGGGTGCTGCGACTGGGGGTGCTGAGCCTGCGGGTACTGAGCCTGCGGGTACTGAGCCTGGGGGTGCTGCTACTGAGCCTACGGAGCCTCGGGTTACTGCGTCTGGGGGTGCTCCGGTTCGGGGTGCTGAGCAGTCTCTCACACCGCAGCAGCTTCGTGACTGGTACGTCCGACGCTTTCGCCGTCCCAGTGGCTCGGCTGGAGTTGGGGGTGCTGGAGCTGCTCGTCCTGGGGGTGCTCGTACTGGGGGTACTGGAGCTGGGGACTCTGGCGCTGGCGGTGCTAGCGGAGTTGGAGCTGCTGACTCTGGGGGTGGCGCTGCTGCTGGTGCTGAGGAGTCGGACGGTGGAGCTGCTGCTGGAGCTGGGGACCCGGCCGGTGGAGCTGCTGCTGGTGCTGTGGACCCGGACGCTGGAGCTCCTACTGGTGCTGAGGACCCGGCCGCTGGAGTCCCTTCTGCTTCTCGAGACGCTGCGCGGCCGCGACCGTACTTCGTACCGCTCCTTCAGCAGGTTCTTGGGCAGGCTCCTCCTCCTTGTCCTCCTCCCTCCGTAGAGTGTCCTCCGCCTGTCCAGCCGCAGTCACGGTTACCGCCTACCTCGCCTCTCCCTGCTCCCTCTCCTTATACTGGTCCCACAGGAGGTCTTACAGAGCGTCGTGAGCCTGAGTCTCGTCCTGCGTCGCCTGTTCGTCCTGCTCGCACTGGTCGTCGTGTCCCACGTGAGCGTCCTCCTCCTGTCCCAGGCACTCACTACATGACTCTGCGTCCCTCTACTGCTCCTCGGCGTGTCCCTCTACCGTCCCCTCCTGCGTCCTCTTTGCCTGCCGTTCCGGACCCTGAGTCTGACCGGTATCGCGCTGAGCACCCTACAGTCACGCGTCTCCTCGCTACTGTTGTCACCGACCCTACCTTTGAGTCCTCGGCTGCGTCTGCTCTGGTCGCTGAGTTGGTTGACTTTGCTGCTACCTGTCGTCTAGACTACGCTGCTAGCCTTGTTGCTGCGTCAGAGTCTGCGTCTGTCTGTCCTCCGTCCGTCGGGGGTGAGTGTGCTCTTGGCACGGACGTCCTTGAGGACAGGCAGGAGGACTTTGACTCTCTTGCGGCTGCTGTACCTCATCTCGTGGCCTGGTTGCTTGCCCCTGAGGGAGACCCGGATGCACTAGACATCCCCACTCCGCGCACTTACGCAGAGGCGATCTCGGGTCCCTACTCCTCTCAGTGGCAGACAGCCATGGACGCAGAGATGGCATCCTGGAAGTCCACAGGCACCTACGTCGACGAGGTTCCCCCTCCTGGGGCGAACATCGTCGATGGCATGTGGATTTTCAGGGTGAAGCGGCCGCCAGGTTCTCCACCTGTCTTCAAGGCTCGTTACGTTGCTAGAGGCTTCAGTCAGCGTCAGGGGGTCGACTTCTTCCAGACCTTCTCCCCCACCCCGAAGATGACCACTCTTCGGGTTCTGCTGCACGTTGCTGCTCAGCGTGACTACGAGCTTCACTCTCTTGACTTCAGCACAGCGTTCCTGCAGGGCAGCCTGCACGAGGAGATCTGGCTGCGCCGCCCACCTGGCTTTACTGGGTCGTTTCCCCCTGGTACCCAGTGGAGTCTCCGTCGGCCAGTCTACGGTCTCCGCCAGGCGCCACGTGAGTGGCACGACACACTGAGGACTACTCTTGCGGCTCTTGGGTTCGCGCCGTCTACTGCTGACCCGTCACTGTTTCTACGCACAGACACGTCGCTGCCGCCGTTCTACATTCTCGTGTACGTCGACGACTTGGTCTTTGCTACTGCTGACACTGAGGCACTCGCTCGTGTGAAGTCGGAGCTGCAGAAGAGACACACCTGCACTGACCTGGGTGAACTGCGTAGCTACCTTGGCTTGCAGATCACCCGGGACAGAGCTCGCCGCACCATCACCCTGACTCAGTCACACATGGTGCAGCAGGTCCTTCAGCGCTTCGGCTTCCAGTTCTCCTCACCACAGGCCACACCTCTGGCTACCAGCCACTCGCTCTCAGCTCCACCTTCGGACGAGTCCGTAGAGCCGAGTGGCCCGTACCCAGAGCTTGTAGGCTGCCTCATGTACCTGATGACTTGCACGCGACCTGACCTCGCGTACCCTCTTAGCATCCTTGCTCGTTACGTTGCGCCTGGGAGACACAGGCGAGAGCACTGGGAGGCTGCTAAGAGGGTGCTGCGTTACCTGTGCAGTACATCAGGCATGGGGCTGGTGCTTGGAGGACGCGACAGAGTTGTCCTCACTGGTCACTCGGACGCCTCTTGGGTGGACGACCTGGCTACGCAGCGGTCGTCACAGGGTTACACCTTCAGCCTTGGCTCAGGTTCTGTCTCGTGGCGGTCCACCCGCTCTTCCTCTGTTCTCAGCTCTAGTTGTGAGGCTGAGATCTACGCCACAGCCATGGCTGCACAGGAGTTACGCTGGCTCACCTACCTGCTGACTGACTTGGGAGAGCGGCCTAGTTCTCCTCCAGTTCTGTATGGTGACAACAAGGCGGCTCTTGCCTTGTGTCAGGAGCACAGACTGGAGCACAGGACGAAGCACATTGCTCTTCGCTACTTTCTTGCTCGAGAGCTTCAGCAGCGCGGTCAGCTTCGGCTTGTGTACGTGGACTCGAAGGCCAACACTGCTGATATCTTCACCAAGGCGCTCCCGCCTAGTGATCATCAGCGGCACTGTTCTTCTTTAGGCCTTGTGTCCACGTTTCCTCACTTGCTCACTGCTTGACAGTCTTTGTACTGTACTTTATATATATCTTGTTGCTTGCTTGCTAGGTTTTGATCACTGTGTTGCTTGTCTTGTACTATATCTAGCACTGCATGTGAACTGGCCTTGTGGCCTTTACTTGTGCTCGGAGTGTGGTGACGTTGTGATCCACCCTGGGCTTTGCTTTGCTTTGCTGGACTGGTCTTGTGACCCTTTGTTCTCCCCCACTTTGCCTATGGGGGTGTGTTAAACTGTATTATGCTTGTAGGCTGTAGTGGGGTAGCCAATATGGGGTACAACCCCAACTAGGGTTTCATATTTTGTACCCAAACTCCTGTTAGTTCATTCATTCTTGCCTAGTGATTCTGATACTTGCCTGGGCGAACTTGAAGTATCCGTAGGTCGGTGCGACCCTTCTGCAGAACGGGCGTCGCCGACGTCGGCGTCGCAGAACTTTGACGTCCAACGACGTCGCCTTGGGAGGAGCCTGCTGCCGCTGATGATTGCAGCCCTCGCGCCTTAACGCCACCGCCTTCACCTTCGGCCGTCCGAAACAACCCTCTTTGCCTTGACATTCCTCTCGCACTGCTGCCGACTTGGTCACTGGTGTCGATGCCCATGTCGACGCCGCCTTTATTGTTCACCCGTCGAGGAACGCCCACATTGCGCGGATGCCTAAGTCGACGACCTCCAAGGAGAGGGTCTCACCGTACTCGCTATCAACGTGGCGTCTCCTCCCATCAACCAGCCATATCTCTAGAATATTCACTACGCCCACGTCACCTACTACGCCAACCATGGTGACGAACACAGCTGCCGGTCTATGAACAAGATAGGTAGCATGCAACTAGGTCAAATGAACTGAAGGTTTGTCGCGGCGCCGTCCATCCTCACCGCACCATGCGGAGATAACTAAAGCAATGGGACCTAGACTACGGGGAATGCACGGGGTGTTAGGGGTGATCTTTGCTTTCCTTAGTCATTTGCTTGTGTGTTCTATACTTGCTCTTTCACGGGGAAATCTGGCAAAAAAATCTCTAGAAAAGATTGACAACAATGGTTACAAAAAAGTTGGCAGCAAGACTACATCAGATACTAGCAAGCATGCAGGTCGACTGCCAGCGCAGCACTATGATGGTGAAGGAGGCGTTGGCAAGTTGGAAGGGCAAGGCTGTGAAGGCCGCCATGGACGAGGAGACCTGCAGCCTCATCGGCATGGGCCACTCGGGAGCTGGTCGAACGCCCACGAGGGGTGAACATCACGAAGAACCGGTGGGTCCTGATGACCAAGTACCACGTCGACGACACGGTCGCCCTAGAGAAGGCGAGGCTGGTTGTGAAGGGCTTCATGCATGTGTACGGTGCTGACTACGACGAGACGTATGCGCCAGTGAGCAGCTACGTCACACTGAGGATCTTCCTCAGCATCGTTGACGCCCAAGACCTCAACCTGATACAGCTCGACATGAAGAACGCCTTCCTGCAGAGCAAGCTCGACCGAATGCTCTACATGTACCAGCCGGACTACTACAACGACGGGACCTGCGGAGTGTCCAAGCTACTGAAAAGCCCATACGGGCTGAAGCAGTTGCCACTGCAATGGTACATGGCGCTCAACGCCTTGCTGGTTGGCGCTGGCTAGAAGAAGAGCCAGGTTGACGAGGCTCTCTACTTCAAGGTCGGCGATGACAAAGTGGCCTGTTGGTTGTTGGTCTACGTCGACGACCTGCTCGCCGCTAGCAGCAGCACCGTATTGCTGAATGGGTTAAGGGAGCTGGTGGAGGCCGCCTTTGAACCGCGTGAGAACTCGAAGTACCTCAGGCTGGAGATCGTGCGTGACAGGCCTGCGAGGAATCTCCGTCAACGTCTACGTTGAGCTGACGTTCGACGATGAGGAGGCACAGGAGCGCCAGAAGGAGGAGTACCGGCAGAAGGTCGGCTCGCTGCAGTTCGCGGCAACGACGACGAGGCGGGACATTGCGTTCGCTCGCAGCAAGCTGGGAAGCGCCTCACGGTGGGGAGTGACCAGCAATGGCATGAGGTTGACCGCTGCCTTCCCTACCTCGTTGACACCCGTGACACCGCCCTGGAGTTTGGCGGTGGACCTGAGTCGCTGGAGCTGGTCAGTGACGTGGACGCCGACGACGCCGACGATAAGCAAAACCGGACGCGCGCGGGCGGCTACGTGTTCGTCTACGGAGGGGCCACAGTCTCCTGGTCAAGCCAGTGCACCAAGTGTCAGAATCCCAGTCACTAACCACTGGGATAAAAGGGCTTGTTTGTGTAGCGGGTGAGTGCGCCCATAACCCCCCAGGCCAACGTGCCTGTAACCCTTCCCTAGGATCAACGGGGATCACCAGTGGACCTCTGACACCCCCCCGCACTAGGATGCCCGAGGTGCACACACCGGGATTCGAACCCGAGACCTTCGCTTTGATACCATGTCAGAATCCCAGCCACTAACCACTGGGATAAAAGGGCTTGTTTGTGTGGCGGGTGAGTGCGCCCATAACCCCCCAGGCCAACGTGCCTGTAACCCTTCCCTAGGATCAACGGGGATCACCAGTGGACCTCTGACACCCCCCCGCACTGGGATGCCCGAAGTGCATACACCGGGATTCGAACCCGAGACCTTCGCTCTGATACCATGTCAGAATCCCAGTCACTAACCACTGGGATAAAAGGGCTTGTTTGTGTAGCGGGTGAGTGCGCCCATAACCCCCCAGGCCAACGTGCCTGTAACCCTTCCCTAGGATCAACGGGGATCACCAGTGGACCTCTGACACCAAGTGCGCGATGCTGTCGTCGACCGAGTCGGAGTACGTGGCGGCCACCGAAGCCGGCAAGGAGGGACACTGACTTCGCTTCCTCCTTGCAGAGTTCTGGCTGCTGGACGCCGGGACATCGACCGTCCTTCGGGTGGACAACAAGTCGGCCATCACGGTCGCCGAGGGCATATTGGGGCTTTAGGGCAACCTCAAGCACATGGAGCGGCGAATGGCTGCAACATATGGTGAAGTGCGGGAAGTTCGCGCTGAAGTATATCCCGACCACCGAGCAGCCGACCGACTTCCTGACGAAGGCGCTGCACTATTTGTCATTTAACCAATACTCCATCGCAATTGGCCAAGTGCGCCTGGCCGATGTCGGCGACGGTGACAACGACGTGCAGCAGTAGGTGCCATGCCCTTCTGCACGGCTGGTGCGGGCAATTACGGCGTGCTGTGTGTTGTGTGCACGTCGACGAGCTATTCTTCGAGTAGTGCTGTCGTGTGGGCTGGGGGCCCAAGCGTGAACGTGGCAGGGGAGTGTCAACGGGAGTCATGTGTTGGCCCCGTCCTCGCTTGGGCGGAGCCAACCCCATAGTCGGGTGTGTGGGAGGTGCAGCCGACCTACAGCAATGGGCGACGCCGACATGGGCGAGCTGGTCGACGGGTTCGGTCGATCTGCGTGGGGCCACTGCAAACGGGACGTTTTGGCGCCAGCGGCCGACTTCTATGGGTGGTCGACGATGAGCTCATCGACCAGGGAAGGGCGCCGACTTGGAGGGGCCCGAGTTCGGGTGGTCGATCTGGCGAGGTCGACCTGGCAGGGCGTCGACTTCATGGCGCTGGCTTGGGGACGCCGGCTGGGGCAGTCGGCGACCGATTATTATGGTTGACCTGAAGTGGCCAACCTGGGGGTGTAGCTGACTTCGTGAAGTGGGTAGAGGGGTGGTCGTCGACATGGACGGTTGTCGAGTACGAAAAGTAGCTCTTGGTGGACCTGGTTGCCCGGTTGACCAAGTTACACGGGCGACGGGGATTTGTGGAGATACGCGACAATCTCCCAGGTGGTTCAGGAGAAGCCGACCTCGGCGTGGTATCCCGAGGTCGACGTGGCAGATCATGTGCAGTCTTGGGCACGTGGTTGGCGTGGCGTCTGCGTTGTGCATATGACGGGGATAGCACGCCATGTAGCTACGTGCACCTACGAAGCGGATGTGCTGTTGTCATGCGATTCAACGCTGTGCAGCCGGTTTGATGCACTGTCGGCTTGCAATGTTGGCAAGTTGCCTTTCTGCAGCGCTGGAGAGGTGTGGACTTTGCTGCGCCGGAAGGCGGTCAATCGTGCTGCGCTGAAGGTCGACTTGCTTGCATGCTAGGCAGAGTTCCATCTGATGTGGTCAATCTTGCCAACTTTATTGCAACCATTGTTGAAATGTTTTGCTAGTATAACTTTTGCCAATTCTCCCCGTGAATGTGCGCATAGATAGAACAGAAGCAAACACGCAAGGAACTCTACGATAACTCCTACCACATGCCTTCCTCGTATTCTAGCTCCCGTTGTAGTAGTTGTTTTCGCATCATGTGAGGACCATGCAACGGGAAGAGCAGCAAGAAGTGGAAGAGGAGGCAGTCAGAAAAGGCATCAACCCCTCTTGTGAGACCCTGCTCTCTTTTCCATCATCATTCGCCTACACCATCCAGTCCCCTGTCCCTGCCTCATGTTTGTCCTCCTTTTCTCCTCCCTCCCTGACCTCCTCCTTCCCTATACATCCTTGATCATTGGTCGTCCCTCACCTGTCACCCCGCACCGACACGAGCCTCTCTTCTACCACCCTCATACGCCCCCTCGTGCCATGCTTCTCCCTTCCGCCCACCTCCACCAGCATTGGAAGTGGAACCCCCGCAATTGGCGAGAGGTTATTTTGGTAAGTGTGAACAGGGGGAGCATGAAAGACATGTGGGCAGTGTTACTGTGATCGTTTGCAGGCACATGTAAGAAGATGCAGGGTTATGTTTGAAGAGAATACAGGGTAGTGCAGGGACGAAGGGGTAGGTTAGCAAAGCGCAAGAGACAAGAGAGGTGAAGGAAATGTTGGAGAATAATGACGGAGTCTAGAAGGTTTAGGGGCCGAAATAGCTCAAAATCGTTGGACCTAGTTTCTTGGCAGAAATGCCGGATTCACAAGAAACGTCGTCGACAAAAATTGCACCGTTATAATTCTCTCAAACTTGAGTATGTTGTAGCCTTGGACTGTGGATATCTTTCCCAATCAAAGGATGGAGTATATATTGAGATATCAATTTCGGCGCACTAGGGGATTTGCTGTCATGGAAATTTTTTAACTCAATCACAATTATCTCACAAGTAGCACACAAGAGAGTTAGAGTACCAATAAACCAGGTAAGAGGGAAGAGTAGGACGAGAGGGAAGATCTCAAGAGAGTCCCCAACCAAGAAAAACCCCATATGCTCACAAGATTCCCTCTCAATAGGAACCCAACCTTCACCCTTGACTTTTCTCAGCCTTCCAAATCACCTCACTCCAACTTGGCCACACTTGCCAACCTGGTTTGACTTCTCCCAACCACTTGGCAGCAATCTACAATGATGGGGATGAATTTCCCAACCTTAAAAGTCTGTACCCCATATTGAGTCACTCCACAAATTCTCAAAGTCGTCGCTACCAAATATGAAAAGCATACGAGCTTCTAACGTTTGTAACTTTCTCGTTCTTGCTCCGATCGCGACGATTCTTGGTTCAACAGAGAGCTCTTGAAAAGAGGAGTCATTTCAGCTATCTGCTCAAGCAAAATATCATCCACACACACTCAGAGAATCCAAACCACACCAAACACAAATTCTTGCACACGCTCACACCACGCATGCAACGCACGAACATATGATGGGAGGCAGACAGACGTGAATGCAAATGATAGCATCACACATCACCAAAACGTCGTAGAGCATGGGTGGGTGGTAGAAGATGGGATGAAATAGGACAATGAATCTTGCTTTACACCCACTCAGCTCACAGCCTCCTTATAGTCCTGCCTCCTCACCCCTCTCTATACCAACCACTACTCGTTTCCCCAATCGTCCTAATACCACCCTTTTCACTGCAAAACCTTTTCCTCACCCCCGCTTTGTCCTCTCCCCCCTCCTCGCAATTTGCACTGTCAGACAGGCTTGCACCGCAGCTGCTTAATTTGCAACTACGACATGTGCCTGTAGTGCTGCCGTGAGGCGCGCTCAGGGAAACCACCTAGTGGTGCTAAGAAAATCAAGGGCATGAAGGAGCACGAGCAGGAGGAGGTAGGGGGAAAGAAGAGATGCAAGTCGAGAAAAAATGTAGGAGGAAAGATAAGCAGCAGGTGCTTTAAGAGGGGTGCTGATGTGGGAGGGAACGAGGGGGAGGCGGGTGATAAGCTGAAAGAGGGTGAGGCGAGATCAAGGCAAGATGAAGAAAAGGATTAGGTGAGGGAGGAGACAAAAGCAGAGAAGCAGAGAAACGACAAGGCTGATATGAGGGACTGAGGGGGTGCCAGAGAGTGGAGCGATGGAAGGTGGAGAAGGACGGGCGTTTGTGGTGCCCTTCCAAGCAGTGCAGCAGCGCGCGCATGACAAGCAATGGGCACGGCGCGGAGGAGCTGTGGCTGGAGCTGCACTCTTTGCTTGATAATGAGCAGCTGGAGCTGCGCCCTTTGCATGCTGATGAGCGGCCGACGGGGCTGGTGGCGCAGGCAGGAGACTATAAGAAGGGATGGTGTGAGAAGTGCAGAGGAGATAGGCGCGACAAGAAAAGAGGGTGAAGACGAGCGGATGTATTGATAATGCTGCTCTTGCTGCACAATTGGCATCCGGGGACGTTCCTTTGACTGCTGCTAACAAGTTCCTGAGCTGCTCCCGATGCCAGCAGCGTGCAACGCAGGTGCTGTAGAAGATGAGTGGCAGAAGAAGCAGCAACAGTGGCAGTCAGGTTGTTATTACAACCACACCAAGAAGGACAGGGGGCAAGAGGCAGCAGGGAGAAGGAAAACGAGGTACTCAAGTGCAACAAGAGGAAAAATAAGGCAGTAGGGTAAGTCGGGATCTACCGCTGTAGTTGCGCATGACCTGCAGTACCTGCACAAACTGGCGGAGAGCCGGAAATTGCGTCTGGCCTCCACCCGACCCTCCTCCTCCTTCTCCAACTTCCTCTTCTTTCCCACCGCCCAAGACCTTGCCCCTCCTCCTGGTCCTGATCCTGCTCCTGCTAGTGCTCCTACTACTTCTCCTGCTGTTGCCATTAACCCTCCTCTCGAGATCGGGCACAATCTGGCAGCCGTGGTGCACTTCCAGCAGCCGTAGCAACGAGGGGAGCCCATAATCGTGCGCCATGTGATTCCGCCCTCCGTGAAGGACAGGCCCAGCTGGGCGCCGCTCGTCATGTGCCGTGCATTCTGCGAGGCCGAGGAGGAGGGGCCCAGCGAGCAGGAGGAGAGGTGCAGCGGGCGGGAGGAGAGGCGCAGCGAGCGGGAATAGAGGTGCAGCAAGCAAGAGGAGAAGTGTAGCGAGTAGGACGAGAGGTGCAGCGAGGTGAAGCGAGCAGAAAAAGCTTACAGTGGTGGCCACGGACTGCGAGGACTGCCCTGAGGTGGAGCTGGACATTCACCAATTCTTCGACTGCTACATAAACGACAAGTTAGAAAGCTTACATGTCCACGAGATGCTCAAGGTGAAGGACTAGCCACCCATAGCTCCATTCCAGGACAGGCTGCCTCGGCACAGTGCTGAGTTTATGTGTGCGTTGCCTATTCATGAGTGCACGCATCCTGACAATGGCCTTCGGAACCTGGCGGCGGCGGTGCTGGAGGGTGACCCAAAGGTGGATATCGGGCCCAAGGCTTATATCGGGTGTGGGGTGAGGGGGGGGCTGAAGCAGGGGGGCGCTGACCAAGCTGCACTTGGACATGTCTGACGCTGTGAGAAGGGGGTGTGGGGTGACCAAGAAAGACAAATAAAGCTAGGTATGTTACTGCTATAGAAGCACATCTAATCCCTTGCTCCTAATCTCTCAACCTCATTCTCCCCTGCTTTCTGCCACATTCTCCATATTTACTAGGCGCCTAAAAAGCTATCAACAATGCTCCCTTGATCACTCCTCCTCCACACCCCACTTCTTCCACACAAATATATTTACTCACTGCCACTATCGTCCACTCAGCGAACGTCTGGAGGGGGTAAAAATGAAGGAAGGGGGCACTGGAACATGTCGGGGAGGTGGAGGGAGCAGCGAACAGCAGCAGGCAGCAGGGAGCTCGAGTGGGCTGGTGCTGACAGCAAGGGGGGGGGAAGGACGATGGAGGATTGCTGTGGGACATCTTCCGTAGGGAGGACGCGCACAAGATCCGTGCCTTCATTGCTCGACACCAATACAAGTTCATCCACCTGCACAACAAAGTCATCCAGACGGTCTGCACCCCACGCCCCCCTTGATTTATTCAACATCCATATCCATCCAGCGTCATCCTGGTACAGACATGTTGGTCTCAATTAAGAAATGACAGAGGCATAAGCTTTTCGTACTCCTTTCCCCCTGCCCTATCTGCGCTGCTCCACGCTTGTGTGGGGGGTGAGAGCAGTTTGACGATGAGATCCACGACTAGATAGTGTTCCTCCTTGTCGAGCACAAGGAGATGATCCATAAGTCTCCAGCCTACCTCCCGTACCTTCCGTTCTGTCGCCTTCTATTGTCCCTGGTCGACCATTACGACTCTCCTCTACCCCCAATCCCTTGTCTGCATCTGTTGCAGCTCCTATCGCATGGAACTTCTCCCTGGTCCGGTGTGCAGGAGTTGAGGCATGGACATTTGAGCAGTGCAGAGGCGAGGCTATGTTCATCCCTGCTAGTTGCGCACACATAGTTAGAAACCGCATGGTGCGTCTCTCCGTGCGTGCCATGCCACATGCGTGCAAGCCACACGTCCTCGCACACACATATGCACAACAAGCATGCAACGCACGCAAATCGCGCGTGAGTGAACCCATCACCCTTGTCCTTAATAACAGTTCCACCACTCGTATTTGTCACCTAACCTACCAATGCCTTCCCCCTCTACAATGCGTTTCCCCTCTCGCTTTCCCCGCTCCACCCCCTAGGTCGTCCCCAACCTCACCACGGGCAGTCAAATATGAAGGCAGTGAGGTTGTGTCCCCTGAAAGCACCTCGCACATCCTCGCGCTCACTACGCACCATCTCACCAAGGGCCCGAAATTGGTTTTGGGCCACCCTGTCAAATCAGGGTGGCATAGAGGCATACCCTGGCTGTTATGGTAAAAAAGTTACACTGTCAAAAGATGCGTATTGTGAAGGCGCAGCTGCCTGTAACGAAGCAAAGCAACGGCGAATTACAATTCGCCGAGTACATAACGAGGGTTGGAGGCCATTCGGCCTCCACCCACGACTTCATTTCAGAACTTTGCAGTTTCACTCCAATTCTCGTCCAACCACCTCGACCGTTTCCTTTGTCGCTAGAAACTATATTCTAAGCTAATACTCACTTGCACGTTCAACCCAGGCGCTTGATTTTCCATGAAGGGCAAACTATCACGAGTGCGACTGTAACTGGCGGACGCTCAACTGAGATCGAAGTGCGTCGGACAAAACGCCAATAGGCGCGCCAGAGACGAAATCGCCAGTGGCGCGCGCTAGGGACGAAATCGCCAATGGCGCCAGTGGCGCACGATTGGGACGAAATCGCCACTGGCGCCAGTGGCGCGCGCCAGGGACGAAATCGCCACTGGCGCCAGTGGCGCGCGATCTGGACGAAATCGCCACTGGCGCAAGTGCCGCGCGCCAGGGACGAAATCGCCACACGCGCGCATGTGGCGAAAGTGCCACGTGCGCCAGTGGCAAAATCGCCACCAGCGCTCGAGGGACGAAATGGCTGCTGGAGCGGCAGTTACGAAATTGCTACTGCAGCGCCTAAGTCGTTTGACTGGGCGTCATTTGTTGCCTACGTGCTGCAAGTCTTTTAAGTTTTAAATTTTTCTTCCGTTATGATCTCTTCGATTATTTTCCATTAATCTCTATGCTCCTATTGTTACTTGGTGGCAGAAAAATAGGCTCAACACCACGGGTGTGGAAAGACATTTTTAAAGACTCTACTGGTCGCGCGGGAGAACTACATTTACGACAGGATCAACTCAAAGCGCACCCAAGGACGTCTCCCAATAAAAAGAAGGGACAGAGGGTCTTCGTGTGGCCTGAGAGCCGTCCCCCAGGGGGGGAAGGGGACCGAGGGTCCCCGTGTGGCCTGAGAGCCGTCCCCCAAGGGGGTAAGGGGACCGAGGGTCCTCGTGTGGCCTGAGAGCCGTCCCCCAGGGGGGGAAGGGGACCGAGGGTCCCCGTGTGGCCTGAGAGCCGTCCCCCAGGGGGGGAAGGGGACCGAGGGTCCCCGTGTGGCCTGAGAGCCGTCCCCCAGGGGGGGAAGGGGACCGAGGGTCCCCGTGTGGCCTGAGAGCCGTCCCCCAGGGGGGGAAGGGGACCGAGGGTCCCCGTGTGGCCTGAGAGCCGTCCCCCAGGGGGGGAAGGGGACCGAGGGTCCCCGTGTGGCCTGAGAGCCGTCCCCCAGGGGGGGAAGGGGACCGAGGGTCCCCGTGTGGCCTGAGAGCCGTCCCCCAGGGGGGGAAGGGGACCGAGGGTCCCCGTGTGGCCTGAGAGCCGTCCCCCAGGGGGGGAAGGGGACCGAGGGTCCCCGTGTGGCCTGAGAGCCGTCCCCCAGGGGGGGAAGGGGACCGAGGGTCCCCGTGTGGCCTGAGAGCCGTCCCCCAGGGGGGGAAGGGGACCGAGGGTCCCCGTGTGGCCTGAGAGCCGTCCCCCAGGGGGGGAAGGGGACCGAGGGTCCCCGTGTGGCCTGAGAGCCGTCCCCCAGGGGGGGAAGGGGACCGAGGGTCCCCGTGTGGCCTGAGAGCCGTCCCCCAGGGGGGGAAGGGGACCGAGGGTCCCCGTGTGGCCTGAGAGCCGTCCCCCAGGGGGGGAAGGGGACCGAGGGTCCCCGTGTGGCCTGAGAGCCGTCCCCCAGGGGGGGAAGGGGACCGAGGGTCCCCGTGTGGCCTGAGAGCCGTCCCCCAGGGGGGGAAGGGGACCGAGGGTCCCCGTGTGGCCTGAGAGCCGTCCCCCAGGGGGGGAAGGGGACCGAGGGTCCCCGTGTGGCCTGAGAGCCGTCCCCCAGGGGGGGAAGGGGACCGAGGGTCCCCGTGTGGCCTGAGAGCCGTCCCCCAGGGGGGGAAGGGGACCGAGGGTCCTAGCGTGGCCTGAGAGCCGTCCCCCAGGGGGGAAGAGACTCGAAGGTCCACACGTTGCCCTTACCGTAAAATGGGCAAAAATTTTCGAACAATGTGCTCGTTTGTATGACTGGATCATCCTTGGTTTTTTGTGTACCCCATTTACTTTTTAATATGACAAAAAAAAAATGGGCTGGTTGGAGCCCCACTGAAATCTTGGGAAGCAACTGTTCAAGAGCACCTCGAGTTGGTTTTAAAATCTTGACTTGACTCAAGTTGGTGTTCACACACTTTTGAATCGCATTCTGTGTTTTTCCAAATAAGGGCAATGACAATGGGATCGGTTTTCGCCATCATTCTCATCCCACTTTGTTCGATAACACCCGACAGGGAAGCAAAAGCACGCGTTGAAACGACTTGCATGCTGTCACCTGAATGGGCGTTTGGGAGTAAAAGGCGGCAATTGTGTGACCGTGCCTACCCAACCAACATGACGAATACCACACTCACCCGACTACCACTTCAAACCCTTCCATCCACCCACGTTGTAGTTATTCCGGCCGGGAACATCAAACGACTGGAATTGTAAGGTAAAGCAGAGCACATGGAAGCTAAATCCCAAGATAAAAGTTGTACCGTACATTGGGCATGTAGAGTACAGGAACCACCAGTTTCAACCACTATCCTGGTGCAACAACAACAAGGGACATCCACATCAACAGCACGAGCAACCTTCGCGCACAGCACCTCGGACGCCATCGACATGGAGCCCACGACTCACCAACGTCGCCCCTCCCGGCATTTCGTCCGGGACTACACTCACCACGTCTTCAACGTTCCAGCTGCACATGTCTCAGAAGACCCAATTGTAATGAAGCCAGTTGCCTTTGCAAGAACAGAAAGCAAGCTTTCTCAATATGAAATTTTTCGACAGTGTGTAACACTTTCTAAAAATGCGTATTGTGAAAGCGCAGCTGCCTGTAACGAAGCAAAGCAACGGCGAATTACAATTCGCCGAGTACATAACGAGGGTTGGAGGCCATTCGGCCTCCACCCACGACTTCATTTCAGAACTTTGTTGTTTCACTCCCCACCCACCTGTCAGGAATACTAGGAGTGGGGCCTAGGCTTAGTAGCCTAGGCCCACACTAGGAGGTAGTAGGTTGTGCCCTAGGACTAGGGTTTGTGGTATACGAAGGAGAATTGGAGAAGTGAGAATGGGAATGATGTGAACTAGCAAGCAGCAGGATACATATAGGAAACCCTAAGGGGTTGTACTCACTATTGAGCACCCCACTGCAGGCTAGACAAATAACATAATCTGACACACCCCCATAGCCAAAGTGGGGTGTAATCAGCACACGTGAGAAGTCACAGCAATAGTTCACAATTATCAGCAAAGCTAGTGGCAGTCACAGGAGGCCAGTGAGGAGGAGGAGGAACTGTGGAGGGAGAGAAGAGAGGAGGCGACGACTGAAGTTGCAGACACACGGGCACCAGGAGCACCAGGTTGCAACCTCCTCCAACTGTCTCACTCCCCCCTACACTCACCCCCAGGGTCACCACTCGCTCCACGCCCACATCACCCCCCTAGCGCCACTCCCTCGTCTCCCACACATCCACCCCCCCGCAGCGGCAGCTGCAGCAGTGGGAGACGGAGGAGAAGGAAGGGGCGACGCACACGGAGCACCCCCACACCCGCCACCCCCACACTCTCCTGTCCAGGGGACGCAGGGGGGGGGGGAGGGCCGGGGCGGGAGAGCGCACGAGGGCGCAGGCAACCGCGCGTGCCGAGCAACAGCGCGGAGCAGGTAGGGTAGAGCGCACGAAGGCGCGGGCAACCGCGCGTGCAGAGCAACAGCGCGGAGCAGGTAGGGTAGAGCGCACGAGGGCGCGGGCAACCGCGCGTGCAGAGCAACAGCGCGGAGCAGGTAGGGTAGAGCGCACGAGGGCGCGGGCAACCGCGCGTGCAGAGCAACAGCGCGGAGCAGGGCGCACGATGCACGAGGCACGAGGCACGAGGCACGAAGCACAAGGCACAAGGCACAAGGCACGAGGGCGCAGGTAGGTAGGTAGGTAGGTAGAGCGCACGAGGGCGCGGGCAACCGCGCGTGCAGAGCAACAGCGCGGAGCAGGGCGCACGATGCACGAGGCACGAGGCACGAGGCACGAAGCACAAGGCACAAGGCACAAGGCACGAGGGCGCAGGTAGGTAGGTAGGTAGGTAGAGCGCACGAGGGCGCGGGCAACCGCGCGTGCAGAGCAACAGCGCGGAGCAGGGCGCACGATGCACGAGGCACGAGGCACGAGGCACAAGGCACAAGGCACGAGGGCGCAGGTAGGTAGGTAGGTAGGTAGGTAGAACAAACGAACACAGGCAAAACAAACAAATACACGAGCAAGACGAACGAACACGGAGCGGGCTAGAAGCGACACATACAGCACGAGAGGAACAAGACTGCGGGTGACAGGAAAAGGAGGCGGCTGCACCGGGACCAGGAGCGGCGTCGCATGCAGCTGCAGGGTTGGCTGCTGCAGTGGCGGGCGGCTCCAGTGGCGGCTGCTGCTGTGGCGGGCGACTCCAGGGGCGGCTGCTGCAGTGGCGGGCGACTCCAGGGGCGGCCGCTGCAGTGGCGGGCGGCTCCAGGGGCGGCTGCTGCAGTGGCGGGCGGCTCCAGGGGCGGCTGCTGCTGTGGCGGGCGACTCCAGGGGCGGCTGCTGCAGTGGCGAGCGGCTCCAGGGGCGGCTGCTGCTGTGGCGGGCGACTCCAGGGGCGGCTGCTGCAGTGGCGGGCGGCTCCAGGGGCGGCTGCTGCAGTTGCTGGCGGCTCCAGGGGCTGCTGCTGCAGTTGCTGGCGGCTCCAGGGGCTGCTGCAGCAGTTGCGGGCGGCTCGAGGTGCGCCATGGCCTGGCGCAGTCCGTACGGGCCGCGCGCGGGCCTGGCGCAGCCCGTACGGGCCGCGCGCGGGCCTGGCGCAGCCCGTACGGGCCGCGCGCAGGCTGGACGGGCCGCGCGCGGGCCCTACGGAGGTCGCTCGGGCCACGACGGGCGACGGGGGGCGACGCGCGCTTGGCTCCCCGTCGCCCGTCGCAGCTCCTCCCGGGGGCGACTCGCGGAGTGACGGGGCAGAAAGCCGCCGCGCGCCTCGGGGCGCACGGCGGGCAGAAAACCGCCGCGCGCCTCGGGGCGCACGGCGGGCAGAAAACCGCCGCGCGCCTCGGGGCGCACGGCGGGCAGAGAACCGCCGCACGCTCCGAGCGCGCGGCGGGATGAAAAATTAGGGTTTGGCCGCCGCGCACCACGGGGCGCGCGGCGGACAGTACGGCAGCGGAAGCAGGTGGTGGGCCCATACAGGAAGGCGGCAGGAACGTGCCTGCTCTGAATACCATGTCAGGAATACTAGGAGTGGGGCCTAGGCTTAGTAGCCTAGGCCCACACTAGGAGGTAGTAGGTTGTGCCCTAGGACTAGGGTTTGTGGTATACGAAGGAGAATTGGAGAAGTGAGAATGGGAATGATGTGAACTAGCAAGCAACAGGATACATATAGGAAACCCTAAGGGGTTGTACTCACTATTGAGCACCCCACTGCAGGCTAGACAAATAACATAATCTGACACCACCCACCCTAGTTGTACCAATATTTGTATGATCCATAGTTGGACGAGAATGTTGTATTACCCAATCGTAATGAAGCCAGTTGCCTTTGCAAGAACAGAAAGCAAGCTTTCTCAATCAGGGTGTTTTACTAGACACACTTATATAGCAAGGGTTCTTTTTTTCCGCACCCTATCTTTATGTATACATGTAACAAAGGTGGGTTGGTGGGAGAGGAAGGGGTGGATGGCAGCGAAGTTGTCGTTGTGTTTGCAAGACATGGCGCCAGTGAGGGTGGGAGTGGGAGGAGGAGGGGTGGGGAGAGGGAGGGGCTTTTCTGGCCAGTGAGAGATTGGATGGGGGGGATTCACATTTGTAAAATTCTATATCAGGGTATTTTCTAAGACACCCTAACCAGTCAAGGGAGAAAACGCATGACTCTGATTTTCTAAGGGTAAAAAAAGCAGAGCACTTTTTTAGAAAGGGTAGTACAGTAACTACACTTACAAAATCAGGGTAACCTAAAAAAAATTGGCCCTTAGCAAGGGTAATCAGGGCATTTTCCCTTGAATTTTGGGGCCTGGTTGCACCATGCCTGTGGGCCACCACTCCAAGGAGGACAGGCTCGAAGTGAGCGCTGTAATACTGGAGGTGGGGATGAGGGCAAGAAATTGGGTGGCAGGTGTATTGGGGGAGGGGGAGGGGGAAGGGGGGGGGGGGGGGGAGGAGGGTGGGTGAACGATGAGAGGACAACTGTCATATGCCACCTTTGTTGGTTACTACTGCTATAAATATACATGCTCGAATAATGGGAAAGGGATAAGGTACAAGGAGTTTGGAGAAATCGTATATCTTTTGGAAATATCTCGGCTCTTCGTTGTGGATGGTGTTTCCGTGCAAGTGAAGCGGATAATGCTCCACGCTGTGAAGCGATCTATCAAAATCATCGCGTAACATGCTTAGTGTTGCCACTTCAGTTTTTAGGTTACAATGTGGTGATTGACTCATTGTGCTTTCTTGAGCACCTATTACAGCTAGCTAGCTCTTTCCAACTTGTACCATTAGATTGCACTAAAGTCAAACATTAGCAATTCAGGTAGCATGATAATTCTAACCACATAATTATCAATATGCTGGAGCCTCCACATAGTTAGCAACAAACGACCACCATATGGACTTTTAAGGTGTCTAAATGTTGGCCCAGAAACAGCCCATTTGGGAACTCTTGAAAAGCAAGGTGGCCGGCAAGAGAATAGGATGCCGCATGCTGTAGAGAGCATGTGCAAGTCCCGCTCAACAAGAAATGTGAAATAATTACTATTTCTGTTTTCAAATATGTACTAAAATTTTCAAATACAGTTATTTCTCCGATCCTTCCTCAATTAGTGTAAGAAATTTACTATAACAGTAATTCACAATTTCTAGAAATATATTCCTCATGACAGTTGCTTTTGAGTCAAATAATAAGAAAGGGTCATTCGATTGGTGAGACGTTTAGCCTCATCCATTGAGCATCGTCATATATTATGCTCTTAATCACATTTGTCTCTTTCCTAACCAGAACGGCAACGGAGCTCTTGAAGGGCCAACGCCGAAGCTCGATTATGTCGCTCTGATCCTGTACCCAGGTTAATTTACAAAGAATAGAGGGACTCAGAGATGATAATATACTCTGCTCTGTTGTCATACCCATGTCCACACAGCACCCCAGCGGCCGTACCAAGTGCGGATAGCTCTTTGATGCCATCTCCTCCACCAGCATGGGGAGAAAAAGGTAGCATGTGGGAGATTATGGACCATCATGTTTTTCTGAGAGAGAATAAGCTATCAATTTTATTGTCAACGGGAGTTGGGTGTTGGCCCCGTCCTCGCTTGGGCGGAGCCGACTTCGTGGTCGGATGTGGGGGTGCAGCCGACCTGCAGCAGTGGGCGGGCTGGTCGACGAGGTTGGTCGACCTGCACGGGAGCCATTGCATGGGCGCCGACTTCGGGAGGGCGCCAACTTCGGGTGGTCGACCCGGGACGTCGACCAGCCCTTCTGGTCGACTTGGGAAGTCGACCAGCCGTTCTGGTCGACCAGGAGTGACGTCGACTTGGAGCTGGTCGACCAGGGGATAGTGGTCGACCTGGGGAGGTCGACTGGAGGTGGCCGTCGACTTGGGAGGTCGACCGACACGTACCAGAGGGAGTGGTCCACTAGGGAGGTCGACCGGAAGTGGTCGTTGACCTGGGTGGTCGACGGGCACGCACTGGAGCCTCTGGTCGACCTGGTTGCCCGGTCGACCAGGTTACCTAGGTGACGAGGTGCTGCGAAGGCTTGCGATGGTCGCCCAGGTGGTTTTGGCGAGGACGACCTCGGTGATGGTATCCCGAGGTCGACGTGGTGCATCAGAAGCAGTCGTCAGCACGAAGTTGATGTGGTGTGTGCGTTGTGCAGGTGACGAGGCACTGCACGCCAATCGTCTGCGAGCACCTGCGAAGTAGGTGCGCTGCTGTCCTGCGGGAGCAACGTTGGCGCGCCGTCAACCTGCGACGTTGGCACGCCGTCGACCTGCAGTGTTGGCAAGCCGCGACTCTGCGCTGCTGGAGCGCGGTCGACCAAGTTGTGCTGGCGCGCGGTCGACTGTGCTGCGCTGGCAGTCGACCTGCTTGCATGCTAGCTCTGATGTAGTCTTGCCTTGCCAACTTCTTTGTATCATTGTTGTCAACTTTCTCTAGTGAAACTCTTGCCAAATTGCCTTGTGAACTAGCAAGCAGTGTGTGCACTAGGAAAACGACTAAGGACCAACGAACGCAGAGATCACATGAGCACCCGTGCCTAGCCCGCAGCCTAGCTCCCGTTGTAGTAGTTATCTCCGCATTTATTGCTTTGATGATTATGATTATAACTATATTTACCATTATGATTATCACAACTTCTAATAGTGCTACTATCATGTCTTTAACTTTTCACTTCTCCGACTCCCACCTCTCGCTTGATAGTCCACACCACCGAAAGTTCAATATGCGACACCACCTGATACACCTCGCCGTGCCCGCCCGACCCAATGTGGTTCCGCATGAAAGCGTAGCGGTGTGAGTCAGGCACTTTCCATGATGCCATTCTCGTCGTCTTGCCTGTTCCTGCATCCCCACCTTCATTTTCCTTCCTCCTAACCTTACCTGCTCGCTTGCTCCCCTCAACTCGTTGCTCCCCATTCTGCCCCCAACCCTTCCAGATCTTCTCCTGGCCCTTCGCGTCTTCTCCTTGTCCTACGTGGTCACCATCTCTTTGCCACCCTGTTACCTGTTCTGCCCTTCGGCCCCTCTTAGTTCCTCACTCTTCAGGCTACAACGTACATTGCTTCTCCACATCTTCTGCTTTTGGTTCGTGTTTTGAAGTGCTGGGGGTCTTCTTCTCTTGCTGCAGGGCTGGACCCCGATTGCCTGGACACTCTTCTCTCGCGCAAGCTCAAGCCAACAGGCTTGAAGATACTCGGGATCACCACACCTTTCCTCTACTTTGGCATGTGGAGAATGGAAGGCGCATTGACAGACAATGATGCAACGTGGGCAGAGGCCAATTGTGCCCGTATCGGTGTTCATGCTCGTGTTCGTGCCTGTGCTGGAGTCAGTGCCTGTATACAACCCATACATTACTGTAATCGCTCCCTGCATGCATGCGTTGGGTGGAACCGACTCCAGTGCCAAATCACCACCATGCACCACCTTCTTCTGCCCCTGACGTCACGGCAGGCACACGGAGGACATGGACCTGCACATCATCAACTTTATGCATTTTGGCGCGCCCAAGTTCTGTTACGCTCCCCCACACCACGCCACACCACGTCAGTCAAAGCACGCCCCTCATTCCACAATGTCGTCTACACACTCACCCGTCGCCAACTCACTAGTCTGCTTGTTGATTCATAGATGTCTAAGATTCAATAACAACAAGGACTCGCTCTCCCTCCTGCGTCCCTCCCACCAGTTGTGTCGATCTTTACCCCCCATCTCCTTCCGTATTTTGTTGTCACCCTTTTCTCCAACGGTGCCCCCTCTTGTCCATCCGTCCTCGCTTGCCCCTCCGGCCCCTTGTGTTGTCATTCTCCCTGCATGACAAGGGGAGGAAGAGAGGAAAAGCATGGAAAGGAAGGGTGTGACTGGGAAGTGAGTAAGAGGCCTGTGAGTGAGATATCGTTATTGAGATGTGGAGGGGAGAGGATGAGAAAGGGAGAGAGGGCAATAGGAAATACGAGATAAACGATATTTCTTCTTTATTGTGGCTTTTGCTTCTTACAACCCTCACTTTCTCGTATTATGTCCCGTCCTCCCCACCCGACATCCACTCACACTCCACAACACATGTTGACATGCACGCTTAATCACTCCCACACACTGTTCATGTTGGTGACGCCATCAATACAGCAAAAAAGTTTAATATTCAAGGTGGTGTAGCAAGAGGGGCAGTTCGTCATCACCTTCCCGGCTATGTCACGGACGCACTCGCGGCTAAAAGTGCACGCATGAATGCTCTGGTCTCTCCCGCTACCCTCGCTGGCTCGCCCTCTACTCACTCCTTTTTCCAGTTCTCATTGGCTCGGCCTTCATACATTGTATTGAATTACGTTGAATAACCATATGCGATTCGATGACATAGATGGGTAACTAGGAAAACGACTAAGGACCAACGAACGCAGAGATCACATGAGCACCCGTGCCTAGCCCGCAGCCTAGCTCCCGTTGTAGTAGTTATCTCCGCATGGTGCGGTGAGCGTGGACGGCACAACGACTTACCTTTCAGTCTAGTCGACTTAGTTGCACCTTACCTAAGTTGTTCGTAGGCCGGCAGCTGTGCGGTAGTCGCCATGGTAGGCGCCATAGGTGACACGGGGGTGGTGGACACCCTGGAGGCACGGCTGGAAAACGCGAGGAGGAAGCACGAGGCCAAAGAGTATAGCGACCTGCCGTGGGCGGTCGTCGAGGCTGGCATCCGTTCCTTGTGGGCGACGGAGCACCCTTCTCGGCCTGCTTCTCCTCGACCGGTGAACACCGAGGGCGGCGTCGACGTGGGCGTCAACGCCGGAGGCGACCAAGTCGGCAGCAGTGCAGGAGGCACGTCGAGGCAGCGTGGTGTGATTCACGCCGACGAAGTCGGCGGCGTTCAAGGGCGAGGGGTTCGGTCGACGTCCTCTGCGGGCACCTCGCAGGGCGACGTCGGAGGTCGACGAAGCAGGTTGACGCCGATGTCGGCGTCCCAGGTGACGGCGGGCGGAATTGCGCCGAGCTACGGCTACTTCAAGTTCACGCCAGATAGGATCTCGGTGACTCCCCCGCTGGTTGGTCGACCCGACATACTCACCTGGAAGGAGGCCATCGAGCCCCAGCTGGAGATGGCCGGGCTGATCAGCTTTGCTCGAGGTACCGTGGCGACGCCGAGCGATCCCGACCTGCGAGCTGAGTTCCGCGCTGTGCAGCTGTTGACCTTCACGGTCATCTCGCGGTGCTGCTCGCCGGGCGTGCAAATCGCCTTGAAGTGGTGCCGGGAGTACCTCGACGCCGGCCACCAGGCGTGGCACTTCATTGAGTCGACCTACCAAGTCACCGACGACTTGTTCATCGCCCAACTGGAGGGGCAGCTGACACACCTGCGTATGGGCGACCAGGAGACGGCGACCGACTACTGCAACCGGGCCAGGCGAATTCTCGCCACCATCAGGATGGCCGGTGCAGAGTACTCGACGGCGTCGTACGTCACCCATGTTATGCAGGGACTCCCGAGCAGCTACAACCTGCTGAAGCGGCTGTCGATGGCGCCGAGCACGCGGGCGACGCTCAACGAGGACACGTTGACCTCGTACATCCTGCAGGACGAGGCGATGCAGGAGGCCGAGCGGTCCCAAGAGCTATTGGCGCAGGTGAACTACGTCGCCCCGGCGAAGCAAGGCGGTCGACCGGGGCAGCGCGGACAGTCTGGCGGCAGTGGTAGCGGTGGCTCGAAGTCGGCCAAGGAGGTCGACAAGAAGAAGTCGACCAAGGACAGTGGCCGGGGAGGAGGAAGTCGACGCCGGGAGTGCTGGCTGTGCGGCGACCCCGACCACCTCTCCTTCGAGTGCCCCGACCGCAGTGACTCGGACGACGACGACAAGGGAGGCCGCGGGAGGTCTGGCAGTCGTCGACCTCGTCGAGGAGGAAGTCAATCGCGCAAGGAGAAGCAGTCGACCAAGTCGTCGACCTCGGCGAAGGACGCCGACTCCTCTGCTGGCGGCAAGGGGAGCGGCGACAAGTCGGCGTCGTGCTCCCTGGTCGGCGTCGTGGAGCCGACCGTCTCACTGGCGCCGGAGGCCGGAGAGGATTTCCAGGCGATGGCAGCAGCGGTGCAGGCGAACCCGGCGGTGGTCTTGCTGGACAGCGGCTGCTCCCACCACCTGATGGGGACCAAGGACGCCTTCGTCGACCTGGGGCCGAGCGGCGACATGAAGCACGTGCGTGGCTTCAATGGGGCGCTGCAAGACGTCCAGGGCCGGGGCACGGTCGCCCTGCAAGGCGAGGCCGGAAAGCAGGTACTCATCCCCGACGTACTGTACGTCCCGGGTGTGCGGGCGAACCTGTTGTCGTCTGGCCAGCTGAAGGAGCACGGCGTGAAGTTTCGGGAGGACGGCGATGGAATTCTGCTCGTCTCGGCAGCAGGAGAAGTGCTTGGTCGGGCGACGTACTCCGGGCGTATCCTCTGCACCGACCTGCGTCCCTGCTCACCGAGGTCGACGTCGCCCACGCCGGAGGTTGTGGCCCTGCGGGCGATCGTCTCCAAGGCGAAGTCGACGCCGGACAGGATGCACGCACGCCTTGCGCACGTCGGCCTGGATACCATCAGGAGCTCGGCGAAGAACGAGGTCGCCATTGGGCTGGACCTCAAGTCAGCGACGGGCACCGACTCACCGTGTGTCTCGTGCGTCGGTGGGAAGCTGGCGAGGCACACCTTCCCCGACCAAGGCTCCGACGCCGCCGACGTGCTAGCCGTCGTCCACATCGACCTGTGCGGGCCATTCCGGGTGGCTGCCAAGGACGGCAGCCTGTACTTCTTGCTGCTGAAGGACCGTAAGTCCCGCTACGTGTGGGTGAGGCCGGTCGCCAAGAAGTCGGATGTGCTGCTGGAGTTTCAGAAGTGGCTGGTGCTGGTGGAGAGGCAGACGAAGAAGTCGGTGTTGCAGCTACGCTCTGACCGAGGAGGGGAGTTTCTCGGCAAGGCCTTCACCGCCTTCGTGGACGGCAAGGGGATCGTCCACGACCTAACCTGCCCGTACACCCCGCAGCAGAACGGCATGGCGGAGCGGGAGATGCGGACGGTGGTGGAGTCGGTGAGGACGATGCTGCTGCACATGGGCGTGCAGCACCACTGGTGGCACCTCGCCCTGCGGCAGGCCGTCTGGATCCGCAACTGCCTGGAGCGATCGGCGACGCCGGGGACGACACCGTACCAGCTGCTGACCGGGACGAAGCCCGACTTGTCGCTGGCGCGCGTGTGGGGCTGCATGGCGCAGTTCCTCGTCCCCGAGCAGCAGCGTGGTGGGAAGCTGCGGCCAAAGGCCGAATGGGGCCTTCACCTCGGTGTGTCGGAGGCGAGCAAGGGATGGGAGCTCCTCGACATTGCCGCCAACCGGGTGGTCACCACGTCGGACGTGGTGTTCTACAAGGACCTCTCGTTGGAGGAGTGGAAGTCGGAGCATGGGCCGGTGTCAGGGCGGACGCTAGTGTCCACGCCGACGGATACCTCGACGGCAACGCTCCCTCTACTCGCCGAGGTCGGTGAGCTTGCTGTGGACGACGCCGAGGTCGACCACCCTTCCTTTCCCTCCCCTGCCCCTCCCCTCGTCGACCTTCGTGGGCTGACTCCGTCGTCGGCCTCCGGCGATGAGGGGAGCAGTGGGACGTCGCCTGTGGCGCCGACCAAGGGCATCGCCGGTGGCCGACAGGACGAGCAGCAAGTCGACGAGCAGCAGGTCGACAAGCAGCAGTAGCCCCGCGATGCTGAAAGAGCTGAAGGAGCTGCTGGAGGCCGCCTTTGAGCTGCGCGAGATCTCGCCGGTGCAGAAGTACCTCGGGCTGGAGATCGTGCGCGACAGGTCGGCGGGGAAGCTGTGGCTGCACCAGCAGGGCTACGCCGACAAGCTGCGTAGGCGCTTCATCGACGAGGAGCAGGGCGGACGGACTCCGAAGACGCCGGTCTCGGTCGACGCCTACACCGAGCTCACCTTCGACGACGAGGAGGCACAGGAGCGACAGGAGGAGGAATACCGGCAGAAGGTCGGCTCGCTGCAGTTCGCGGCGACGACGACGAGGCCGGACATCGCCTTCGCCTGCAGCAAGCTGGGGAGCGGCCTCACGGTGAGGAGCGACCAGCACTGGCGCGAGGTCGACCGCTGCCTCACCTACCTCGCCAACACGCGTGACACCGCCCTGGAGTTCGGCGGTGGACCTGAGTCGCTGGAGCTGGTCGGCTACGTGGACGCCAACGACGCCGGTGACAAGCAGAGCAGGACGAGCACGGGCGGCTACGTGTTCGTCTACGGAGGGGCCGCGGTCTCCTGGTCGAGCCAGCGCATCAAGTGCGCGACACTGTCGTCGACCGAGTCGGAGTACGTGGCAGCCGTCGAAGCCGGCAAGGAGGGACGCCGACTTCGCTTCCTCCTCGCAGAGTTCCAGCAGTTGGATGCTGGGAAGCCGACCGTCCTTCGGGTGGACAACAAGTCGGCCATCACGGTCGCCGGGGGCATGGGGTTGACGGGCAACCTCAAGCACATGGAGCGGCGACAGGCCTGGCTGCAGCACATGGTGAAGCGGGGGAAGTTTGCGCTGCAGTACATCCCGACCGCTGAGCAGCCAGCTGACTTCCTCACGAAGGCGCTGCACTATCCGGCTTTCAACCGGTGCTCCGTCGCCATCGGCCAGGTGCGCTTGGCCGACGTGGGCGACGAAGTTGACGAAGTGCAGCGGTAGGTGCCATGCCCTTTTGCATGGCTGGTGCGGTGGACGACGTGCTGTGTGTTGGGTGCACGTCGACGAGCTGTTCTCCGAGCAGTGCTGCCGTAGGGGCTGGAGGCCCAAGCGTGAACGCGGCAGGGGAGTGTCAACGGGAGTTGGGTGTTGGCCCCGTCCTCGCTTGGGCGGAGCCGACTTCGTGGTCGGATGTAGGGGTGCAGCCGACCTGCAGCAGTGGGCGGGCTGGTCGACGAGGTTGGTCGACCTGCACGGGAGCCATTGCATGGGCGCCGACTTCGGGAGGGCGCCAACTTCGGGTGGTCGACCCGGGACGTCGACCAGCCCTTCTGGTCGACTTGGGAAGTCGACCAGCCGTTCTGGTCGACCAGGAGTGACGTCGACTTGGAGCTGGTCGACCAGGGGATAGTGGTCGACCTGGGGAGGTCGACTGGAGGTGGCCGTCGACTTGGGAGGTCGACCGACACGTACCAGAGGGAGTGGTCCACTAGGGAGGTCGACCGGAAGTGGTCGTTGACCTGGGTGGTCGACGGGCACGCACTGGAGCCTCTGGTCGACCTGGTTGCCCGGTCGACCAGGTTACCTAGGTGACGAGGTGCTGCGAAGGCTTGCGATGGTCGCCCAGGTGGTTTTGGCGAGGACGACCTCGGTGATGGTATCCCGAGGTCGACGTGGTGCATCAGAAGCAGTCGTCAGCACGAAGTTGATGTGGTGTGTGCGTTGTGCAGGTGACGAGGCACTGCACGCCAATCGTCTGCGAGCACCTGCGAAGTAGGTGCGCTGCTGTCCTGCGGGAGCAACGTTGGCGCGCCGTCAACCTGCGACGTTGGCACGCCGTCGACCTGCAGTGTTGGCAAGCCGCGACTCTGCGCTGCTGGAGCGCGGTCGACCAAGTTGTGCTGGCGCGCGGTCGACTGTGCTGCGCTGGCAGTCGACCTGCTTGCATGCTAGCTCTGATGTAGTCTTGCCTTGCCAACTTCTTTGTATCATTGTTGTCAACTTTCTCTAGTGAAACTCTTGCCAAATTGCCTTGTGAACTAGCAAGCAGTGTGTGCACTAGGAAAACGACTAAGGACCAACGAACGCAGAGATCACATGAGCACCCGTGCCTAGCCCGCAGCCTAGCTCCCGTTGTAGTAGTTATCTCCGCATTTATTGCTTTGATGATTATGATTATAACTATATTTACCATTATGATTATCACAACTTCTAATAGTGCTACTATCATGTCTTTAACTTTTCACTTCTCCGACTCCCACCTCTCGCTTGATAGTCCACACCACCGAAAGTTCAATATGCGACACCACCTGATACACCTCGCCGTGCCCGCCCGACCCAATGTGGTTCCGCATGAAAGCGTAGCGGTGTGAGTCAGGCACTTTCCATGATGCCATTCTCGTCGTCTTGCCTGTTCCTGCATCCCCACCTTCATTTTCCTTCCTCCTAACCTTACCTGCTCGCTTGCTCCCCTCAACTCGTTGCTCCCCATTCTGCCCCCAACCCTTCCAGATCTTCTCCTGGCCCTTCGCGTCTTCTCCTTGTCCTACGTGGTCACCATCTCTTTGCCACCCTGTTACCTGTTCTGCCCTTCGGCCCCTCTTAGTTCCTCACTCTTCAGGCTACAACGTACATTGCTTCTCCACATCTTCTGCTTTTGGTTCGTGTTTTGAAGTGCTGGGGGTCTTCTTCTCTTGCTGCAGGGCTGGACCCCGATTGCCTGGACACTCTTCTCTCGCGCAAGCTCAAGCCAACAGGCTTGAAGATACTCGGGATCACCACACCTTTCCTCTACTTTGGCATGTGGAGAATGGAAGGCGCATTGACAGACAATGATGCAACGTGGGCAGAGGCCAATTGTGCCCGTATCGGTGTTCATGCTCGTGTTCGTGCCTGTGCTGGAGTCAGTGCCTGTATACAACCCATACATTACTGTAATCGCTCCCTGCATGCATGCGTTGGGTGGAACCGACTCCAGTGCCAAATCACCACCATGCACCACCTTCTTCTGCCCCTGACGTCACGGCAGGCACACGGAGGACATGGACCTGCACATCATCAACTTTATGCATTTTGGCGCGCCCAAGTTCTGTTACGCTCCCCCACACCACGCCACACCACGTCAGTCAAAGCACGCCCCTCATTCCACAATGTCGTCTACACACTCACCCGTCGCCAACTCACTAGTCTGCTTGTTGATTCATAGATGTCTAAGATTCAATAACAACAAGGACTCGCTCTCCCTCCTGCGTCCCTCCCACCAGTTGTGTCGATCTTTACCCCCCATCTCCTTCCGTATTTTGTTGTCACCCTTTTCTCCAACGGTGCCCCCTCTTGTCCATCCGTCCTCGCTTGCCCCTCCGGCCCCTTGTGTTGTCATTCTCCCTGCATGACAAGGGGAGGAAGAGAGGAAAAGCATGGAAAGGAAGGGTGTGACTGGGAAGTGAGTAAGAGGCCTGTGAGTGAGATATCGTTATTGAGATGTGGAGGGGAGAGGATGAGAAAGGGAGAGAGGGCAATAGGAAATACGAGATAAACGATATTTCTTCTTTATTGTGGCTTTTGCTTCTTACAACCCTCACTTTCTCGTATTATGTCCCGTCCTCCCCACCCGACATCCACTCACACTCCACAACACATGTTGACATGCACGCTTAATCACTCCCACACACTGTTCATGTTGGTGACGCCATCAATACAGCAAAAAAGTTTAATATTCAAGGTGGTGTAGCAAGAGGGGCAGTTCGTCATCACCTTCCCGGCTATGTCACGGACGCACTCGCGGCTAAAAGTGCACGCATGAATGCTCTGGTCTCTCCCGCTACCCTCGCTGGCTCGCCCTCTACTCACTCCTTTTTCCAGTTCTCATTGGCTCGGCCTTCATACATTGTATTGAATTACGTTGAATAACCATATGCGATTCGATGACATAGATGGGTAACTATAGCCACGTATGTGCTGCTAATGATGGGTACCCATAGCCATGTGTGTGTTCATGTCAGTATGTAAATGTATTCTTGTTCTTGTTCGTGTGCTTGGGTATGCTTGCGCGTGAAAATGCGCATGCTCACATATTCACACATTTGTGTGCTTGCATGTGTACCAAATGAAAGTGCATATCACGCTGACCCCAATCTCGGATATAACTGTGCTAATACAACCAACTTTGCGACCAGCAGGTAACCTCATTCATTTTCCAGCCAATGTACTCATGAGACTTGACCTTTCCCGCCTCTCCTTACAGCTCATCCCTCTGCTCCCTTTCTTCGTTCCATCTCCCTTGCCAGGCTCCCTCTCGCCCTCCCTATCCTTCTCTCCATTTTGCCATTTCCTTTTCGGCTTTTGTATCCCCCCCCCACTGCTTAAATTTCTTCCAGCTACCAGCCCCAATTTCCCCTTTCTTCCTCACTCACATTTTATTACTTCTGCCACCCCCTCTTTTTTCCCCTCCTCCTTGTCTCCACTCCCTCTCCTTGTTCTCCCCTCCATCTCTTTGTCCCTCTCTTTTCCCTTCCCCTTTCCCAATATAGCTCTTTTGCCACCCTTCCTTCCCCTACCTCGCTTTGCTTTCCCCTTTGATATTACCGAAGTTCTTTACTACCCTACTGCTGATTTCTTGCTGTCTTTACGTCCACCACTTCTTTCTCCACAATTTTCGATCTTCTCCACCCTTTTACTTCCTCTCTGCTTTTTCTCGCGAAATCACATGCGAGCAGCTTGGTCACCACAAACACTGTTGCCTCGGCACTATTGCATCTGCACAGCTACTGCCCTCCCTCACACGGCAGGGTCTCAATGTCCGTGCCTACATGTCCCTGTCAGACATCCCCTGACTTCTAGCTCTTCTCTCTCCATAACCCCATGGGCGCAGGTGGGTGCTGGTGTGGCTCAATGCACGACCGTATGCTTGCTACAAGAGAAGAATTTCTTTTGACATGCGCCTCTTCCGTCCTGAGCCCCCCGCCCCCTTCCATAACCAACGTTTCGAGGCATTGCACCCTCCCCAATACGTTACTTTCGCTACAGAAAGAGATGCTAAGGTGGCTCTTAGAGGTGCAGGCGCACAGACAGGTGGAAAAGGAGAGGGAGGGGCAGGAGGTGGGGTATAGTATACTAAAGACGTTGCATTAAGCATGTACCGTGGCAGACGCAGGGGCAAGCACGGGAACAGGTTGCAGAAGGTGGGGGCGTGGAGATAGTGAGTGTGGGTCGCGAGGATGGCGTGAGTGAGGAGACAACGGTTATTGCAAGTGACAATTTATTGAGGACGCATGCAAGGAGGACGAACAACTTGTTTGATTGGGACCAGCATCAGCGACAATGAGGGGTTGGAGAGGGAGGGGGAGGAATGCGGAGAAGGAGGTGGGAGGAAAGAATGGGGCACATGTGGGAACTAAGGCAACAGGTGGGAGAGGGGAAGGAGGAGAGGGTGCTGTATGTGCAAGGAAGTTTGTCTCATCGTGGGCAACATCGTGAGGAGGAAAGCGCGATTGAGCGACAGGTACAGCATGCAACCGGTGGGGTCACATGGTGATCCCCGTGTAGAGCCGTGGCTGTTGATCGAGGGGTGGGGGACGGCGGAGGAGAGGGACGAGTGGGGGGCGAGGGGTGTGGGGGAGGGAAGATGTGTACTGCTGAAAGCATGAAAGTCATGAGGATGCAATAGCTTAACCTCGGGTGCCTTAAAAATGTGTTATTTCTCTTCATCTCCCTATTGCCTTCAAAGCATGAAGGGGCAAAAGCGTAACCTTGGGTGCCTTAGAAATGTCTTATTCCTCTTCATGTCCCGACTGCCTTCTCACACGCACCACACTGTTTATCGCGTCATCCGTTCGCTCTCACGACATTTCGCAATACGATTTGAAGGCGAGGCATAGACCTCTACTTGTGTGGCATGGCGGCGCGTTGTATGATTGTGGGGCCAATCAACGTAGATGCAGCACCATGGCAGCAGATGGAGGACGCAGCGAAGCACAACCACTTACTGCTAGGAGGCTCGTGACATGGCGCTCGTACGCATGAAGTGAATGCTTTTTTGTAAGTTAAATTATTTCTCAAATGCCAGAAAATTGCAGAGCAAGCATCAATTTATTATGTACACCATATGGTGTTATAGTCACAATTGGCTCCAATAGGCTTCAATGTGCCTAGAACCAAAGATAGAGTGCGCAGTCAGATTTCTGCACAGCGGCTTTAAACGTTCATAGCGATCTGGTCACAGCTCCAATTGACCTCATTCAACTTGGATCTGGAGCGCCTTAACGTCGCCTACAATAGGCAATTTAGATCGCACGATTTCATCAAGTATTGACGACACAGCGTCAGATTGAACGAACGGCACTATGGCAGCAACATAGTCTTAGGACACACAATTACGAACAACTAGGAAGAGTTACGAGTTGGGAAGGACTCCCAGCTCCTACAAACCCCAAGAACCGAGCTACAATGATGGGGAACAGTGCCACACTGTCCCCAACCAAGAAGGGTCTCGAAACTACCCTCCACAAGGGCCTACACCCATAGAAATGTTACACTACACATTGTAATGTAACTATCTTCAATATCTTTAAGGTGTACCCTTCTGGCGAGCTTCGAAAACACTTGAAGCTTGAACCAAGGCTCCGGTTCTTCATCACAAAACTCATCCTTGAGTTCTTGATGGGTCTGCTGCACACATCTGCGACACGCCGAACGTTCGACAAGCGACAAAATAGAAACCGCGCACGACAAAATAGAAACCGCGCGGGACACACAAAATAACCGCGTAATACGCGGCTAGCGATAACTCGCTATTGACTCGACACACACACTTGACATCATGACCCATCATTCACACACCATTATAAGCATGAAATATATATTTATTTCATGCACTCATACCACTCCATGCACACACGCATGCACGCACACGCACACGGACAACAAGCCGAGTGCAAACCGTAGGGTTGCACCAACATATGGCACAACAATTGGTGATATTGACACTACAGACTTGCTGGCTACCATTGCGATGACCTCTCGTTCATAATTATACCATAGCAAACGCGGCCGTGTGCCGAATAGTCTATATTATGGATGGACATATTCCAATGCTGGAAATATTCCACTTTTTTGTATGAAGGTATTGTATCATGCACCTAACTCCTAACAATTAGTGCCACACTATACTTACCACAACAATAAAGCTGAAATTGATAAGGTATTCCCCTCTGAACAAAAAATAGGGCATATAGGCCATTGGAATCTATTCACCATTAAACACACTAGTACACGAGCACTCGTTCGTGCACGGGCACGCGTCCATATACATTCTTGTTGACAATCTGCACATTAAATGTTCCACACTCATTCCAATTGTGAAAGCTTGCTTTCATTTCATATAGTCTCTGTCGCCTTGTTGCTCTCGCGATTAGCAGTGTTGTTCGCCTTTGCCATGGCTCCGATGTTATTCTTAAAAATATCCGCAAATAGAGTCGTCGGGGCGGTGAAGCGAGGGAGGGATTGCGACTTCGCCAGACTGGACGAGATAAAAAATTCAAACTTCGAAATTGAAAAGAAGAACGTGGGTGAGGCCAAATGGCCTCAACCCCCTCTTTTGTAGCCAGAAGAGGGCGAGTAGCGATGCGATGCTGCCTTTGCTGCGTTGGCAATCGCTACACTTTCACAATACACAATTTTTTAAAAGTGATACACACTTTAAAAATTTTACATTTCTATTACGTGTCACTCTCGATAACCACACCTTCACAATGCAAGGTTCTCCTAGCCCTTGCACCAGCTTTGCTTGCTTCCACTTTTGATCCATTCAGTCTTGAAAAGCTTCTTAGCGGCCTTTCCATCTACAATGATTGCATCACACTTAAGCGCAGTCAATCACCTCATTGAATAAGCCCTCATTCTGCCCCACTATTAAAGTTTTAGCAAAAGGCAAGCATGTAGCAGCAGCACCAGCTGTTCCTCCTTCAGCCCAAAGCACGACGCCAGTGTGAGGTGCTTCAACTGCTTAAAAGCAACGATGAGTGCAACAAAGATAAAGGGACTGCGCTGAGAGATTGGGCTTGAAATGGCAGGAGGGATGTGAAAACCGGAGGGGGAAGATGAGGGAGAAGAAGTAACAAGGGGCATGCAGGAGCAAAATAGGAGCGCCCAAAAGGCAAGTCAGAGGGAAGGAATGGAGTATGTCAAATAAACTTGGTGCAGGTGAAGTGAAAAGCTTGGAGGGTTAAGGAGTACGATGAAAGGCAGACCACATCCATACAAAATACGAAATGATTGAATGTTCTCCTGTCCCTGTTCTGGCTGTAGGACGTTCGCGGACGCAGCACTGTCGCTTTGCAAGGGGATGCCGGGAAGCAAGTGCTCATCCCCGACGTGCTATACGTCCCGGCCGTAAAGGCGAACCTGCTATCAGCCAGCCAACTGAAGGACAGCGACGTGACGCTGCAGGACGACGGTGACGGTATGCTGTTCGTCTCGGCTGCAGGGTGTTGGTGCAACCCTACGGTTTGCACTCGGCTTGTTGTCCGTGTGCGTGCATGCATGTGTGCATGGAATGGTATGAGGGCATGAAATAATATATATATATTTCATGCTTATAATAGTGTGTGAATGATGGGTCATGATGTCGAGTGTGTGTGTGTCGAGTCAATAGCGAGTTATCGCTTGTGGCATGTTAACGCGGTCATTTGTGTCTCGCGCGCGGTTTCTATTTTGTCGTGTGTCCCGTGCGCGGTTTCTGTTTTGTCCTATGTCGAACGTTCGGCGTGTCGCAGGTGTATGCAGCAGACCCATCAAGAACTCAAGGATGAGTTTTTGTGATGAAGAACCCGAGCCTTGGTTCAAGCTTCAAGTGATTTCGAAGCTCGCCAAAAGGGTACACCACGAGATATTGAAGATAGTTACATTTCTTTGTGTAGTAATGGGTGGTTTCGAGACCCTTCCACTTGGGAATAGTGTGGCACTGTTCCACATCACTGTACCTTGGGTCTTGGAGTTTGTAGGATCTAAAAGTCCTTCCCAAGTTGTAACTCTTCCTAGTTGTTCGTAATCTTGTATATTAAGACTATGTTGCTGCCATAGTGCCGTTCGTTCAAACTGACGCTGTGTCGTCAATTCTTCATGAAATCGTGCGATCTAAATTTCCTATTATAGAGGACATCAAGAAGCTTCAGATCCAAGTTGGATGAGGTCATTTGGAGCTGTGACCAGATCGCTATGAACGTTTGAAGCCGCTGTGCAGAAATCTGACTGCGCACTCTATCTTTCGTTTTAGGCACATTGAAGCCTACTCTGTCTATAACACACGGATGTGCTTGGTCGTGCGACGTATACTGGCCGGGTCCTCTGCACCGACCTTCGTCCCTGCTCGATAAAGTCCACGACGCCCACGACGGGGGTGGTGGCCCTACGGGCGATCGTCTCGGCAACGAAGTCGACGCCGGCCCGGTAGCATGCTCGCTCTTCACACGTCGGTGTCGACACCATTATAAGCTCGGCGAAACACGAGGTCGCCACCGGCCTGGACATAAAGCCGACTCTACGTGTGTCGCGTGCGTCCATGGGAAGCTAGCGCGGCACACCTTCCCCAACAAGCTCGGCGAAACACAAGGTGAGCCAGCGCAAATCCTGTGCAGCCATTGTTCCGGCGTAGAGCTTAGCCTCACAGCTAGAAAGAGCAACTGATGACGCACAAGTCGACCTCCACGACACAGCTCCGGAGCCGAGACTGAAACAGTAGCCCTGTGAAGACCTCCGACGCTCAGCGTCGTCTGCCCACGACGCGTCACTGTGCAAAACAAGGCTGATTGGTCGTCTTCCTCCAAGCACAAGCCCCATGCCTAATGTGCTTGCCAGATAACGCACACTCTTTTAGTGGCCTCTCAGTGGACAGGACGGTGTTTCCCGAGTACAACAAACCGAGCTAGATCTTTAGAGGGCATGCAAGATCTGACGAGCGCAGGTCATCAGGTACATGAGGCAACCCACAAGCTCTGCGTAGTCACCACTAGGCTCAGCAGGCTCGGCAGGAAGATGAGCCATTAGTCCGTGGTGGATTGCAAGCGGAGTGGCCTATGGAGAGGAGTAGCGAAAGCGGAACCGGTCGAGGATCTGTTGCACCAAGTGGGAATGAGACAGTGTAATGGTGCGTGCTGCTCTGTCTCGCGTGATCTGCAAGCCAAGGTAGTGATGCATCTCCCCCAGGTTAGTGCAGGTGTGTCTCCTTTGCAGCTCGGCCTTTACTGAGGCCAGTGCGACTCTGTCAGCTGTGGCAAAGACGAGGTAGTTGACGTACGCCAAAATGTAAAAGGTAGTATGGCCAGAACGGACGAAGAGAGAAGGGTCAGCAAAGGACGAAGCGAAGCCGGGAGAACGAGGAATGGTGTGTAGTGAATCGTGCCACTCCCGAAGTGCCTGTCGCATACCGTAGACTGGCCGCTTAAGGCTCCACTTGGTGCCAGGAAGAAACGACCCAGAGAAACCTGGAGGACAGTGCAGCCAGATCTGCCCTGGAGAAACGCAGTCGAGAAGTCCAGTAAGTGAAGCTCATAGTCACACTGTGCTGCTACGTACAGTAGTAATTGAAGAGTAGTCATCTTCGAGGTGGGGTTGAAGGTATGGAAGAAATCTACCCCCTCACACTGACTAAAACCTCTCACCACATAACACGCTTTGAAGACAGACGGCGATCCATGCGGCCGCTTCACCTTGAAGATCCACATGCCATCGACTATGTTCGCCCCATGAGGGGGGACAACGCTGACGCAGGTGCCTGTGGACCTCCAAGATGCCATCTCTGCCTCCATAGCTGCTATCCATGGTGTGGCGTAGGGTCTTGAAACCGCCTCAGTGTAGGTGCGAGGGTTCGGGATGTCAAAAACGTCTTGGTCACCCTCAGGGACTAACAGCATGGCATAGAGATGAAGAACAGCAGCGGCAAGGAAATCTAGCTCAAACTGCCTGTCCTCTAGGACGTCACACCCAGAGGCAAACACAACCTCGACGGACGGAGGACGGGCAGCATCAATGACCAACTGAGCAGCGCAGTAAAGCAGGTGGCTAGAAGCAAAGTCAGTGACAGCAGCGATAAGAGCTGAGACGGACAAAGGAGGAGCCATAGGGTGAGTGACAAGGGAGGATAGAACACAAGAGACTGTAGGACGAGCGGCACAAAGAAAGTCTAAGAACGGAGGAGGAAACACAGCGAGAGACGACTGAGGAGGAGAGGGAAGTGGAGCCAGAGAGACACGAGAAGGAGAGAAACGAAGGCGCATATGGTGGAAGCCAAAAACAGGGGACGAGGGACGAGTACGAGGGTCACGACGAGTAGATCAGGTGGACGAGAGACGAGACACGTCAGGAAGCAGAGGAGGAAGAGCTGAACGAGGAGGAAAACAAGCCGGAGCAGGGTCCGGAAGGGGAAACGGGAGAGAGGAGGGAGGAGGGAGGCTCACGGTGAGTGGACGAACAAGGAAGCCCAAGAACGACAGGCCAGGACTGTGGGGGCAGCTGCTGCTGCTGCTGCAGTCTCGCCGAACGTCGCGGGGCAACAGGCGCAGTCTCAACAGCGTCGGCAGAACCTCCAGCATCGACACCCCCAGAACTAGGACCACCAATGTCAGCACCCTCAGAGACCCTCTGCGACACCGACTGCTGCTGCTGCTGGGGCTGCTGCAGGCTGTGCCGCCGCTGCTGATGCTACATCTACTTGTGCTACTGCTGCTGCTGCAGTCGCGCCGAACGACGAGGAGCCACAGGCGCAGACTCAACGCCCTCGGCAGAATCTCCAACGCTAGTGGCCTCAGGGGCAACACCACTAGCAGTAGGAAACCCAGAGCCAGCACCGCCTGCGCCAGCACCGCCTGCGCCAGCACCCCCAGAGCCAGCACCGCCTGCGCCAGCACCCCTAGAACCAGCACCACCTGTGCTAGCACCCCCAGAACTAGTACCCACTGCAGCTGCATCCCCCTTACTAATCCCTCCAGTGTCCACACTGACCGGCCGCTGCAGCGTGAAACCTGGCGGCTGCGACAAAGGCTACTGGGGTGACTGTCAAGACGAGGACGGTGACAAGGGGGACTGAGGGTGACGTGCGATGGACCTGACGGGGCAAGACGCGGAGGGACAGAGGCTACCTGAGGGGCGGGACCAGGAGGAGGAGCGGCAGTGAGAAACTCAGGAGGAGGGGGGAGAGTGCTGACACGGTAGGGGAAGCGGACGTAGTAGGGGACCGACTCGTCAAAGGTGACGTCACAAGTGGCGAAGAAGCGGCAAGAGGGAGGGTGCCGAAACAACCAGTCAGCCTCAACTAGAGGGAAACTAAGGAAGACACACTGGACATTGCGAGACGCAAGCTTGTTCGAGCGACGATCACAAATGTGAGCAAGATAGCCCCAGACACGGAACGCAGACGTTGGCAAGGGGAACCAAACCAGAGGAGTGTCTGAGCAATCTCCATGATCAGGCCAATGTGACGCTCAGCAATCCCATTCTGCTGCGGCGAGTCGGCTACGAGTACGGCTGGACGATCCCTTGCGCGCGACAGAACTGCTCCACTCGACCAGAGGTGAACTCACCACCCTGATCAGAGTGCAAGCCAAGCACAGGATGGCCTCGCTGGGTGCAGTCGGCTACTATCCATGGGAGAAGCTCGTCAGGCACATCGGCCTTTCACTGCAGAGGGAACACCGTGGTATAAATAGAAAACACATCCACAACAACCAAGAAGTAGCGCTCCCCACGAGGCCCAGCAACCGGAGCAGGGCCCCAGGGGTCCATGTGCAGGCGCTAAAGAGGAGCAGTGGCGCGAGACAGCGTGGAGGAGTGAGGGGTGGCCCGCTGACGGCCCTCAATACAGGGAGTGCAAGGAGGCGCAGACCAGGAGCGGCGCAAGTGACTCTGGAAGACCTGTGACAAGGCGACGAGAAACTATCTAACACAGACGTGAAAAGGAAGGATGATCTAAACGGTGGTGGTAGAGAAGTGACGGGTGCATGAGAGACCGACACAAGCAGGAAGCAGCTACCTGACCAGACGCAGCTACCTGACCTGGAGCAGGCACCGGGGCAGACTCAGTGCGCAGTGAGTAGAGACCGGAACCAGGATCCCGAGTGAAAGTAGCAAAGACTGCCCCAATGGCAGTGTCTGCACAGACTGCAAACAACCCGTGCGCAGGAAAGGTGATGGGGACTCCGAGATCCTGATGATGGCCGACACTCACAAAGTTCCTAGAAAACGAGGGGAGCTGCACACCTGAGAGGGAGCCCGAGGGGATTGCTGGACACGGGAGTGTAGTAGTAGTGCATGCTACAACCAAACCCGAAGCGAGATTGGCCAACGCAACTAGGACTAGAGACGGAAGGGAAGTGAGGGTGGTACGATCGGGAAAGAAACACTGAGCCGCGCCAGAGTCAAGCGTGAAGGAGAGTGAACTGGGCAAACAGCACTTCAAGCGCCTAAACTAGAAACGGCTACCGTTCCGAGACTAGGCACGTACGGACTGGGACTGGCAGGACTCCACTGCTGCTGAGAAACCCAGCCCTGATGCTACTGCCGTTGATGCTTCTGACCCTGCGGCTGCGACCACCGCTGCTGCTGCTGCTGCTGCTGCGTCGACATTGTAGTGTAGCAGGGGCGATACAGGCGGCAACTGGCAGTTGCCCTGGCAACAGCTGCCGTGGCGGCGCTAGCAGCTGCTGAGGTGGGTGGGGCAGACGCAGCAGCAGCTGCTCACGAGGTGGCTGCAAAAGGGACGGCAGCTATGACTCTTTGGGTGGCCATAGCAGCGGCTGGAGTGGCTGTGGCGGTTGAAGCAAGGGCAGAAGCAGCTAAAGTAGGAGCGACAGTGGCCGAAGAGGCAGGAGTATGTATTTCAGCGGCTGTAGTGGCACTATTAGGGGCGGCAATGGCTGCTGTGGCGGCTGGGGCAGAGGCAGCAGTCGCTGCTCACGAGGCGGCTGCAAAAGGGATAGCAACGGCGACTCTGGTTGCAGTGGCTGCACTAGCGGCGGCCATAGCAGCGGCTGGACTGGCTGTCGTAGTTGGAGCAGGGGCACTAGCATCTATAGCAGAGGTAGCAGTGGCTGAAGCGGCAGGAGCACGAGCGGTAGCGGGTGTAGTGGCACTATTAGGGGCGTCAGCAGCACTAGCTCCAGTGGCGGCGACTAGCTGCAACTGTAGCGTTACTGGTTGTAACGGTGGAGGTGGTTGCTATAGGAGTGGCGGCGGCGGCTGTAGCTGCAATTGGGGGCAGTTGCAGCAGCTTTAGCAGGCAGTAATTGTGGCTGTAGCAGTACACTAAAGAGGCGGGTGTAGCAGCAGTTGCAGCAGAGGCGGCTATACCAGCAATTGCTCCATCGGCTGTCTTGGCAGCGGCTGTACTGGCGACTGTTGTAGGGGCTGCTGTAGTGATAGCGCTGGCGGCGGTACGATGCAGTGGCGGCTGCAACACCTGCACTGGTGGCGGCAGTTAGCTGCAGCGGCAGCGGCTATCTGCAGTGGCGGCTGCAGTGGCGGCGGCAGTAGCTGCAGTGGTGGCAGCTCTAGCTGCAACGGCGGGGGCAGGCTGCAGTGGGGGCGGCACTAGCTGCAGTGGCGGCGGTTAGCTGCAGCAGCGATGGCAACAGCTGCAGTGACGGCAGCTCTAGCTGCAGCGGCGCGGCTAGCTGCAGTGGCGACGCCTCTAGCTGCAGCGGTGGCACCAGGCTGCAGTGACGGTGGCACTAGCTACAGCGGCGGCGGCAGGCTGCAGTGGAAGCGGCACTAGCTGTAGCGGCGGTGGATAGATGCAGTGGCGGCTGCAATGGCGGCGGCAGTAGCTGCAGTCGCGGCGACTCTAGCTGCAGTGGCGGCAGCTCTAACTACAGCGGCGGTGTTAACGGGAGTCGTTGTGTGGCCTCGTCCTCGCTTGAGCGAGCAGCCGACCAGCAGCAGTGGGCGAGCTGGTCGATGAAGGTGGTCGACCTGCATGGGGTCACTGCACGGGCGTCGACTTGGCGACGCCGACTTGGGGCAGCCGACTTTGGTGCCCGGCTAACAGAGTGTGGTCGACCTGGTGGTCGACCAGACTTGGTGGTCAACGAAGGGGGGGAGCCGACGTTGACCTCGACAAGGGAGTCTGGGGACATTCAGCTGGAGGGCGTTGAGTAGTAGGACGCCGAGCAACCAGGTGTCGAATACCAGGGCGCCGAGGTGGAGGGCGCGAAACATTATGGGCGCCGGGCTGGTGCAGCCGGCGACCGGCTGAGCTGGTCGACCAGGTGTGGTTGCCCAGTCGATCGGGATACCCGGGCGACGTATGAGATGGTCGCCGAGAAGGTTCTGCGAGGCCGACCTCGGAAGTGGTATCCCGAGGTCGACGTGGCTGGTGGGCGCAGTCGCTGGCGTGGAGTCGACCTGGGCGTCTGCGCTATGCTCGTGACAAGGCGTGGAGCACCAACCAGCTGCGAAGCTAGTGCACCGTTGTCAGGCGGGTGCAAGCTTGTGCAGCCGATTTGCTGCGGCGTTGGCACATCGCGGACTTGCAACGTCGGCAAGCCGCGACTTTGCTTCGCTGGAGCGCGTTCGACCAAGTCGTGTTGGAACGCGGTCGACCGTGCTGCGCTGGCAGTCGTCCAGCAACTCTGCTAAGTGTGATGTAGTCTGTGGTGCCAATGTTGCTGCTTTTATTATGAACCATTGTTGTCATGTTTTCCTAGTGAAACTCTTGCCAATTTTCCCCGTGAACTAGCAAGCAGTGTGAGCACTTGGAAACGACTAATTGAACAAACATAGAGATCACTACCAACACCCCGTGTCTTCCCCGTAGTCAAGCTCCCGTTGCTAGAGTTATCTCCGCATGGTGCGGTGAGCGTGGACGACAATGCGACGTAGTTTTCATTCTACTCGACTTAGTCCCACTTACCTACGTTGTTCGTAGGCCAGCAAATGTGCGTGAGTCACCACCATGGTTGGCGTAGGTGACACCGGACAGCGGTCGAGGAGGCGGAAGTCGGCGTCGGGAGTGTTGGATTTGCCCCATCCCCAACCACCTCTCCTTCGAGTGCCCCGACCGCAGCGACTCCGACGACGACGATGCCAAGGGAGGCCGCGGGAGGTCGGCCAACCGTCGTCCACGTCGAGGAAACAAGCCGCGCAAGGAGAAGCAGTCGAACAAGTCGACCTCGGCGAAGGACGCCGACTCCTCTGCTGGCGGCAAGGGGCGAGGCGACGGGGAGGCGTCGTGCTCGCTGGTCGGCGTTGTGGAGCCGACCGTCTCGCTAGCGTCGGAGGCCGGCGAGGACTTCCAAGCGGTAGCAGCAACAGTGCAGGCGAACCCGGCGGTGCTCCTTCTCGACAGCGGCTGCTCGCACCACCTGATGGGGACGAAGAATGTCTTCGTCAACTTGAAGCCGAGCGGCGACGTGAAGCACGTGCGCGGCTTCAATGGGGCGCTGCAGGACATCCACGGCCGTGGTACGGTTGCTCTGCAAGGGGTGGTCGGGAAGCGGGTGCTCATCCCCGACGTGCTGTACGTCCCGGGCGTGCACGCGAACCTGCTGTCGGCTGGTGAGCTGAAGTAGAACGGCGTGAAGCTGCATGACGATGGCGACGGGATGCTGCTCGTCTCGGCGACGGGCGACGTGCTTGGTCGAGCAACGTACTCCGGCCGGGTCCTCTGCACCGACTTGCGCCTCTGCTCGGCGACGAACGCGGCGGAAGTGGTGGCTCTGCGAGCGATCGTCTCGACGACAAAGTCGATGCTATACAGGCTGCACGCGAGGCTTGCGCACGTCGGCATGGACACCATTCGGAGCTCGGCGAAGCATGAGGTCGCCATTGGGCTAGACCTCAACTCGGCGTCCAGTAGAGACACACCGTGTGTTTCGTGGGTCGGCGGGAAACTGGCGCAACACACCTTCCCCGATAAAGGCTCCGACGCCGACGATGTGCTGGCCGTCGTGCACATCGACCTGTGCGGGCCGTTTCGGGTGGCTGCCAAGGACGGCAGCCTGTACTTACTGCTGATGAAGGACCGCAAGACCCGTTATGTGTGGGTGAGGCCGGTTGCCAAGAAGTTCGACCTGCTGCGGGAGTTCGAGCAGTGGCTGGTGATGGCGGAGCGACAGACCAAGAAGTCGGTGTTGATGCTGCGTTCTGACCGGGGAGGGGAGTTTCTCGAAAAGGACTTCACCGCCTTCGTGGACGGCAAGGGGATCCTCCACGACCTCACCTGCCCCTACTCCGCAGCAGAACGGCATGGTGGAGCGGGAGATGCGGACGGTGGTGGAGTCGGTGCGGACGATGCTGCTGCACATGGGTGTGCAGCACCACTGGTGGCACCTCGCTCTGCGACAGGCCGTCTGGGTCCACAACAGCCTTGAGAGGTCGGCGCTGCCTCCGGGGACGACGCCATACCAGCTGCTGACCGGGACGAAGCCCGACTTGTCGCTGGCACGAGTGTGGGGCTGCATGGTGCAGTTCCTCGTCCCGGAGCAGCAACGCGGTGGGAAGCTGAAACCGAAGGCCAAGTGGGGCCTTCACCTCGGCGTGTCGGAGGAGAGCAAGGGCTGGGAGCTCCTCGACATCGCCAACAACTGGGTGGTCACCACGTCGGACGTGGTGTTTTACGAGACGATATCGCTGGAGGCGTGGAATTCGGAGCACGACCCGGCATCGGGACGGACGCCGACCAACTCGCCGACGGACACCCTCGACAGCGACACTACCTCTGATCGCCGAGGTCGGTGAGCTTGCTGCTGAGGACGCCGAGGTCGTGCGCCCTCCTTCCCCTCCTCCTGCACCTCCTTCCCCACCACCTGTCGCCGACCTGCGACTGACTTTGACGTCGGCCAGCGGCGATGAGGGGAGCAGTGGGGCGACGCCTGCGGCGCCAGGGGAGTGCATCGCCAGTCGCCGACGTGATGTTCAGCAAGTCGGTGTGGGAGTGACGTCGACACCGACCAGGGAGGATCAGGCCGAGGAGGTGCAGCCGACTCTGGTGAAGCCGGCGGAGGAGGCATCGGCGGGGAAGCTGCCGACAGGGGATCAACCAGCAGTGAAGCCGACCAAGGAGCAGTTGGCGACCGGGCAGTCGGCAGGGACGTTGACCACAGGGGAGAAGTCGGCAGGGTTGCCGCACCAATGGTGGCACCTCGCCCTACGGCAAGCTTTCTGGAGAGGTTGGCGCTGCCGCCGGGGACGACGACGTACCAGCTGCTGGCCGGCACGAAGCTTGATTTGTCGCTGGCCCATGTGTGGGGCTGCATGACGCAGTTCCTAGTCCCCGAGCAGCAGCACGGAGGGAAGCTGAAGTCGAAGGCCATGTGGGGCCTTCACTTCGGTGTGTCGGCGGAGAGCAAGGGCTGGGAGCTCCTCGACCTCGCCGACAACAGGATGATCACCACGTCAAGAGTGGTGTTCTACGAGATAATGTTGCTGGAGGTTTGGAAGTCGCACCACGGGCCGGCGTCGCAGACGCATGCCACCTCTCCAGCTGACACCTCCAGTGCGACCCTTCCTCTGCCCACCGAGGTCGGCGAGCTTGCTGCTGAGGACGCCGAGGATGTCCTTCCTCCCTCCCCTTCCTCTACTCCTTTTGTCCCACTCCCTATCGCCGCCCTGCAATGAACAGATACGGACGTCGGCCTCCGGCGATGAGGGGAGCAGTGGGGCGTCGCCTATTGCACCGGCCAAGGGCATCGCCGGTGGTCGTCGTGAGGTCAAGCAGTAGATGCGGACAGGGGAGCAGCAGGCAAAAGGGACGTCGGCTTCGGTGGAGCCGATGAAGGAGGAGAAAACAAGGGAGTCGGTTGTAGGGGAGAAGCCAGCAACGAAGCCGACCACGGGGGAGAAGTCGGCAACCGGGCAGTCGGCAGGGGAGCCGACGACAGGGGAGAAGTCGGCAAGGACGTTAACTTTGGTCCAGCACGGCGTCGAGGTCAGCGAAGCCGGTGACGGTGGAGGGGAGCAGTCGGGTGCCGAGGAGTCCACCGACAACAGTGTGGTGGAGGTTCAGGTCGACCAACCTGGACAACGTCATTTAGGTCGAATTCGAGGGCCGCCTGAGCAGCTAACCTGCCATGTCTACCTCCCGCCAGGCGCCTTCACCACGCAATACGACGACGACGATGACGACATGCTGTACGACGACGCCGAGGACGATGACGACCTGCCATGGCCGCGGCGCGCGGGCCGCAGGGCAGGGCAGCGTGTGAGCTGCGGTGGGCAGGGCTGCACAGGGCGCAGGCAAGGCACGCGCAGGGCGCGGGCAGGGCGCGCACAAGTGGCAGGGCTGAGGGAGGGCGCACGCAGGGCGCGTGCAGGGCTGCGCAGTGCACGGACAGCGCGTGCAGGCCGCGCGAAGGCAGGGTGCGGGCAGTCCCAGCCACGAGCAGGCCGTTTCAGGCAGCGCAAGGGCAGCAGGGGCAGCGTGCAGGTCAACCGCACGAAGGGCGCAGGCACCGCGCGAGCGGGCGGCGCGGGCGGGGCACGTGCGTGCGTGGAAAGGGCAGGCCAGGGCGATCACGCTAGCAGACAGCAGGGCGCGATTCGGTAGGCCTGGGCAGAAGAAACGGGCAAAAAGAAAGGCTAACAGCGGGCCCTTAACAAAAAAATAGGTCCTGCCGCTGCTGTGGCTGTGGCGGCTGCTGCTGCTCCTGCCGCTGCTGCTGCTGCTTTAGCAGGTCCAACTGCTGCAACTCCTGCCGCTCCCGCTCCAACCGCTCCTGCTCCTCGCGCGCATGTCGACGTGCCGCCTGGTAGCGCGTGTCGTGGCGGTGGGGAGGCGGAGTGCGCTCCGCAGACGTAGTGCCCCCAGCTCCAGTCTCCTCAGAACTAGCACCTCCAGTACAAGTGTCCACAGAGGGGGTGCCACCAGGGTCGGAGTCCCCAGCCCCGGCACCCTTTGCCCGAGCACCCCCAGTGCTAGGACCCCCAGCTCCAGCACCCCCAGAACTAGCACCTCCAGTGCCAGCACCTCCAGCTCCAGCACCCCCAGAACTAGCACCTCCAGTGCCAGCACCTCCAGCTCCAGCACCCCCAGAACTGACACCTCCAGTGCCAGGACCTCCAGCTCCAGCACCCCCCAACCGAGCACCCCCAAAACGAGCACCGCCAGTGGCCGCACCTCCAGCTCCAACACCAACCGAGTCCACAGGAACCTGTCTCGGAAGTACCGAAGGCCGCTGAGGGGACTGTGAGGAGGACTGCGGGGAGGGAGACGCTACCTGACGCGCGACAGGGGGTAGAGGGTTAGCGTGTGACACACCGGACGGGGCAGGACCAGGGGGGGGTGGGGGTACCAGAGGAGCGGGAGCAGGGGGAAGAGAGGGTGCGAGGAAGAGGGGGGGGGGGGGGGGGGGGGGGGGACCGGGAGACCTCTACAGGGGTAGCGAGCATAGTAGGACACGGACTCGTCGAACCGGACGTCACGGGAGTCTAGGAACTGGTGGAGGGGCGGGTGGTAGAAGGACCAGTCGGCCGAGTCTACCGGGAAACCAAGGAAGACACAGGGGATGGCGCGTGCCGAGAGCTTGTCTGTAGAGGTGACGCGGACTTGCGCAAGGCAGCCCCAGACTCGAAAGGCCGACCGAAAACCAGGGGACCCAGTCCAAAGACTGGTCGGTGAAGCCTCCGGCCGAGAGACGCGCGGCTGGAGGTTCAGCTGGTGCGCGGCGTAGCGAACCGCGTAGGGCCACAGAAAATGGGGCGCACGGGCATGAATCATGGACGTGCGGGCGATGTCCATGACCAAGCCAATGCGGCGCTCAGCAACTCCATTCTGCTGTGGGGACTCCGGCAGCGTCCAGGACTGTACGATGCCCTGTTCGCTGCAGAATCCGGCAAGAAAGCCTGAGCGAAACTCACCCCCACGGTCGGAGTGGAGACAGGAGACACGACGACCACGAGTCCCCTCAGTGGCTAGAAGCCACCGGATCAGCGTAGAAGTTACCTCGCACTTCTTAGCGAGAGGAAACACTGTGGAGTACCTGGAGAAGCCGTCGACGACCACCAGAAAGTAGCGCTCCCTCTCAGGTCCCTGCGTAGGTGCAGGGCCCCAGACGTCCAAGTGGAGCGTCTGGAAGGGAGCAGTGGCAGGATGAAGGGAGGAGGAGTGCGGAGTGGCACGAAGGCGGCCGGCGACACAAGGAGTGCACGGCGGTGCAGGCGAGGGAGGGAGCGACGGGAAGACTCTAGGGAGACCTGTGACAAGACGGTGACTAGCCATAGTGCGTAAACGGGGATCGACGGATGGCCAGGACGGTGGTGCCACAGGACCGTCTGGTGGGTGAATGACCGACACGAGCAAGACGCAGCGACCTGACCAGACGCGAAAACCGGAGGAGACGCAGCGACCTGACTGAACTCGGCAACTGGTGGAGACACAGGAACCTGGGGGGACGCAGCGACCTGAGCGGGCGTGGAAACCGGGGAGTGCTCGGTGTGGAGGACGTAGAGACCGGAGTGCGGCTCCCTAGTGAACGTGGCCAAAACACTGCCAGTGACAGCGTCCGTACAGACTGCAGTCCGCCCACCCCCCACAAAGGTAACGGTGATCCCCCTGTCCTGGAGGTATCCAACACCCACCAAGTTCCGAGTGAACGAGGGGATGTGGAGGCCACGCAGGACACCAGAGGGGACCACAGGGCACGGGAGGGTGGTAGAGCTGCGTGCCACGGCTGGTCCTGAGGAAGGATCAGCCAGGGCTACCGGTACCGGAGCAAGGAGCGGTGTGAGTCTCGTATGGTCGCGGAAAAAGCACTGCGACGCGCCTGAGTCCAACGTGAACGACAAGGACGCCACTGCCTGTGGTGAACTCGGTGTGGAGGCTATACAAGCACCTAGAGCTGAAACACAAGCACCTAGACTAGAGAGGCACAGGTCTACGCTAGCAGGAGGCAAGCAAGCTAATCTACGAACACGCGAGCACACAGATCCATCAGCACTATAGTCAACATCAGCATACTGACGAGCATCGTCCATAGACAAATCAAAGAAAGGAATCTTACGAGCTAACAGGCGAGCCCAGCGCGGAGTGGACGCCTCAGGGCCCCAGCGGGCACGGTAGAGGTCGTCGAGGCGGCGGAAGCACCGCGCAGCAGGGTGGTCTTCGCGGCCGCAGACGCAGGGGCTGCCCGGTCCGGTGAGGCACCAGTAGTCACAGGGGCCGGTGTCACGGCGAGGGGGGCGAGGGGCCCAGCTGGAACCGCTACTGATGCGGCCGGTGCTTCCTGGACCCCACTGCGGCGGGGGGGCCCAGTGCTGCTGCGGACCCCACTGCAGTGGGGACCCCCAAGCCTGGAAGTGTTGCGGTGCCTGCTGCTGCCACTGTCCTTGCTGCTGCTGCTGCTGCTGCTGTCTCTGCTGTAGTTGGTGCTGCTGTAGCTGCTGCTGCTGAGGTCCGACTCCCCCACCGGGCAGAACACCGCCAGTAGGCGGGCCTGTCGGTCCTGCACCTCCTCCAAGGCTCCCTCCTGGTGCACCACCGCCGCCACTGCCGCCGCCGCCACCGCCGCCGCCGCCACCGCTCCCAGGTCCACCGCCACCAAATCCACCACCGCCTCCACCTCCCTTCCCGCCCTTCTTGCCACTCTTGCCCCGTTTCTGCCAGTCAGCAGCAGAGATGGCGGCCGTGTCCTCAGAAACCGACACAGCAGCAGAACTGCGGGTAGCAGTGAAAGTGGGAAGCTGAGGGGCGGCACACCCCGCAAAGAGACGGGGGGGCACTACGTCAGTGGCGGAGGCAACGGAGAAGAGGTTACTCTCGATCTTCCCGAGAGCGGTCTCAAGGAGATCGATAGTAAGCTCAGTGGGGTGCTTCTGGAGAAGCGTGTCGCGAGCAGTGGCAAGGCGGTCAGGGAGGCGGGTGACTAACCAGTGCACAGTGAGCCACATGGGGGGGAGAGCAACAAGAAGCTATGCGTCGGTACAGGCCGCACGGAAACCGGCGTCAAGCGAGTGGAGGTGAGTCACTAGGTCGGAAACAGTGGCAAACGAGCCTAGGTCGGGAAACACAAACGGCATGAGGAGGCGACTGAGGGAGGCAGAGGAAGGGGTGGAATAGCGGGCAACAATAGCATCCCATACCCCCTGTGCTGTCTCCACCTGGTCAAAGTGGGCGGCCTCAGTCGGGGGGAGAAATTCCGTCAGCGAGAGAGCAGCGGCAGCGTCACAAGAGAGCCACACGTCCCGGGCTAGGACCTGACGGTCATACTCCGCCTGGGCAGTAGGAGTCGGCTCCGAGGCGGTCGGCAGGGCGACGGGGGACGGGGGTGCCTTGAGGGCACCAGACACGTGGGCCCACAGTGTGGCGCCGTCTTGACGCTGGCTGGTGAGGAAGCGCGTGGAAACGAACTCTATCGGGCGTCCCTCCGCATCGAAACGAAGGCGACGGGACTCCATAACGATGGCAACGCTAGAGGCAGCTGGAGCACGGTGGAGGCGGAGCTAAGAACGAGGAGGGAATCCTAGGAGCGCCAGGAGTGGCAAGGTGTGACAACGGTGGAGCGAGAGGCTAGGAGCACTGAGCGACCTAGTCTAGGCGTGAAACGGTGGATCTCCAACTCCAAGCGCTAGAGGCGAGGTACTAGTGGCGAAATTGCGCTAACCTAAGCGGCCGGTGAGAGAAAGCGGCTGCCAGCCGCTGAGTGATAGACCAATGTCAGTAGAGCTGGGGAGCGCCATGCGCACCAGGCAGTGATGGGGCTAGGGCGCGTGCCAAGGGTGGGGAGGGGAGGGCGCGACGGTAGGAAATGGGTGGGGAGGAGGTCGCGACGGTGGGGAAAGGGCGGGGAGGGCGGTTTTGACGGTGGGAACGGGCGGAAAGGGCGGTTTTGACGGTGAGAACAGGCGGAAAGGGCGGTTTTGACGGAGGGAACCGGCGGGAGGAGGGCTCAACGGTGGGAAATGGGCAGGAAGGAGGTCGCGATGGTGGGAAGGGGCGGGGCGGAGGTCGCGACGGTGGGGAAGGGGCGGGAAGGAGGCCGGTAGCCGTGAGCTAAGCGCGACGGGCTAGGCGCGGGCCTGGGCGACGGGCTAGGCGCGGAGGTCCGCGACGGCGCAGGCTAGGGGCGCGGAGGGAGCTGTCGCGCGGAGGAGGAGGGCGCGGAAGGCGTAGAGGGCGCGGAAGGCGCAGAGGGCGCGGAGGACGCGTTTGAGAGGGCGCGGAGGGCGCGTTTGAGAGGGCGCGAAGGGCGCGATTTGGAGGGCACGTAGGCGTGCAACGGGAGGCTAGAGCGCGGAGGGCGCTAGAGGGCGAGTTAGGCTAGGATACTCTACCTACTAGTGATACCATCTAAAAGTTAGAGAGAGAGATGTGCAATGGAATGTTGAGACTAGTGTTGAGGGAGGTACAAAAGCAACATTTGTACTCCCTAGTGCGCTACTCACTGTAGCCTCAGAACTTATAATAACATTTGACACTTGGTGCCATCTCTGCGTGCGGCTCCTGAATCCTGACCATGCCGCAATTGATGTGTGCACACACACTTTTATCAGGACCAACTCGCAGTGTTGCATTAGGCCGGGGATATCTTGTTTAGATAGAGTTGGGTGTATAATGGTGGATTGGAAAGGTGATGTGTTGATAATCACACGACCCAATGTATCTAGCGTTTCAAAAATGCTTATTGAGGAACCAAAATGGGCAGTTTCTATACTTTTAGTGCCCCTTCTTTGACAGGCACTTATTTTTCTTGACCTTCCGTTTCTCGTGGAAGTTCCTTTTCCTCTTTTTGTCCTTGCTTGCGATGCCTCCTTTATTCCCCTTGAGCTTCTTCTGCTTCACCTTGAGCTGCTCCTCGGACTGCATGGGTGGTAAATGCGACAATGAGAGGGGTGAATCAGTGGCAAGGAGTGCACAGGTCAGAGCAGGAAGTTGAAGAACGTCAACCCCTACAATTTGCAAGATGCTAATGGGGCACAAGCGCTGCATGTTGCGTGCTGATGCGCTGACGTAGCACAAGCACTGGCAGGAGTGCGGGCGCCTGGTTGCTCTCACCGACTCATCAAAGCCACTGAGGCTGCTAGTGCTGTCCTCGGCAGCACCCCCCTGGTTGCCATCATTGAAACAGTCCACGTGCCGCACCGCACCACGACCTGAGGTGAGGATGCCGTTGCCACGCAGGCCACTCGTATGCATGGCAACACACACACACGCATGGCAACACACACACACGCATGGCAACACACACACACGCATGGCAACACACACACACGCATGGCAACACACACACACGCATGGCAACACACACACACGCACACACCATGATGCTTTGTGTGACAAATTTTGAAGCAGCAAGGACCAAAGCGGACACTCTCATTGCTCACACCCAACCCTCTGGCTCCTTCATGCAACTCCGCTCTTCTCCCTCTCCTGCCTTGCGTTCTTCCACTATCCATCTACTTACTTATCCCTCTTCTTTCCTTCTCCCTCCTTCCCTTCCTTCACTTTCCAATCCCATCATCCAACCATCGCACCCGGTGCATGCGCGCCACTTGGCCTCTGCTCGCATGCCCTCCTTCCCCCTCGCGCCCTCCCCAACTGCATCCACGGCCGGTCATAGCAGGGCGAGCCCAGAACCCCCATGCATTTCTCCCCGGACCAATGTGGACCGCCCGCACATTGAGCGCGCTCCATGCCCGCGCGCCCCTCACCTGCCACGAGCGTCGCCTGCGCGTTCCTCACGGCCACCTCCACCAGCCGTGGGTCCAGCGCCCCCCTCCCGCCCCCCTCGCCCCCCTCCGCGCTCGCCGCCAGCCGCTGCTGCAGGAACCGTGAGAGGGCCGCCGCCTTGTTCGTCGCCAGTGGGCCCCCGGGATGCGCCTGCCTGCCATGGATGGGGGGGGGGGGGAAGGGGGGGGGGAGGAGGGGGGGAAAGGAGGGGGATGGGTTATGTAGGGGTGGGGGGGAAATGGGGGAGGTGCATCCGCTGTGCCACCTTGACACCCTCATTTTGACCCGCGGGCCGTAGAGGAGCAGACGACAGAAGATTGAGCGATGGAATTGAATCGCAGGCGGTGGACGATGGGGCCGATGAGGAGGAGTAAGAGCGGCTGACTCACCGTGCGGTCGCTGCAGCTGCGGAGTGCGAGGAGCGCGGTGGACTGGGAAGTCGCGCCGCGGAGAATCGACTGGCGCGAAGGGCTCGGCGCTCGTCGTCCGTGAGTTGCTCGACTTGCGACACTCGCTGCATTGGCCGCGCAGTGGCATGCGGGCAGATGTCGCCGGGGTACCTGTGCTGGGAGACACCAAGACCAGTGGAGAGCCCTTCATTGGAGTGGAGTGGGTTCCATTAGGACGCGTCACCTCCCTCGATCGGCCGTGCAAAACTGAGGAAGATCGATCGTCCACTGTACTAAAACCTTGAGTGTTGCATTTAAAACTGTTTAAAACCCGAGATCCATAGGTTTCAAAGGTGCGAAGGTTGGTTGGACTTTGTGACCCAACTAAGGGTAGGAAGGATGAGGCAATTACGGGAAACTTGAGACTCCGGTTTTACAAACTATTTAAGCCGAATCAAAGATCGATCCTCCGCAGGATCGATCGAGGGAGGTGACGAGTGTAGCAAGGGGAAGGGAGAATGATAGGCGTAGCAAGGGGAAGGGAGAATGATAGGCGTAGCAAGGGGAAGGGAGAATGATAGGCGTAGCAAGGGGAAGGGAGAATGATAGGCGTAGCAAGGGGAAGGGAGAATGATAGGCGTAGCAAGGGGAAGGGAGAATGATAGGCGTAGCAAGGGGGAAGGAGAATGATAGGCGTAGCAAGGGGAAGGGAGAATGATAGGCGTAGCAAGGGGAAGGGAGAATGATAGGCGTAGCAAGGGGAAGGGAGAATGATAGGCGTAGCAAGGGGAAGGGAGAATGATAGGCGTAGCAAGGGGAAGGGAGAATGATAGGCGTAGCAAGGGGAAGGGAGAATGATAGGCGTAGCAAGGGGAAGGGAGAATGATAGGCGTAGCAAGGGGAAGGGAGAATGATAGGCGTAGCAAGGGGAAGGGAGAATGATAGGCGTAGCAAGGGGAAGGGAGAATGATAGGCGTAGCAAGGGGAAGGGAGAATGATAGGCGTAGCAAGGGGAAGGGAGAATGATAGGCGTAGCAAGGGGAAGGGAGAATGATAGGCGTAGCAAGGGGAAGGGAGAATGATAGGCGTAGCAAGGGGAAGGGAGAATGATAGGCGTAGCAAGGGGAAGGGAGAATGATAGGCGTAGCAAGGGGAAGGGAGAATGATAGGCGTAGCAAGGGGAAGGGAGAATGATAGGCGTAGCAAGGGGAAGGGAGAATGATAGGCGTAGCAAGGGGAAGGGAGAATGATAGGCGTAGCAAGGGGAAGGGAGAATGATAGGCGTAGCAAGGGGAAGGGAGAATGATAGGCGTAGCAAGGGGAAGGGAGAATGATAGGCGTAGCAAGGGGAAGGGAGAATGATAGGCGTAGCAAGGGGAAGGGAGAATGATAGGCGTAGCAAGTTGAAGGGAGAATGATAGGCGTAGCAAGGGGAAGGGAGAATGATAGGCGTAGCAAGGGGAAGGGAGAATGATAGGCGTAGCAAGGGGAAGGGAGAATGATAGGCGTAGCAAGGGGAAGGGAGAATGATAGGCGTAGCAAGGGGAAGGGAGAATGATAGGCGTAGCAAGGGGAAGGGAGAATGATAGGCGTAGCAAGGGGAAGGGAGAATGATAGGCGTAGCAAGGGGAAGGGAGAATGATAGGCGTAGCAAGGGGAAGGGAGAATGATAGGCGTAGCAAGGGGAAGGGAGAATGATAGGCGTAGCAAGGGGAAGGGAGAATGATAGGCGTAGCAAGGGGAAGGGAGAATGATAGGCGTAGCAAGGGGAAGGGAGAATGATAGGCGTAGCAAGGGGAAGGGAGAATGATAGGCGTAGCAAGGGGAAGGGAGAATGATAGGCGTAGCAAGGGGAAGGGAGAATGATAGGCGTAGCAAGGGGAAGGGAGAATGATAGGCGTAGCAAGGGGAAGGGAGAATGATAGGCGTAGCAAGGGGAAGGGAGAATGATAGGCGTAGCAAGGGGAAGGGAGAATGATAGGCGTAGCAAGGGGAAGGGAGAATGATAGGCGTAGCAAGGGGAAGGGAGAATGATAGGCGTAGCAAGGGGAAGGGAGAATGATAGGCGTAGCAAGGGGAAGGGAGAATGATAGGCGTAGCAAGGGGAAGGGAGAATGATAGGCGTAGCAAGGGGAAGGGAGAATGATAGGCGTAGCAAGGGGAAGGGAGAATGATAGGCGTAGCAAGGGGAAGGGAGAATGATAGGCGTAGCAAGGGGAAGGGAGAATGATAGGCGTAGCAAGGGGAAGGGAGAATGATAGGCGTAGCAAGGGGAAGGGAGAATGATAGGCGTAGCAAGGGGAAGGGAGAATGATAGGCGTAGCAAGGGGAAGGGAGAATGATAGGCGTAGCAAGGGGAAGGGAGAATGATAGGCGTAGCAAGGGGAAGGGAGAATGATAGGCGTAGCAAGGGGAAGGGAGAATGATAGGCGTAGCAAGGGGAAGGGAGAATGATAGGCGTAGCAAGGGGAAGGGAGAATGATAGGCGTAGCAAGGGGAAGGGAGAATGATAGGCGTAGCAAGGGGAAGGGAGAATGATAGGCGTAGCAAGGGGAAGGGAGAATGATAGGCGTAGCAAGGGGAAGGGAGAATGATAGGCGTAGCAAGGGGAAGGGAGAATGATAGGCGTAGCAAGGGGAAGGGAGAATGATAGGCGTAGCAAGGGGAAGGGAGAATGATAGGCGTAGCAAGGGGAAGGGAGAATGATAGGCGTAGCAAGGGGAAGGGAGAATGATAGGCGTAGCAAGGGGAAGGGAGAATGATAGGCGTAGCAAGGGGAAGGGAGAATGATAGGCGTAGCAAGGGGAAGGGAGAATGATAGGCGTAGCAAGGGGAAGGGAGAATGATAGGCGTAGCAAGGGGAAGGGAGAATGATAGGCGTAGCAAGGGGAAGGGAGAATGATAGGCGTAGCAAGGGGAAGGGAGAATGATAGGCGTAGCAAGGGGAAGGGAGAATGATAGGCGTAGCAAGGGGAAGGGAGAATGATAGGCGTAGCAAGGGGAAGGGAGAATGATAGGCGTAGCAAGGGGAAGGGAGAATGATAGGCGTAGCAAGGGGAAGGGAGAATGATAGGCGTAGCAAGGGGAAGGGAGAATGATAGGCGTAGCAAGGGGAAGGGAGAATGATAGGCGTAGCAAGGGGAAGGGAGAATGATAGGCGTAGCAAGGGGAAGGGAGAATGATAGGCGTAGCAAGGGGAAGGGAGAATGATAGGCGTAGCAAGGGGAAGGGAGAATGATAGGCGTAGCAAGGGGAAGGGAGAATGATAGGCGTAGCAAGGGGAAGGGAGAATGATAGGCGTAGCAAGGGGAAGGGAGAATGATAGGCGTAGCAAGGGGAAGGGAGAATGATAGGCGTAGCAAGGGGAAGGGAGAATGATAGGCGTAGCAAGGGGAAGGGAGAATGATAGGCGTAGCAAGGGGAAGGGAGAATGATAGGCGTAGCAAGGGGAAGGGAGAATGATAGGCGTAGCAAGGGGAAGGGAGAATGATAGGCGTAGCAAGGGGAAGGGAGAATGATAGGCGTAGCAAGGGGAAGGGAGAATGATAGGCGTAGCAAGGGGAAGGGAGAATGATAGGCGTAGCAAGGGGAAGGGAGAATGATAGGCGTAGCAAGGGGAAGGGAGAATGATAGGCGTAGCAAGGGGAAGGGAGAATGATAGGCGTAGCAAGGGGAAGGGAGAATGATAGGCGTAGCAAGGGGAAGGGAGAATGATAGGCGTAGCAAGGGGAAGGGAGAATGATAGGCGTAGCAAGGGGAAGGGAGAATGATAGGCGTAGCAAGGGGAAGGGAGAATGATAGGCGTAGCAAGGGGAAGGGAGAATGATAGGCGTAGCAAGGGGAAGGGAGAATGATAGGCGTAGCAAGGGGAAGGGAGAATGATAGGCGTAGCAAGGGGAAGGGAGAATGATAGGCGTAGCAAGGGGAAGGGAGAATGATAGGCGTAGCAAGGGGAAGGGAGAATGATAGGCGTAGCAAGGGGAAGGGAGAATGATAGGCGTAGCAAGGGGAAGGGAGAATGATAGGCGTAGCAAGGGGAAGGGAGAATGATAGGCGTAGCAAGGGGAAGGGAGAATGATAGGCGTAGCAAGGGGAAGGGAGAATGATAGGCGTAGCAAGGGGAAGGGAGAATGATAGGCGTAGCAAGGGGAAGGGAGAATGATAGGCGTAGCAAGGGGAAGGGAGAATGATAGGCGTAGCAAGGGGAAGGGAGAATGATAGGCGTAGCAAGGGGAAGGGAGAATGATAGGCGTAGCAAGGGGAAGGGAGAATGATAGGCGTAGCAAGGGGAAGGGAGAATGATAGGCGTAGCAAGGGGAAGGGAGAATGATAGGCGTAGCAAGGGGAAGGGAGAATGATAGGCGTAGCAAGGGGAAGGGAGAATGATAGGCGTAGCAAGGGGAAGGGAGAATGATAGGCGTAGCAAGGGGAAGGGAGAATGATAGGCGTAGCAAGGGGAAGGGAGAATGATAGGCGTAGCAAGGGGAAGGGAGAATGATAGGCGTAGCAAGGGGAAGGGAGAATGATAGGCGTAGCAAGGGGAAGGGAGAATGATAGGCGTAGCAAGGGGAAGGGAGAATGATAGGCGTAGCAAGGGGAAGGGAGAATGATAGGCGTAGCAAGGGGAAGGGAGAATGATAGGCGTAGCAAGGGGAAGGGAGAATGATAGGCGTAGCAAGGGGAAGGGAGAATGATAGGCGTAGCAAGGGGAAGGGAGAATGATAGGCGTAGCAAGGGGAAGGGAGAATGATAGGCGTAGCAAGGGGAAGGGAGAATGATAGGCGTAGCAAGGGGAAGGGAGAATGATAGGCGTAGCAAGGGGAAGGGAGAATGATAGGCGTAGCAAGGGGAAGGGAGAATGATAGGCGTAGCAAGGGGAAGGGAGAATGATAGGCGTAGCAAGGGGAAGGGAGAATGATAGGCGTAGCAAGGGGAAGGGAGAATGATAGGCGTAGCAAGGGGAAGGGAGAATGATAGGCGTAGCAAGGGGAAGGGAGAATGATAGGCGTAGCAAGGGGAAGGGAGAATGATAGGCGTAGCAAGGGGAAGGGAGAATGATAGGCGTAGCAAGGGGAAGGGAGAATGATAGGCGTAGCAAGGGGAAGGGAGAATGATAGGCGTAGCAAGGGGAAGGGAGAATGATAGGCGTAGCAAGGGGAAGGGAGAATGATAGGCGTAGCAAGGGGAAGGGAGAATGATAGGCGTAGCAAGGGGAAGGGAGAATGATAGGCGTAGCAAGGGGAAGGGAGAATGATAGGCGTAGCAAGGGGAAGGGAGAATGATAGGCGTAGCAAGGGGAAGGGAGAATGATAGGCGTAGCAAGGGGAAGGGAGAATGATAGGCGTAGCAAGGGGAAGGGAGAATGATAGGCGTAGCAAGGGGAAGGGAGAATGATAGGCGTAGCAAGGGGAAGGGAGAATGATAGGCGTAGCAAGGGGAAGGGAGAATGATAGGCGTAGCAAGGGGAAGGGAGAATGATAGGCGTAGCAAGGGGAAGGGAGAATGATAGGCGTAGCAAGGGGAAGGGAGAATGATAGGCGTAGCAAGGGGAAGGGAGAATGATAGGCGTAGCAAGGGGAAGGGAGAATGATAGGCGTAGCAAGGGGAAGGGAGAATGATAGGCGTAGCAAGGGGAAGGGAGAATGATAGGCGTAGCAAGGGGAAGGGAGAATGATAGGCGTAGCAAGGGGAAGGGAGAATGATAGGCGTAGCAAGGGGAAGGGAGAATGATAGGCGTAGCAAGGGGAAGGGAGAATGATAGGCGTAGCAAGGGGAAGGGAGAATGATAGGCGTAGCAAGGGGAAGGGAGAATGATAGGCGTAGCAAGGGGAAGGGAGAATGATAGGCGTAGCAAGGGGAAGGGAGAATGATAGGCGTAGCAAGGGGAAGGGAGAATGATAGGCGTAGCAAGGGGAAGGGAGAATGATAGGCGTAGCAAGGGGAAGGGAGAATGATAGGCGTAGCAAGGGGAAGGGAGAATGATAGGCGTAGCAAGGGGAAGGGAGAATGATAGGCGTAGCAAGGGGAAGGGAGAATGATAGGCGTAGCAAGGGGAAGGGAGAATGATAGGCGTAGCAAGGGGAAGGGAGAATGATAGGCGTAGCAAGGGGAAGGGAGAATGATAGGCGTAGCAAGGGGAAGGGAGAATGATAGGCGTAGCAAGGGGAAGGGAGAATGATAGGCGTAGCAAGGGGAAGGGAGAATGATAGGCGTAGCAAGGGGAAGGGAGAATGATAGGCGTAGCAAGGGGAAGGGAGAATGATAGGCGTAGCAAGGGGAAGGGAGAATGATAGGCGTAGCAAGGGGAAGGGAGAATGATAGGCGTAGCAAGGGGAAGGGAGAATGATAGGCGTAGCAAGGGGAAGGGAGAATGATAGGCGTAGCAAGGGGAAGGGAGAATGATAGGCGTAGCAAGGGGAAGGGAGAATGATAGGCGTAGCAAGGGGAAGGGAGAATGATAGGCGTAGCAAGGGGAAGGGAGAATGATAGGCGTAGCAAGGGGAAGGGAGAATGATAGGCGTAGCAAGGGGAAGGGAGAATGATAGGCGTAGCAAGGGGAAGGGAGAATGATAGGCGTAGCAAGGGGAAGGGAGAATGATAGGCGTAGCAAGGGGAAGGGAGAATGATAGGCGTAGCAAGGGGAAGGGAGAATGATAGGCGTAGCAAGGGGAAGGGAGAATGATAGGCGTAGCAAGGGGAAGGGAGAATGATAGGCGTAGCAAGGGGAAGGGAGAATGATAGGCGTAGCAAGGGGAAGGGAGAATGATAGGCGTAGCAAGGGGAAGGGAGAATGATAGGCGTAGCAAGGGGAAGGGAGAATGATAGGCGTAGCAAGGGGAAGGGAGAATGATAGGCGTAGCAAGGGGAAGGGAGAATGATAGGCGTAGCAAGGGGAAGGGAGAATGATAGGCGTAGCAAGGGGAAGGGAGAATGATAGGCGTAGCAAGGGGAAGGGAGAATGATAGGCGTAGCAAGGGGAAGGGAGAATGATAGGCGTAGCAAGGGGAAGGGAGAATGATAGGCGTAGCAAGGGGAAGGGAGAATGATAGGCGTAGCAAGGGGAAGGGAGAATGATAGGCGTAGCAAGGGGAAGGGAGAATGATAGGCGTAGCAAGGGGAAGGGAGAATGATAGGCGTAGCAAGGGGAAGGGAGAATGATAGGCGTAGCAAGGGGAAGGGAGAATGATAGGCGTAGCAAGGGGAAGGGAGAATGATAGGCGTAGCAAGGGGAAGGGAGAATGATAGGCGTAGCAAGGGGAAGGGAGAATGATAGGCGTAGCAAGGGGAAGGGAGAATGATAGGCGTAGCAAGGGGAAGGGAGAATGATAGGCGTAGCAAGGGGAAGGGAGAATGATAGGCGTAGCAAGGGGAAGGGAGAATGATAGGCGTAGCAAGGGGAAGGGAGAATGATAGGCGTAGCAAGGGGAAGGGAGAATGATAGGCGTAGCAAGGGGAAGGGAGAATGATAGGCGTAGCAAGGGGAAGGGAGAATGATAGGCGTAGCAAGGGGAAGGGAGAATGATAGGCGTAGCAAGGGGAAGGGAGAATGATAGGCGTAGCAAGGGGAAGGGAGAATGATAGGCGTAGCAAGGGGAAGGGAGAATGATAGGCGTAGCAAGGGGAAGGGAGAATGATAGGCGTAGCAAGGGGAAGGGAGAATGATAGGCGTAGCAAGGGGAAGGGAGAATGATAGGCGTAGCAAGGGGAAGGGAGAATGATAGGCGTAGCAAGGGGAAGGGAGAATGATAGGCGTAGCAAGGGGAAGGGAGAATGATAGGCGTAGCAAGGGGAAGGGAGAATGATAGGCGTAGCAAGGGGAAGGGAGAATGATAGGCGTAGCAAGGGGAAGGGAGAATGATAGGCGTAGCAAGGGGAAGGGAGAATGATAGGCGTAGCAAGGGGAAGGGAGAATGATAGGCGTAGCAAGGGGAAGGGAGAATGATAGGCGTAGCAAGGGGAAGGGAGAATGATAGGCGTAGCAAGGGGAAGGGAGAATGATAGGCGTAGCAAGGGGAAGGGAGAATGATAGGCGTAGCAAGGGGAAGGGAGAATGATAGGCGTAGCAAGGGGAAGGGAGAATGATAGGCGTAGCAAGGGGAAGGGAGAATGATAGGCGTAGCAAGGGGAAGGGAGAATGATAGGCGTAGCAAGGGGAAGGGAGAATGATAGGCGTAGCAAGGGGAAGGGAGAATGATAGGCGTAGCAAGGGGAAGGGAGAATGATAGGCGTAGCAAGGGGAAGGGAGAATGATAGGCGTAGCAAGGGGAAGGGAGAATGATAGGCGTAGCAAGGGGAAGGGAGAATGATAGGCGTAGCAAGGGGAAGGGAGAATGATAGGCGTAGCAAGGGGAAGGGAGAATGATAGGCGTAGCAAGGGGAAGGGAGAATGATAGGCGTAGCAAGGGGAAGGGAGAATGATAGGCGTAGCAAGGGGAAGGGAGAATGATAGGCGTAGCAAGGGGAAGGGAGAATGATAGGCGTAGCAAGGGGAAGGGAGAATGATAGGCGTAGCAAGGGGAAGGGAGAATGATAGGCGTAGCAAGGGGAAGGGAGAATGATAGGCGTAGCAAGGGGAAGGGAGAATGATAGGCGTAGCAAGGGGAAGGGAGAATGATAGGCGTAGCAAGGGGAAGGGAGAATGATAGGCGTAGCAAGGGGAAGGGAGAATGATAGGCGTAGCAAGGGGAAGGGAGAATGATAGGCGTAGCAAGGGGAAGGGAGAATGATAGGCGTAGCAAGGGGAAGGGAGAATGATAGGCGTAGCAAGGGGAAGGGAGAATGATAGGCGTAGCAAGGGGAAGGGAGAATGATAGGCGTAGCAAGGGGAAGGGAGAATGATAGGCGTAGCAAGGGGAAGGGAGAATGATAGGCGTAGCAAGGGGAAGGGAGAATGATAGGCGTAGCAAGGGGAAGGGAGAATGATAGGCGTAGCAAGGGGAAGGGAGAATGATAGGCGTAGCAAGGGGAAGGGAGAATGATAGGCGTAGCAAGGGGAAGGGAGAATGATAGGCGTAGCAAGGGGAAGGGAGAATGATAGGCGTAGCAAGGGGAAGGGAGAATGATAGGCGTAGCAAGGGGAAGGGAGAATGATAGGCGTAGCAAGGGGAAGGGAGAATGATAGGCGTAGCAAGGGGAAGGGAGAATGATAGGCGTAGCAAGGGGAAGGGAGAATGATAGGCGTAGCAAGGGGAAGGGAGAATGATAGGCGTAGCAAGGGGAAGGGAGAATGATAGGCGTAGCAAGGGGAAGGGAGAATGATAGGCGTAGCAAGGGGAAGGGAGAATGATAGGCGTAGCAAGGGGAAGGGAGAATGATAGGCGTAGCAAGGGGAAGGGAGAATGATAGGCGTAGCAAGGGGAAGGGAGAATGATAGGCGTAGCAAGGGGAAGGGAGAATGATAGGCGTAGCAAGGGGAAGGGAGAATGATAGGCGTAGCAAGGGGAAGGGAGAATGATAGGCGTAGCAAGGGGAAGGGAGAATGATAGGCGTAGCAAGGGGAAGGGAGAATGATAGGCGTAGCAAGGGGAAGGGAGAATGATAGGCGTAGCAAGGGGAAGGGAGAATGATAGGCGTAGCAAGGGGAAGGGAGAATGATAGGCGTAGCAAGGGGAAGGGAGAATGATAGGCGTAGCAAGGGGAAGGGAGAATGATAGGCGTAGCAAGGGGAAGGGAGAATGATAGGCGTAGCAAGGGGAAGGGAGAATGATAGGCGTAGCAAGGGGAAGGGAGAATGATAGGCGTAGCAAGGGGAAGGGAGAATGATAGGCGTAGCAAGGGGAAGGGAGAATGATAGGCGTAGCAAGGGGAAGGGAGAATGATAGGCGTAGCAAGGGGAAGGGAGAATGATAGGCGTAGCAAGGGGAAGGGAGAATGATAGGCGTAGCAAGGGGAAGGGAGAATGATAGGCGTAGCAAGGGGAAGGGAGAATGATAGGCGTAGCAAGGGGAAGGGAGAATGATAGGCGTAGCAAGGGGAAGGGAGAATGATAGGCGTAGCAAGGGGAAGGGAGAATGATAGGCGTAGCAAGGGGAAGGGAGAATGATAGGCGTAGCAAGGGGAAGGGAGAATGATAGGCGTAGCAAGGGGAAGGGAGAATGATAGGCGTAGCAAGGGGAAGGGAGAATGATAGGCGTAGCAAGGGGAAGGGAGAATGATAGGCGTAGCAAGGGGAAGGGAGAATGATAGGCGTAGCAAGGGGAAGGGAGAATGATAGGCGTAGCAAGGGGAAGGGAGAATGATAGGCGTAGCAAGGGGAAGGGAGAATGATAGGCGTAGCAAGGGGAAGGGAGAATGATAGGCGTAGCAAGGGGAAGGGAGAATGATAGGCGTAGCAAGGGGAAGGGAGAATGATAGGCGTAGCAAGGGGAAGGGAGAATGATAGGCGTAGCAAGGGGAAGGGAGAATGATAGGCGTAGCAAGGGGAAGGGAGAATGATAGGCGTAGCAAGGGGAAGGGAGAATGATAGGCGTAGCAAGGGGAAGGGAGAATGATAGGCGTAGCAAGGGGAAGGGAGAATGATAGGCGTAGCAAGGGGAAGGGAGAATGATAGGCGTAGCAAGGGGAAGGGAGAATGATAGGCGTAGCAAGGGGAAGGGAGAATGATAGGCGTAGCAAGGGGAAGGGAGAATGATAGGCGTAGCAAGGGGAAGGGAGAATGATAGGCGTAGCAAGGGGAAGGGAGAATGATAGGCGTAGCAAGGGGAAGGGAGAATGATAGGCGTAGCAAGGGGAAGGGAGAATGATAGGCGTAGCAAGGGGAAGGGAGAATGATAGGCGTAGCAAGGGGAAGGGAGAATGATAGGCGTAGCAAGGGGAAGGGAGAATGATAGGCGTAGCAAGGGGAAGGGAGAATGATAGGCGTAGCAAGGGGAAGGGAGAATGATAGGCGTAGCAAGGGGAAGGGAGAATGATAGGCGTAGCAAGGGGAAGGGAGAATGATAGGCGTAGCAAGGGGAAGGGAGAATGATAGGCGTAGCAAGGGGAAGGGAGAATGATAGGCGTAGCAAGGGGAAGGGAGAATGATAGGCGTAGCAAGGGGAAGGGAGAATGATAGGCGTAGCAAGGGGAAGGGAGAATGATAGGCGTAGCAAGGGGAAGGGAGAATGATAGGCGTAGCAAGGGGAAGGGAGAATGATAGGCGTAGCAAGGGGAAGGGAGAATGATAGGCGTAGCAAGGGGAAGGGAGAATGATAGGCGTAGCAAGGGGAAGGGAGAATGATAGGCGTAGCAAGGGGAAGGGAGAATGATAGGCGTAGCAAGGGGAAGGGAGAATGATAGGCGTAGCAAGGGGAAGGGAGAATGATAGGCGTAGCAAGGGGAAGGGAGAATGATAGGCGTAGCAAGGGGAAGGGAGAATGATAGGCGTAGCAAGGGGAAGGGAGAATGATAGGCGTAGCAAGGGGAAGGGAGAATGATAGGCGTAGCAAGGGGAAGGGAGAATGATAGGCGTAGCAAGGGGAAGGGAGAATGATAGGCGTAGCAAGGGGAAGGGAGAATGATAGGCGTAGCAAGGGGAAGGGAGAATGATAGGCGTAGCAAGGGGAAGGGAGAATGATAGGCGTAGCAAGGGGAAGGGAGAATGATAGGCGTAGCAAGGGGAAGGGAGAATGATAGGCGTAGCAAGGGGAAGGGAGAATGATAGGCGTAGCAAGGGGAAGGGAGAATGATAGGCGTAGCAAGGGGAAGGGAGAATGATAGGCGTAGCAAGGGGAAGGGAGAATGATAGGCGTAGCAAGGGGAAGGGAGAATGATAGGCGTAGCAAGGGGAAGGGAGAATGATAGGCGTAGCAAGGGGAAGGGAGAATGATAGGCGTAGCAAGGGGAAGGGAGAATGATAGGCGTAGCAAGGGGAAGGGAGAATGATAGGCGTAGCAAGGGGAAGGGAGAATGATAGGCGTAGCAAGGGGAAGGGAGAATGATAGGCGTAGCAAGGGGAAGGGAGAATGATAGGCGTAGCAAGGGGAAGGGAGAATGATAGGCGTAGCAAGGGGAAGGGAGAATGATAGGCGTAGCAAGGGGAAGGGAGAATGATAGGCGTAGCAAGGGGAAGGGAGAATGATAGGCGTAGCAAGGGGAAGGGAGAATGATAGGCGTAGCAAGGGGAAGGGAGAATGATAGGCGTAGCAAGGGGAAGGGAGAATGATAGGCGTAGCAAGGGGAAGGGAGAATGATAGGCGTAGCAAGGGGAAGGGAGAATGATAGGCGTAGCAAGGGGAAGGGAGAATGATAGGCGTAGCAAGGGGAAGGGAGAATGATAGGCGTAGCAAGGGGAAGGGAGAATGATAGGCGTAGCAAGGGGAAGGGAGAATGATAGGCGTAGCAAGGGGAAGGGAGAATGATAGGCGTAGCAAGGGGAAGGGAGAATGATAGGCGTAGCAAGGGGAAGGGAGAATGATAGGCGTAGCAAGGGGAAGGGAGAATGATAGGCGTAGCAAGGGGAAGGGAGAATGATAGGCGTAGCAAGGGGAAGGGAGAATGATAGGCGTAGCAAGGGGAAGGGAGAATGATAGGCGTAGCAAGGGGAAGGGAGAATGATAGGCGTAGCAAGGGGAAGGGAGAATGATAGGCGTAGCAAGGGGAAGGGAGAATGATAGGCGTAGCAAGGGGAAGGGAGAATGATAGGCGTAGCAAGGGGAAGGGAGAATGATAGGCGTAGCAAGGGGAAGGGAGAATGATAGGCGTAGCAAGGGGAAGGGAGAATGATAGGCGTAGCAAGGGGAAGGGAGAATGATAGGCGTAGCAAGGGGAAGGGAGAATGATAGGCGTAGCAAGGGGAAGGGAGAATGATAGGCGTAGCAAGGGGAAGGGAGAATGATAGGCGTAGCAAGGGGAAGGGAGAATGATAGGCGTAGCAAGGGGAAGGGAGAATGATAGGCGTAGCAAGGGGAAGGGAGAATGATAGGCGTAGCAAGGGGAAGGGAGAATGATAGGCGTAGCAAGGGGAAGGGAGAATGATAGGCGTAGCAAGGGGAAGGGAGAATGATAGGCGTAGCAAGGGGAAGGGAGAATGATAGGCGTAGCAAGGGGAAGGGAGAATGATAGGCGTAGCAAGGGGAAGGGAGAATGATAGGCGTAGCAAGGGGAAGGGAGAATGATAGGCGTAGCAAGGGGAAGGGAGAATGATAGGCGTAGCAAGGGGAAGGGAGAATGATAGGCGTAGCAAGGGGAAGGGAGAATGATAGGCGTAGCAAGGGGAAGGGAGAATGATAGGCGTAGCAAGGGGAAGGGAGAATGATAGGCGTAGCAAGGGGAAGGGAGAATGATAGGCGTAGCAAGGGGAAGGGAGAATGATAGGCGTAGCAAGGGGAAGGGAGAATGATAGGCGTAGCAAGGGGAAGGGAGAATGATAGGCGTAGCAAGGGGAAGGGAGAATGATAGGCGTAGCAAGGGGAAGGGAGAATGATAGGCGTAGCAAGGGGAAGGGAGAATGATAGGCGTAGCAAGGGGAAGGGAGAATGATAGGCGTAGCAAGGGGAAGGGAGAATGATAGGCGTAGCAAGGGGAAGGGAGAATGATAGGCGTAGCAAGGGGAAGGGAGAATGATAGGCGTAGCAAGGGGAAGGGAGAATGATAGGCGTAGCAAGGGGAAGGGAGAATGATAGGCGTAGCAAGGGGAAGGGAGAATGATAGGCGTAGCAAGGGGAAGGGAGAATGATAGGCGTAGCAAGGGGAAGGGAGAATGATAGGCGTAGCAAGGGGAAGGGAGAATGATAGGCGTAGCAAGGGGAAGGGAGAATGATAGGCGTAGCAAGGGGAAGGGAGAATGATAGGCGTAGCAAGGGGAAGGGAGAATGATAGGCGTAGCAAGGGGAAGGGAGAATGATAGGCGTAGCAAGGGGAAGGGAGAATGATAGGCGTAGCAAGGGGAAGGGAGAATGATAGGCGTAGCAAGGGGAAGGGAGAATGATAGGCGTAGCAAGGGGAAGGGAGAATGATAGGCGTAGCAAGGGGAAGGGAGAATGATAGGCGTAGCAAGGGGAAGGGAGAATGATAGGCGTAGCAAGGGGAAGGGAGAATGATAGGCGTAGCAAGGGGAAGGGAGAATGATAGGCGTAGCAAGGGGAAGGGAGAATGATAGGCGTAGCAAGGGGAAGGGAGAATGATAGGCGTAGCAAGGGGAAGGGAGAATGATAGGCGTAGCAAGGGGAAGGGAGAATGATAGGCGTAGCAAGGGGAAGGGAGAATGATAGGCGTAGCAAGGGGAAGGGAGAATGATAGGCGTAGCAAGGGGAAGGGAGAATGATAGGCGTAGCAAGGGGAAGGGAGAATGATAGGCGTAGCAAGGGGAAGGGAGAATGATAGGCGTAGCAAGGGGAAGGGAGAATGATAGGCGTAGCAAGGGGAAGGGAGAATGATAGGCGTAGCAAGGGGAAGGGAGAATGATAGGCGTAGCAAGGGGAAGGGAGAATGATAGGCGTAGCAAGGGGAAGGGAGAATGATAGGCGTAGCAAGGGGAAGGGAGAATGATAGGCGTAGCAAGGGGAAGGGAGAATGATAGGCGTAGCAAGGGGAAGGGAGAATGATAGGCGTAGCAAGGGGAAGGGAGAATGATAGGCGTAGCAAGGGGAAGGGAGAATGATAGGCGTAGCAAGGGGAAGGGAGAATGATAGGCGTAGCAAGGGGAAGGGAGAATGATAGGCGTAGCAAGGGGAAGGGAGAATGATAGGCGTAGCAAGGGGAAGGGAGAATGATAGGCGTAGCAAGGGGAAGGGAGAATGATAGGCGTAGCAAGGGGAAGGGAGAATGATAGGCGTAGCAAGGGGAAGGGAGAATGATAGGCGTAGCAAGGGGAAGGGAGAATGATAGGCGTAGCAAGGGGAAGGGAGAATGATAGGCGTAGCAAGGGGAAGGGAGAATGATAGGCGTAGCAAGGGGAAGGGAGAATGATAGGCGTAGCAAGGGGAAGGGAGAATGATAGGCGTAGCAAGGGGAAGGGAGAATGATAGGCGTAGCAAGGGGAAGGGAGAATGATAGGCGTAGCAAGGGGAAGGGAGAATGATAGGCGTAGCAAGGGGAAGGGAGAATGATAGGCGTAGCAAGGGGAAGGGAGAATGATAGGCGTAGCAAGGGGAAGGGAGAATGATAGGCGTAGCAAGGGGAAGGGAGAATGATAGGCGTAGCAAGGGGAAGGGAGAATGATAGGCGTAGCAAGGGGAAGGGAGAATGATAGGCGTAGCAAGGGGAAGGGAGAATGATAGGCGTAGCAAGGGGAAGGGAGAATGATAGGCGTAGCAAGGGGAAGGGAGAATGATAGGCGTAGCAAGGGGAAGGGAGAATGATAGGCGTAGCAAGGGGAAGGGAGAATGATAGGCGTAGCAAGGGGAAGGGAGAATGATAGGCGTAGCAAGGGGAAGGGAGAATGATAGGCGTAGCAAGGGGAAGGGAGAATGATAGGCGTAGCAAGGGGAAGGGAGAATGATAGGCGTAGCAAGGGGAAGGGAGAATGATAGGCGTAGCAAGGGGAAGGGAGAATGATAGGCGTAGCAAGGGGAAGGGAGAATGATAGGCGTAGCAAGGGGAAGGGAGAATGATAGGCGTAGCAAGGGGAAGGGAGAATGATAGGCGTAGCAAGGGGAAGGGAGAATGATAGGCGTAGCAAGGGGAAGGGAGAATGATAGGCGTAGCAAGGGGAAGGGAGAATGATAGGCGTAGCAAGGGGAAGGGAGAATGATAGGCGTAGCAAGGGGAAGGGAGAATGATAGGCGTAGCAAGGGGAAGGGAGAATGATAGGCGTAGCAAGGGGAAGGGAGAATGATAGGCGTAGCAAGGGGAAGGGAGAATGATAGGCGTAGCAAGGGGAAGGGAGAATGATAGGCGTAGCAAGGGGAAGGGAGAATGATAGGCGTAGCAAGGGGAAGGGAGAATGATAGGCGTAGCAAGGGGAAGGGAGAATGATAGGCGTAGCAAGGGGAAGGGAGAATGATAGGCGTAGCAAGGGGAAGGGAGAATGATAGGCGTAGCAAGGGGAAGGGAGAATGATAGGCGTAGCAAGGGGAAGGGAGAATGATAGGCGTAGCAAGGGGAAGGGAGAATGATAGGCGTAGCAAGGGGAAGGGAGAATGATAGGCGTAGCAAGGGGAAGGGAGAATGATAGGCGTAGCAAGGGGAAGGGAGAATGATAGGCGTAGCAAGGGGAAGGGAGAATGATAGGCGTAGCAAGGGGAAGGGAGAATGATAGGCGTAGCAAGGGGAAGGGAGAATGATAGGCGTAGCAAGGGGAAGGGAGAATGATAGGCGTAGCAAGGGGAAGGGAGAATGATAGGCGTAGCAAGGGGAAGGGAGAATGATAGGCGTAGCAAGGGGAAGGGAGAATGATAGGCGTAGCAAGGGGAAGGGAGAATGATAGGCGTAGCAAGGGGAAGGGAGAATGATAGGCGTAGCAAGGGGAAGGGAGAATGATAGGCGTAGCAAGGGGAAGGGAGAATGATAGGCGTAGCAAGGGGAAGGGAGAATGATAGGCGTAGCAAGGGGAAGGGAGAATGATAGGCGTAGCAAGGGGAAGGGAGAATGATAGGCGTAGCAAGGGGAAGGGAGAATGATAGGCGTAGCAAGGGGAAGGGAGAATGATAGGCGTAGCAAGGGGAAGGGAGAATGATAGGCGTAGCAAGGGGAAGGGAGAATGATAGGCGTAGCAAGGGGAAGGGAGAATGATAGGCGTAGCAAGGGGAAGGGAGAATGATAGGCGTAGCAAGGGGAAGGGAGAATGATAGGCGTAGCAAGGGGAAGGGAGAATGATAGGCGTAGCAAGGGGAAGGGAGAATGATAGGCGTAGCAAGGGGAAGGGAGAATGATAGGCGTAGCAAGGGGAAGGGAGAATGATAGGCGTAGCAAGGGGAAGGGAGAATGATAGGCGTAGCAAGGGGAAGGGAGAATGATAGGCGTAGCAAGGGGAAGGGAGAATGATAGGCGTAGCAAGGGGAAGGGAGAATGATAGGCGTAGCAAGGGGAAGGGAGAATGATAGGCGTAGCAAGGGGAAGGGAGAATGATAGGCGTAGCAAGGGGAAGGGAGAATGATAGGCGTAGCAAGGGGAAGGGAGAATGATAGGCGTAGCAAGGGGAAGGGAGAATGATAGGCGTAGCAAGGGGAAGGGAGAATGATAGGCGTAGCAAGGGGAAGGGAGAATGATAGGCGTAGCAAGGGGAAGGGAGAATGATAGGCGTAGCAAGGGGAAGGGAGAATGATAGGCGTAGCAAGGGGAAGGGAGAATGATAGGCGTAGCAAGGGGAAGGGAGAATGATAGGCGTAGCAAGGGGAAGGGAGAATGATAGGCGTAGCAAGGGGAAGGGAGAATGATAGGCGTAGCAAGGGGAAGGGAGAATGATAGGCGTAGCAAGGGGAAGGGAGAATGATAGGCGTAGCAAGGGGAAGGGAGAATGATAGGCGTAGCAAGGGGAAGGGAGAATGATAGGCGTAGCAAGGGGAAGGGAGAATGATAGGCGTAGCAAGGGGAAGGGAGAATGATAGGCGTAGCAAGGGGAAGGGAGAATGATAGGCGTAGCAAGGGGAAGGGAGAATGATAGGCGTAGCAAGGGGAAGGGAGAATGATAGGCGTAGCAAGGGGAAGGGAGAATGATAGGCGTAGCAAGGGGAAGGGAGAATGATAGGCGTAGCAAGGGGAAGGGAGAATGATAGGCGTAGCAAGGGGAAGGGAGAATGATAGGCGTAGCAAGGGGAAGGGAGAATGATAGGCGTAGCAAGGGGAAGGGAGAATGATAGGCGTAGCAAGGGGAAGGGAGAATGATAGGCGTAGCAAGGGGAAGGGAGAATGATAGGCGTAGCAAGGGGAAGGGAGAATGATAGGCGTAGCAAGGGGAAGGGAGAATGATAGGCGTAGCAAGGGGAAGGGAGAATGATAGGCGTAGCAAGGGGAAGGGAGAATGATAGGCGTAGCAAGGGGAAGGGAGAATGATAGGCGTAGCAAGGGGAAGGGAGAATGATAGGCGTAGCAAGGGGAAGGGAGAATGATAGGCGTAGCAAGGGGAAGGGAGAATGATAGGCGTAGCAAGGGGAAGGGAGAATGATAGGCGTAGCAAGGGGAAGGGAGAATGATAGGCGTAGCAAGGGGAAGGGAGAATGATAGGCGTAGCAAGGGGAAGGGAGAATGATAGGCGTAGCAAGGGGAAGGGAGAATGATAGGCGTAGCAAGGGGAAGGGAGAATGATAGGCGTAGCAAGGGGAAGGGAGAATGATAGGCGTAGCAAGGGGAAGGGAGAATGATAGGCGTAGCAAGGGGAAGGGAGAATGATAGGCGTAGCAAGGGGAAGGGAGAATGATAGGCGTAGCAAGGGGAAGGGAGAATGATAGGCGTAGCAAGGGGAAGGGAGAATGATAGGCGTAGCAAGGGGAAGGGAGAATGATAGGCGTAGCAAGGGGAAGGGAGAATGATAGGCGTAGCAAGGGGAAGGGAGAATGATAGGCGTAGCAAGGGGAAGGGAGAATGATAGGCGTAGCAAGGGGAAGGGAGAATGATAGGCGTAGCAAGGGGAAGGGAGAATGATAGGCGTAGCAAGGGGAAGGGAGAATGATAGGCGTAGCAAGGGGAAGGGAGAATGATAGGCGTAGCAAGGGGAAGGGAGAATGATAGGCGTAGCAAGGGGAAGGGAGAATGATAGGCGTAGCAAGGGGAAGGGAGAATGATAGGCGTAGCAAGGGGAAGGGAGAATGATAGGCGTAGCAAGGGGAAGGGAGAATGATAGGCGTAGCAAGGGGAAGGGAGAATGATAGGCGTAGCAAGGGGAAGGGAGAATGATAGGCGTAGCAAGGGGAAGGGAGAATGATAGGCGTAGCAAGGGGAAGGGAGAATGATAGGCGTAGCAAGGGGAAGGGAGAATGATAGGCGTAGCAAGGGGAAGGGAGAATGATAGGCGTAGCAAGGGGAAGGGAGAATGATAGGCGTAGCAAGGGGAAGGGAGAATGATAGGCGTAGCAAGGGGAAGGGAGAATGATAGGCGTAGCAAGGGGAAGGGAGAATGATAGGCGTAGCAAGGGGAAGGGAGAATGATAGGCGTAGCAAGGGGAAGGGAGAATGATAGGCGTAGCAAGGGGAAGGGAGAATGATAGGCGTAGCAAGGGGAAGGGAGAATGATAGGCGTAGCAAGGGGAAGGGAGAATGATAGGCGTAGCAAGGGGAAGGGAGAATGATAGGCGTAGCAAGGGGAAGGGAGAATGATAGGCGTAGCAAGGGGAAGGGAGAATGATAGGCGTAGCAAGGGGAAGGGAGAATGATAGGCGTAGCAAGGGGAAGGGAGAATGATAGGCGTAGCAAGGGGAAGGGAGAATGATAGGCGTAGCAAGGGGAAGGGAGAATGATAGGCGTAGCAAGGGGAAGGGAGAATGATAGGCGTAGCAAGGGGAAGGGAGAATGATAGGCGTAGCAAGGGGAAGGGAGAATGATAGGCGTAGCAAGGGGAAGGGAGAATGATAGGCGTAGCAAGGGGAAGGGAGAATGATAGGCGTAGCAAGGGGAAGGGAGAATGATAGGCGTAGCAAGGGGAAGGGAGAATGATAGGCGTAGCAAGGGGAAGGGAGAATGATAGGCGTAGCAAGGGGAAGGGAGAATGATAGGCGTAGCAAGGGGAAGGGAGAATGATAGGCGTAGCAAGGGGAAGGGAGAATGATAGGCGTAGCAAGGGGAAGGGAGAATGATAGGCGTAGCAAGGGGAAGGGAGAATGATAGGCGTAGCAAGGGGAAGGGAGAATGATAGGCGTAGCAAGGGGAAGGGAGAATGATAGGCGTAGCAAGGGGAAGGGAGAATGATAGGCGTAGCAAGGGGAAGGGAGAATGATAGGCGTAGCAAGGGGAAGGGAGAATGATAGGCGTAGCAAGGGGAAGGGAGAATGATAGGCGTAGCAAGGGGAAGGGAGAATGATAGGCGTAGCAAGGGGAAGGGAGAATGATAGGCGTAGCAAGGGGAAGGGAGAATGATAGGCGTAGCAAGGGGAAGGGAGAATGATAGGCGTAGCAAGGGGAAGGGAGAATGATAGGCGTAGCAAGGGGAAGGGAGAATGATAGGCGTAGCAAGGGGAAGGGAGAATGATAGGCGTAGCAAGGGGAAGGGAGAATGATAGGCGTAGCAAGGGGAAGGGAGAATGATAGGCGTAGCAAGGGGAAGGGAGAATGATAGGCGTAGCAAGGGGAAGGGAGAATGATAGGCGTAGCAAGGGGAAGGGAGAATGATAGGCGTAGCAAGGGGAAGGGAGAATGATAGGCGTAGCAAGGGGAAGGGAGAATGATAGGCGTAGCAAGGGGAAGGGAGAATGATAGGCGTAGCAAGGGGAAGGGAGAATGATAGGCGTAGCAAGGGGAAGGGAGAATGATAGGCGTAGCAAGGGGAAGGGAGAATGATAGGCGTAGCAAGGGGAAGGGAGAATGATAGGCGTAGCAAGGGGAAGGGAGAATGATAGGCGTAGCAAGGGGAAGGGAGAATGATAGGCGTAGCAAGGGGAAGGGAGAATGATAGGCGTAGCAAGGGGAAGGGAGAATGATAGGCGTAGCAAGGGGAAGGGAGAATGATAGGCGTAGCAAGGGGAAGGGAGAATGATAGGCGTAGCAAGGGGAAGGGAGAATGATAGGCGTAGCAAGGGGAAGGGAGAATGATAGGCGTAGCAAGGGGAAGGGAGAATGATAGGCGTAGCAAGGGGAAGGGAGAATGATAGGCGTAGCAAGGGGAAGGGAGAATGATAGGCGTAGCAAGGGGAAGGGAGAATGATAGGCGTAGCAAGGGGAAGGGAGAATGATAGGCGTAGCAAGGGGAAGGGAGAATGATAGGCGTAGCAAGGGGAAGGGAGAATGATAGGCGTAGCAAGGGGAAGGGAGAATGATAGGCGTAGCAAGGGGAAGGGAGAATGATAGGCGTAGCAAGGGGAAGGGAGAATGATAGGCGTAGCAAGGGGAAGGGAGAATGATAGGCGTAGCAAGGGGAAGGGAGAATGATAGGCGTAGCAAGGGGAAGGGAGAATGATAGGCGTAGCAAGGGGAAGGGAGAATGATAGGCGTAGCAAGGGGAAGGGAGAATGATAGGCGTAGCAAGGGGAAGGGAGAATGATAGGCGTAGCAAGGGGAAGGGAGAATGATAGGCGTAGCAAGGGGAAGGGAGAATGATAGGCGTAGCAAGGGGAAGGGAGAATGATAGGCGTAGCAAGGGGAAGGGAGAATGATAGGCGTAGCAAGGGGAAGGGAGAATGATAGGCGTAGCAAGGGGAAGGGAGAATGATAGGCGTAGCAAGGGGAAGGGAGAATGATAGGCGTAGCAAGGGGAAGGGAGAATGATAGGCGTAGCAAGGGGAAGGGAGAATGATAGGCGTAGCAAGGGGAAGGGAGAATGATAGGCGTAGCAAGGGGAAGGGAGAATGATAGGCGTAGCAAGGGGAAGGGAGAATGATAGGCGTAGCAAGGGGAAGGGAGAATGATAGGCGTAGCAAGGGGAAGGGAGAATGATAGGCGTAGCAAGGGGAAGGGAGAATGATAGGCGTAGCAAGGGGAAGGGAGAATGATAGGCGTAGCAAGGGGAAGGGAGAATGATAGGCGTAGCAAGGGGAAGGGAGAATGATAGGCGTAGCAAGGGGAAGGGAGAATGATAGGCGTAGCAAGGGGAAGGGAGAATGATAGGCGTAGCAAGGGGAAGGGAGAATGATAGGCGTAGCAAGGGGAAGGGAGAATGATAGGCGTAGCAAGGGGAAGGGAGAATGATAGGCGTAGCAAGGGGAAGGGAGAATGATAGGCGTAGCAAGGGGAAGGGAGAATGATAGGCGTAGCAAGGGGAAGGGAGAATGATAGGCGTAGCAAGGGGAAGGGAGAATGATAGGCGTAGCAAGGGGAAGGGAGAATGATAGGCGTAGCAAGGGGAAGGGAGAATGATAGGCGTAGCAAGGGGAAGGGAGAATGATAGGCGTAGCAAGGGGAAGGGAGAATGATAGGCGTAGCAAGGGGAAGGGAGAATGATAGGCGTAGCAAGGGGAAGGGAGAATGATAGGCGTAGCAAGGGGAAGGGAGAATGATAGGCGTAGCAAGGGGAAGGGAGAATGATAGGCGTAGCAAGGGGAAGGGAGAATGATAGGCGTAGCAAGGGGAAGGGAGAATGATAGGCGTAGCAAGGGGAAGGGAGAATGATAGGCGTAGCAAGGGGAAGGGAGAATGATAGGCGTAGCAAGGGGAAGGGAGAATGATAGGCGTAGCAAGGGGAAGGGAGAATGATAGGCGTAGCAAGGGGAAGGGAGAATGATAGGCGTAGCAAGGGGAAGGGAGAATGATAGGCGTAGCAAGGGGAAGGGAGAATGATAGGCGTAGCAAGGGGAAGGGAGAATGATAGGCGTAGCAAGGGGAAGGGAGAATGATAGGCGTAGCAAGGGGAAGGGAGAATGATAGGCGTAGCAAGGGGAAGGGAGAATGATAGGCGTAGCAAGGGGAAGGGAGAATGATAGGCGTAGCAAGGGGAAGGGAGAATGATAGGCGTAGCAAGGGGAAGGGAGAATGATAGGCGTAGCAAGGGGAAGGGAGAATGATAGGCGTAGCAAGGGGAAGGGAGAATGATAGGCGTAGCAAGGGGAAGGGAGAATGATAGGCGTAGCAAGGGGAAGGGAGAATGATAGGCGTAGCAAGGGGAAGGGAGAATGATAGGCGTAGCAAGGGGAAGGGAGAATGATAGGCGTAGCAAGGGGAAGGGAGAATGATAGGCGTAGCAAGGGGAAGGGAGAATGATAGGCGTAGCAAGGGGAAGGGAGAATGATAGGCGTAGCAAGGGGAAGGGAGAATGATAGGCGTAGCAAGGGGAAGGGAGAATGATAGGCGTAGCAAGGGGAAGGGAGAATGATAGGCGTAGCAAGGGGAAGGGAGAATGATAGGCGTAGCAAGGGGAAGGGAGAATGATAGGCGTAGCAAGGGGAAGGGAGAATGATAGGCGTAGCAAGGGGAAGGGAGAATGATAGGCGTAGCAAGGGGAAGGGAGAATGATAGGCGTAGCAAGGGGAAGGGAGAATGATAGGCGTAGCAAGGGGAAGGGAGAATGATAGGCGTAGCAAGGGGAAGGGAGAATGATAGGCGTAGCAAGGGGAAGGGAGAATGATAGGCGTAGCAAGGGGAAGGGAGAATGATAGGCGTAGCAAGGGGAAGGGAGAATGATAGGCGTAGCAAGGGGAAGGGAGAATGATAGGCGTAGCAAGGGGAAGGGAGAATGATAGGCGTAGCAAGGGGAAGGGAGAATGATAGGCGTAGCAAGGGGAAGGGAGAATGATAGGCGTAGCAAGGGGAAGGGAGAATGATAGGCGTAGCAAGGGGAAGGGAGAATGATAGGCGTAGCAAGGGGAAGGGAGAATGATAGGCGTAGCAAGGGGAAGGGAGAATGATAGGCGTAGCAAGGGGAAGGGAGAATGATAGGCGTAGCAAGGGGAAGGGAGAATGATAGGCGTAGCAAGGGGAAGGGAGAATGATAGGCGTAGCAAGGGGAAGGGAGAATGATAGGCGTAGCAAGGGGAAGGGAGAATGATAGGCGTAGCAAGGGGAAGGGAGAATGATAGGCGTAGCAAGGGGAAGGGAGAATGATAGGCGTAGCAAGGGGAAGGGAGAATGATAGGCGTAGCAAGGGGAAGGGAGAATGATAGGCGTAGCAAGGGGAAGGGAGAATGATAGGCGTAGCAAGGGAAAAAGGAGAATGATAGGCGTAGCAAGGGGAAGGGAGAATGATAGGCGTAGCAAGGGGAAGGGAGAATGATAGGCGTAGCAAGGGGAAGGGAGAATGATAGGCGTAGCAAGGGGAAGGGAGAATGATAGGCGTAGCAAGGGGAAGGGAGAATGATAGGCGTAGCAAGGGGAAGGGAGAATGATAGGCGTAGCAAGGGGAAGGGAGAATGATAGGCGTAGCAAGGGGAAGGGAGAATGATAGGCGTAGCAAGGGGAAGGGAGAATGATAGGCGTAGCAAGGGGAAGGGAGAATGATAGGCGTAGCAAGGGGAAGGGAGAATGATAGGCGTAGCAAGGGGAAGGGAGAATGATAGGCGTAGCAAGGGGAAGGGAGAATGATAGGCGTAGCAAGGGGAAGGGAGAATGATAGGCGTAGCAAGGGGAAGGGAGAATGATAGGCGTAGCAAGGGGAAGGGAGAATGATAGGCGTAGCAAGGGGAAGGGAGAATGATAGGCGTAGCAAGGGGAAGGGAGAATGATAGGCGTAGCAAGGGGAAGGGAGAATGATAGGCGTAGCAAGGGGAAGGGAGAATGATAGGCGTAGCAAGGGGAAGGGAGAATGATAGGCGTAGCAAGGGGAAGGGAGAATGATAGGCGTAGCAAGGGGAAGGGAGAATGATAGGCGTAGCAAGGGGAAGGGAGAATGATAGGCGTAGCAAGGGGAAGGGAGAATGATAGGCGTAGCAAGGGGAAGGGAGAATGATAGGCGTAGCAAGGGGAAGGGAGAATGATAGGCGTAGCAAGGGGAAGGGAGAATGATAGGCGTAGCAAGGGGAAGGGAGAATGATAGGCGTAGCAAGGGGAAGGGAGAATGATAGGCGTAGCAAGGGGAAGGGAGAATGATAGGCGTAGCAAGGGGAAGGGAGAATGATAGGCGTAGCAAGGGGAAGGGAGAATGATAGGCGTAGCAAGGGGAAGGGAGAATGATAGGCGTAGCAAGGGGAAGGGAGAATGATAGGCGTAGCAAGGGGAAGGGAGAATGATAGGCGTAGCAAGGGGAAGGGAGAATGATAGGCGTAGCAAGGGGAAGGGAGAATGATAGGCGTAGCAAGGGGAAGGGAGAATGATAGGCGTAGCAAGGGGAAGGGAGAATGATAGGCGTAGCAAGGGGAAGGGAGAATGATAGGCGTAGCAAGGGGAAGGGAGAATGATAGGCGTAGCAAGGGGAAGGGAGAATGATAGGCGTAGCAAGGGGAAGGGAGAATGATAGGCGTAGCAAGGGGAAGGGAGAATGATAGGCGTAGCAAGGGGAAGGGAGAATGATAGGCGTAGCAAGGGGAAGGGAGAATGATAGGCGTAGCAAGGGGAAGGGAGAATGATAGGCGTAGCAAGGGGAAGGGAGAATGATAGGCGTAGCAAGGGGAAGGGAGAATGATAGGCGTAGCAAGGGGAAGGGAGAATGATAGGCGTAGCAAGGGGAAGGGAGAATGATAGGCGTAGCAAGGGGAAGGGAGAATGATAGGCGTAGCAAGGGGAAGGGAGAATGATAGGCGTAGCAAGGGGAAGGGAGAATGATAGGCGTAGCAAGGGGAAGGGAGAATGATAGGCGTAGCAAGGGGAAGGGAGAATGATAGGCGTAGCAAGGGGAAGGGAGAATGATAGGCGTAGCAAGGGGAAGGGAGAATGATAGGCGTAGCAAGGGGAAGGGAGAATGATAGGCGTAGCAAGGGGAAGGGAGAATGATAGGCGTAGCAAGGGGAAGGGAGAATGATAGGCGTAGCAAGGGGAAGGGAGAATGATAGGCGTAGCAAGGGGAAGGGAGAATGATAGGCGTAGCAAGGGGAAGGGAGAATGATAGGCGTAGCAAGGGGAAGGGAGAATGATAGGCGTAGCAAGGGGAAGGGAGAATGATAGGCGTAGCAAGGGGAAGGGAGAATGATAGGCGTAGCAAGGGGAAGGGAGAATGATAGGCGTAGCAAGGGGAAGGGAGAATGATAGGCGTAGCAAGGGGAAGGGAGAATGATAGGCGTAGCAAGGGGAAGGGAGAATGATAGGCGTAGCAAGGGGAAGGGAGAATGATAGGCGTAGCAAGGGGAAGGGAGAATGATAGGCGTAGCAAGGGGAAGGGAGAATGATAGGCGTAGCAAGGGGAAGGGAGAATGATAGGCGTAGCAAGGGGAAGGGAGAATGATAGGCGTAGCAAGGGGAAGGGAGAATGATAGGCGTAGCAAGGGGAAGGGAGAATGATAGGCGTAGCAAGGGGAAGGGAGAATGATAGGCGTAGCAAGGGGAAGGGAGAATGATAGGCGTAGCAAGGGGAAGGGAGAATGATAGGCGTAGCAAGGGGAAGGGAGAATGATAGGCGTAGCAAGGGGAAGGGAGAATGATAGGCGTAGCAAGGGGAAGGGAGAATGATAGGCGTAGCAAGGGGAAGGGAGAATGATAGGCGTAGCAAGGGGAAGGGAGAATGATAGGCGTAGCAAGGGGAAGGGAGAATGATAGGCGTAGCAAGGGGAAGGGAGAATGATAGGCGTAGCAAGGGGAAGGGAGAATGATAGGCGTAGCAAGGGGAAGGGAGAATGATAGGCGTAGCAAGGGGAAGGGAGAATGATAGGCGTAGCAAGGGGAAGGGAGAATGATAGGCGTAGCAAGGGGGAGGAGAATGATAGGCGTAGCAAGGGGAAGGGAGAATGATAGGCGTAGCAAGGGGAAGGGAGAATGATAGGCGTAGCAAGGGGAAGGGAGAATGATAGGCGTAGCAAGGGGAAGGGAGAATGATAGGCGTAGCAAGGGGAAGGGAGAATGATAGGCGTAGCAAGGGGAAGGGAGAATGATAGGCGTAGCAAGGGGAAGGGAGAATGATAGGCGTAGCAAGGGGAAGGGAGAATGATAGGCGTAGCAAGGGGAAGGGAGAATGATAGGCGTAGCAAGGGGAAGGGAGAATGATAGGCGTAGCAAGGGGAAGGGAGAATGATAGGCGTAGCAAGGGGAAGGGAGAATGATAGGCGTAGCAAGGGGAAGGGAGAATGATAGGCGTAGCAAGGGGAAGGGAGAATGATAGGCGTAGCAAGGGGAAGGGAGAATGATAGGCGTAGCAAGGGGAAGGGAGAATGATAGGCGTAGCAAGGGGAAGGGAGAATGATAGGCGTAGCAAGGGGAAGGGAGAATGATAGGCGTAGCAAGGGGAAGGGAGAATGATAGGCGTAGCAAGGGGAAGGGAGAATGATAGGCGTAGCAAGGGGAAGGGAGAATGATAGGCGTAGCAAGGGGAAGGGAGAATGATAGGCGTAGCAAGGGGAAGGGAGAATGATAGGCGTAGCAAGGGGAAGGGAGAATGATAGGCGTAGCAAGGGGAAGGGAGAATGATAGGCGTAGCAAGGGGAAGGGAGAATGATAGGCGTAGCAAGGGGAAGGGAGAATGATAGGCGTAGCAAGGGGAAGGGAGAATGATAGGCGTAGCAAGGGGAAGGGAGAATGATAGGCGTAGCAAGGGGAAGGGAGAATGATAGGCGTAGCAAGGGGAAGGGAGAATGATAGGCGTAGCAAGGGGAAGGGAGAATGATAGGCGTAGCAAGGGGAAGGGAGAATGATAGGCGTAGCAAGGGGAAGGGAGAATGATAGGCGTAGCAAGGGGAAGGGAGAATGATAGGCGTAGCAAGGGGAAGGGAGAATGATAGGCGTAGCAAGGGGAAGGGAGAATGATAGGCGTAGCAAGGGGAAGGGAGAATGATAGGCGTAGCAAGGGGAAGGGAGAATGATAGGCGTAGCAAGGGGAAGGGAGAATGATAGGCGTAGCAAGGGGAAGGGAGAATGATAGGCGTAGCAAGGGGAAGGGAGAATGATAGGCGTAGCAAGGGGAAGGGAGAATGATAGGCGTAGCAAGGGGAAGGGAGAATGATAGGCGTAGCAAGGGGAAGGGAGAATGATAGGCGTAGCAAGGGGAAGGGAGAATGATAGGCGTAGCAAGGGGAAGGGAGAATGATAGGCGTAGCAAGGGGAAGGGAGAATGATAGGCGTAGCAAGGGGAAGGGAGAATGATAGGCGTAGCAAGGGGAAGGGAGAATGATAGGCGTAGCAAGGGGAAGGGAGAATGATAGGCGTAGCAAGGGGAAGGGAGAATGATAGGCGTAGCAAGGGGAAGGGAGAATGATAGGCGTAGCAAGGGGAAGGGAGAATGATAGGCGTAGCAAGGGGAAGGGAGAATGATAGGCGTAGCAAGGGGAAGGGAGAATGATAGGCGTAGCAAGGGGAAGGGAGAATGATAGGCGTAGCAAGGGGAAGGGAGAATGATAGGCGTAGCAAGGGGAAGGGAGAATGATAGGCGTAGCAAGGGGAAGGGAGAATGATAGGCGTAGCAAGGGGAAGGGAGAATGATAGGCGTAGCAAGGGGAAGGGAGAATGATAGGCGTAGCAAGGGGAAGGGAGAATGATAGGCGTAGCAAGGGGAAGGGAGAATGATAGGCGTAGCAAGGGGAAGGGAGAATGATAGGCGTAGCAAGGGGAAGGGAGAATGATAGGCGTAGCAAGGGGAAGGGAGAATGATAGGCGTAGCAAGGGGAAGGGAGAATGATAGGCGTAGCAAGGGGAAGGGAGAATGATAGGCGTAGCAAGGGGAAGGGAGAATGATAGGCGTAGCAAGGGGAAGGGAGAATGATAGGCGTAGCAAGGGGAAGGGAGAATGATAGGCGTAGCAAGGGGAAGGGAGAATGATAGGCGTAGCAAGGGGAAGGGAGAATGATAGGCGTAGCAAGGGGAAGGGAGAATGATAGGCGTAGCAAGGGGAAGGGAGAATGATAGGCGTAGCAAGGGGAAGGGAGAATGATAGGCGTAGCAAGGGGAAGGGAGAATGATAGGCGTAGCAAGGGGAAGGGAGAATGATAGGCGTAGCAAGGGGAAGGGAGAATGATAGGCGTAGCAAGGGGAAGGGAGAATGATAGGCGTAGCAAGGGGAAGGGAGAATGATAGGCGTAGCAAGGGGAAGGGAGAATGATAGGCGTAGCAAGGGGAAGGGAGAATGATAGGCGTAGCAAGGGGAAGGGAGAATGATAGGCGTAGCAAGGGGAAGGGAGAATGATAGGCGTAGCAAGGGGAAGGGAGAATGATAGGCGTAGCAAGGGGAAGGGAGAATGATAGGCGTAGCAAGGGGAAGGGAGAATGATAGGCGTAGCAAGGGGAAGGGAGAATGATAGGCGTAGCAAGGGGAAGGGAGAATGATAGGCGTAGCAAGGGGAAGGGAGAATGATAGGCGTAGCAAGGGGAAGGGAGAATGATAGGCGTAGCAAGGGGAAGGGAGAATGATAGGCGTAGCAAGGGGAAGGGAGAATGATAGGCGTAGCAAGGGGAAGGGAGAATGATAGGCGTAGCAAGGGGAAGGGAGAATGATAGGCGTAGCAAGGGGAAGGGAGAATGATAGGCGTAGCAAGGGGAAGGGAGAATGATAGGCGTAGCAAGGGGAAGGGAGAATGATAGGCGTAGCAAGGGGAAGGGAGAATGATAGGCGTAGCAAGGGGAAGGGAGAATGATAGGCGTAGCAAGGGGAAGGGAGAATGATAGGCGTAGCAAGGGGAAGGGAGAATGATAGGCGTAGCAAGGGGAAGGGAGAATGATAGGCGTAGCAAGGGGAAGGGAGAATGATAGGCGTAGCAAGGGGAAGGGAGAATGATAGGCGTAGCAAGGGGAAGGGAGAATGATAGGCGTAGCAAGGGGAAGGGAGAATGATAGGCGTAGCAAGGGGAAGGGAGAATGATAGGCGTAGCAAGGGGAAGGGAGAATGATAGGCGTAGCAAGGGGAAGGGAGAATGATAGGCGTAGCAAGGGGAAGGGAGAATGATAGGCGTAGCAAGGGGAAGGGAGAATGATAGGCGTAGCAAGGGGAAGGGAGAATGATAGGCGTAGCAAGGGGAAGGGAGAATGATAGGCGTAGCAAGGGGAAGGGAGAATGATAGGCGTAGCAAGGGGAAGGGAGAATGATAGGCGTAGCAAGGGGAAGGGAGAATGATAGGCGTAGCAAGGGGAAGGGAGAATGATAGGCGTAGCAAGGGGAAGGGAGAATGATAGGCGTAGCAAGGGGAAGGGAGAATGATAGGCGTAGCAAGGGGAAGGGAGAATGATAGGCGTAGCAAGGGGAAGGGAGAATGATAGGCGTAGCAAGGGGAAGGGAGAATGATAGGCGTAGCAAGGGGAAGGGAGAATGATAGGCGTAGCAAGGGGAAGGGAGAATGATAGGCGTAGCAAGGGGAAGGGAGAATGATAGGCGTAGCAAGGGGAAGGGAGAATGATAGGCGTAGCAAGGGGAAGGGAGAATGATAGGCGTAGCAAGGGGAAGGGAGAATGATAGGCGTAGCAAGGGGAAGGGAGAATGATAGGCGTAGCAAGGGGAAGGGAGAATGATAGGCGTAGCAAGGGGAAGGGAGAATGATAGGCGTAGCAAGGGGAAGGGAGAATGATAGGCGTAGCAAGGGGAAGGGAGAATGATAGGCGTAGCAAGGGGAAGGGAGAATGATAGGCGTAGCAAGGGGAAGGGAGAATGATAGGCGTAGCAAGGGGAAGGGAGAATGATAGGCGTAGCAAGGGGAAGGGAGAATGATAGGCGTAGCAAGGGGAAGGGAGAATGATAGGCGTAGCAAGGGGAAGGGAGAATGATAGGCGTAGCAAGGGGAAGGGAGAATGATAGGCGTAGCAAGGGGAAGGGAGAATGATAGGCGTAGCAAGGGGAAGGGAGAATGATAGGCGTAGCAAGGGGAAGGGAGAATGATAGGCGTAGCAAGGGGAAGGGAGAATGATAGGCGTAGCAAGGGGAAGGGAGAATGATAGGCGTAGCAAGGGGAAGGGAGAATGATAGGCGTAGCAAGGGGAAGGGAGAATGATAGGCGTAGCAAGGGGAAGGGAGAATGATAGGCGTAGCAAGGGGAAGGGAGAATGATAGGCGTAGCAAGGGGAAGGGAGAATGATAGGCGTAGCAAGGGGAAGGGAGAATGATAGGCGTAGCAAGGGGAAGGGAGAATGATAGGCGTAGCAAGGGGAAGGGAGAATGATAGGCGTAGCAAGGGGAAGGGAGAATGATAGGCGTAGCAAGGGGAAGGGAGAATGATAGGCGTAGCAAGGGGAAGGGAGAATGATAGGCGTAGCAAGGGGAAGGGAGAATGATAGGCGTAGCAAGGGGAAGGGAGAATGATAGGCGTAGCAAGGGGAAGGGAGAATGATAGGCGTAGCAAGGGGAAGGGAGAATGATAGGCGTAGCAAGGGGAAGGGAGAATGATAGGCGTAGCAAGGGGAAGGGAGAATGATAGGCGTAGCAAGGGGAAGGGAGAATGATAGGCGTAGCAAGGGGAAGGGAGAATGATAGGCGTAGCAAGGGGAAGGGAGAATGATAGGCGTAGCAAGGGGAAGGGAGAATGATAGGCGTAGCAAGGGGAAGGGAGAATGATAGGCGTAGCAAGGGGAAGGGAGAATGATAGGCGTAGCAAGGGGAAGGGAGAATGATAGGCGTAGCAAGGGGAAGGGAGAATGATAGGCGTAGCAAGGGGAAGGGAGAATGATAGGCGTAGCAAGGGGAAGGGAGAATGATAGGCGTAGCAAGGGGAAGGGAGAATGATAGGCGTAGCAAGGGGAAGGGAGAATGATAGGCGTAGCAAGGGGAAGGGAGAATGATAGGCGTAGCAAGGGGAAGGGAGAATGATAGGCGTAGCAAGGGGAAGGGAGAATGATAGGCGTAGCAAGGGGAAGGGAGAATGATAGGCGTAGCAAGGGGAAGGGAGAATGATAGGCGTAGCAAGGGGAAGGGAGAATGATAGGCGTAGCAAGGGGAAGGGAGAATGATAGGCGTAGCAAGGGGAAGGGAGAATGATAGGCGTAGCAAGGGGAAGGGAGAATGATAGGCGTAGCAAGGGGAAGGGAGAATGATAGGCGTAGCAAGGGGAAGGGAGAATGATAGGCGTAGCAAGGGGAAGGGAGAATGATAGGCGTAGCAAGGGGAAGGGAGAATGATAGGCGTAGCAAGGGGAAGGGAGAATGATAGGCGTAGCAAGGGGAAGGGAGAATGATAGGCGTAGCAAGGGGAAGGGAGAATGATAGGCGTAGCAAGGGGAAGGGAGAATGATAGGCGTAGCAAGGGGAAGGGAGAATGATAGGCGTAGCAAGGGGAAGGGAGAATGATAGGCGTAGCAAGGGGAAGGGAGAATGATAGGCGTAGCAAGGGGAAGGGAGAATGATAGGCGTAGCAAGGGGAAGGGAGAATGATAGGCGTAGCAAGGGGAAGGGAGAATGATAGGCGTAGCAAGGGGAAGGGAGAATGATAGGCGTAGCAAGGGGAAGGGAGAATGATAGGCGTAGCAAGGGGAAGGGAGAATGATAGGCGTAGCAAGGGGAAGGGAGAATGATAGGCGTAGCAAGGGGAAGGGAGAATGATAGGCGTAGCAAGGGGAAGGGAGAATGATAGGCGTAGCAAGGGGAAGGGAGAATGATAGGCGTAGCAAGGGGAAGGGAGAATGATAGGCGTAGCAAGGGGAAGGGAGAATGATAGGCGTAGCAAGGGGAAGGGAGAATGATAGGCGTAGCAAGGGGAAGGGAGAATGATAGGCGTAGCAAGGGGAAGGGAGAATGATAGGCGTAGCAAGGGGAAGGGAGAATGATAGGCGTAGCAAGGGGAAGGGAGAATGATAGGCGTAGCAAGGGGAAGGGAGAATGATAGGCGTAGCAAGGGGAAGGGAGAATGATAGGCGTAGCAAGGGGAAGGGAGAATGATAGGCGTAGCAAGGGGAAGGGAGAATGATAGGCGTAGCAAGGGGAAGGGAGAATGATAGGCGTAGCAAGGGGAAGGGAGAATGATAGGCGTAGCAAGGGGAAGGGAGAATGATAGGCGTAGCAAGGGGAAGGGAGAATGATACGGGTAGCAAGGGGAAGGGAGAATGATAGGCGTAGCAAGGGGAAGGGAGAATGATAGGCGTAGCAAGGGGAAGGGAGAATGATAGGCGTAGCAAGGAAAAAGGTAGAATGATAGGGTAGCAAGGGGAAGGGAGAATGATAGGCGTAGCAAGGGGAAGGGAGAATGATAGGCGTAGCAAGGGGAAGGGAGAATGATAGGCGTAGCAAGGGGAAGGGAGAATGATAGGCGTAGCAAGGGGAAGGGAGAATGATAGGCGTAGCAAGGGGAAGGGAGAATGATAGGCGTAGCAAGGGGAAGGGAGAATGATAGGCGTAGCAAGGGGAAGGGAGAATGATAGGCGTAGCAAGGGGAAGGGAGAATGATAGGCGTAGCAAGGAAAAGGTAGAATGATAGGGTAGCAAGGGGAAGGGAGAATGATAGGCGTAGCAAGGGGAAGGGAGAATGATAGGCGTAGCAAGGGGAAGGGAGAATGATAGGCGTAGCAAGGGGAAGGGAGAATGATAGGCGTAGCAAGGGGAAGGGAGAATGATAGGCGTAGCAAGGGGAAGGGAGAATGATAGGCGTAGCAAGGGGAAGGGAGAATGATAGGCGTAGCAAGGGGAAGGGAGAATGATAGGCGTAGCAAGGGGAAGGGAGAATGATAGGCGTAGCAAGGGGAAGGGAGAATGATAGGCGTAGCAAGGGGAAGGGAGAATGATAGGCGTAGCAAGGGGAAGGGAGAATGATAGGCGTAGCAAGGGGAAGGGAGAATGATAGGCGTAGCAAGGGGAAGGGAGAATGATAGGCGTAGCAAGGGGAAGGGAGAATGATAGGCGTAGCAAGGGGAAGGGAGAATGATAGGCGTAGCAAGGGGAAGGGAGAATGATAGGCGTAGCAAGGGGAAGGGAGAATGATAGGCGTAGCAAGGGGAAGGGAGAATGATAGGCGTAGCAAGGGGAAGGGAGAATGATAGGCGTAGCAAGGGGAAGGGAGAATGATAGGCGTAGCAAGGGGAAGGGAGAATGATAGGCGTAGCAAGGGGAAGGGAGAATGATAGGCGTAGCAAGGGGAAGGGAGAATGATAGGCGTAGCAAGGGGAAGGGAGAATGATAGGCGTAGCAAGGGGAAGGGAGAATGATAGGCGTAGCAAGGGGAAGGGAGAATGATAGGCGTAGCAAGGGGAAGGGAGAATGATAGGCGTAGCAAGGGGAAGGGAGAATGATAGGCGTAGCAAGGGGAAGGGAGAATGATAGGCGTAGCAAGGGGAAGGGAGAATGATAGGCGTAGCAAGGGGAAGGGAGAATGATAGGCGTAGCAAGGGGAAGGGAGAATGATAGGCGTAGCAAGGGGAAGGGAGAATGATAGGCGTAGCAAGGGGAAGGGAGAATGATAGGCGTAGCAAGGGGAAGGGAGAATGATAGGCGTAGCAAGGGGAAGGGAGAATGATAGGCGTAGCAAGGGGAAGGGAGAATGATAGGCGTAGCAAGGGGAAGGGAGAATGATAGGCGTAGCAAGGGGAAGGGAGAATGATAGGCGTAGCAAGGGGAAGGGAGAATGATAGGCGTAGCAAGGGGAAGGGAGAATGATAGGCGTAGCAAGGGGAAGGGAGAATGATAGGCGTAGCAAGGGGAAGGGAGAATGATAGGCGTAGCAAGGGGAAGGGAGAATGATAGGCGTAGCAAGGGGAAGGGAGAATGATAGGCGTAGCAAGGGGAAGGGAGAATGATAGGCGTAGCAAGGGGAAGGGAGAATGATAGGCGTAGCAAGGGGAAGGGAGAATGATAGGCGTAGCAAGGGGAAGGGAGAATGATAGGCGTAGCAAGGGGAAGGGAGAATGATAGGCGTAGCAAGGGGAAGGGAGAATGATAGGCGTAGCAAGGGGAAGGGAGAATGATAGGCGTAGCAAGGGGAAGGGAGAATGATAGGCGTAGCAAGGGGAAGGGAGAATGATACGGGTAGCAAGGGGAAGGGAGAATGATAGGCGTAGCAAGGGGAAGGGAGAATGATAGGCGTAGCAAGGGGAAGGGAGAATGATAGGCGTAGCAAGGAAAAAGGTAGAATGATAGGGGTAGCAAGGGGAAGGGAGAATGATAGGCGTAGCAAGGGGAAGGGAGAATGATAGGCGTAGCAAGGGGAAGGGAGAATGATAGGCGTAGCAAGGGGAAGGGAGAATGATACGGGTAGCAAGAGGAAGGGAGAATGATAGGGGTAGCAAGGGGAAGGGAGAATGATAGGCGTAGCAAGGGGAAGGGAGAATGATAGGCGTAGCAAGGGGAAGGGAGAATGATAGGCGTAGCAAGGGGAAGGGAGAATGATAGGCGTAGCAAGGAAAAAGGTAGAATGATAGGGTAGCAAGGGGAAGGGAGAATGATAGGCGTAGCAAGGGGAAGGGAGAATGATAGGCGTAGCAAGGGGAAGGGAGAATGATAGGCGTAGCAAGGGGAAGGGAGAATGATAGGCGTAGCAAGGAAAAAGGTAGAATGATAGGGGTAGCAAGGGGAAGGGAGAATGATAGGCGTAGCAAGGGGAAGGGAGAATGATAGGCGTAGCAAGGGGAAGGGAGAATGATAGGCGTAGCAAGGGGAAGGGAGAATGATAGGCGTAGCAAGGAAAAAGGTAGAATGATAGGGGTAGCAAGGGGAAGGGAGAATGATAGGCGTAGCAAGGGGAAGGGAGAATGATAGGCGTAGCAAGGAAAAAGGTAGAATGATAGGGGTAGCAACGGGGAAGGTAGGATGACATAGGTAACAAGGGAGAAGGGAGAATGATAGGGGTAACAAGGGGAAGGGAGAATGATAGGGGTAGCAAGGGGAAGGGAGAATGATAGGCGTAGCAAGGGGAAGGGAGAATGATAGGCGTAGCAAGGGGAAGGGAGAATGATAGGCGTAGCAAGGGGAAGGGAGAATGATAGGCGTAGCAAGGGGAAGGGAGAATGATAGGCGTAGCAAGGGGAAGGGAGAATGATAGGCGTAGCAAGGGGAAGGGAGAATGATAGGCGTAGCAAGGGGAAGGGAGAATGATAGGCGTAGCAAGGGGAAGGGAGAATGATAGGCGTAGCAAGGGGAAGGGAGAATGATAGGCGTAGCAAGGAAAAAGGTAGAATGATAGGGGTAGCAAGGGGAAGGGAGAATGATAGGCGTAGCAAGGGGAAGGGAGAATGATAGGCGTAGCAAGGAAAAATGTAGAATGATAGGGGTAGCAACGGGGAAGGTAGGATGACATAGGTAACAAGGGAGAAGGGAGAATGATAGGGGTAACAAGGGGAAGGGAGAATGATAGGGGTAGCAAGGGGAAGGGAGAATGATAGGCGTAGCAAGGGGAAGGGAGAATGATAGGCGTAGCAAGGGGAAGGGAGAATGATAGGCGTAGCAAGGGGAAGGGAGAATGATAGGCGTAGCAAGGGGAAGGGAGAATGATAGGCGTAGCAAGGGGAAGGGAGAATGATAGGCGTAGCAAGGAAAAGGTAGAATGATAGGGGTAGCAAGGGGAAGGGAGAATGATAGGCGTAGCAAGGGGAAGGGAGAATGATAGGCGTAGCAAGGGGAAGGGAGAATGATAGGCGTAGCAAGGGGAAGGGAGAATGATAGGCGTAGCAAGGGGAAGGGAGAATGATAGGCGTAGCAAGGGGAAGGGAGAATGATAGGCGTAGCAAGGGGAAGGGAGAATGATAGGCGTAGCAAGGGGAAGGGAGAATGATAGGCGTAGCAAGGGGAAGGGAGAATGATAGGCGTAGCAAGGGGAAGGGAGAATGATAGGCGTAGCAAGGAAAAAGGTAGAATGATAGGGGTAGCAAGGGGAAGGGAGAATGATAGGCGTAGCAAGGGGAAGGGAGAATGATAGGCGTAGCAAGGAAAAATGTAGAATGATAGGGGTAGCAACGGGGAAGGTAGGATGACATAGGTAACAAGGGAGAAGGGAGAATGATAGGGGTAACAAGGGGAAGGGAGAATGATAGGGGTAGCAAGGGGAAGGGAGAATGATAGGCGTAGCAAGGGGAAGGGAGAATGATAGGCGTAGCAAGGGGAAGGGAGAATGATAGGCGTAGCAAGGGGAAGGGAGAATGATAGGCGTAGCAAGGGGAAGGGAGAATGATAGGCGTAGCAAGGGGAAGGGAGAATGATAGGCGTAGCAAGGAAAAGGTAGAATGATAGGGGTAGCAAGGGGAAGGGAGAATGATAGGCGTAGCAAGGGGAAGGGAGAATGATAGGCGTAGCAAGGAAAAAGGTAGAATGATAGGGGTAGCAACGGGGAAGGTAGGATGACATAGGTAACAAGGGAGAAGGGAGAATGATAGGGGTAACAAGGGGAAGGGAGAATGATAGGGGTAGCAAGGGGAAGGGAGAATGATAGGCGTAGCAAGGGGAAGGGAGAATGAAAGGGTTAACAAGGGGAAGGGAGAATGATAGGGGTAGCAAGGGGAAGGGAGAATGATAGGCGTAGCAAGGGGAAGGGAGAATGATAGGCGTAGCAAGGGGAAGGGAGAATGATAGGCGTAGCAAGGGGAAGGGAGAATGATAGGCGTAGCAAGGGGAAGGGAGAATGATAGGCGTAGCAAGGGGAAGGGAGAATGATAGGCGTAGCAAGGAAAAGGTAGAATGATAGGGGTAGCAAGGGGAAGGGAGAATGATAGGCGTAGCAAGGAAAAAGGTAGAATGATAGGGGTAGCAACGGGGAAGGTAGGATGACATAGGTAACAAGGGAGAAGGGAGAATGATAGGGGTAACAAGGGGAAGGGAGAATGATAGGGGTAGCAAGGGGAAGGGAGAATGATAGGCGTAGCAAGGGGAAGGGAGAATGATAGGCGTAGCAAGGGGAAGGGAGAATGATAGGCGTAGCAAGGGGAAGGGAGAATGATAGGCGTAGCAAGGGGAAGGGAGAATGATAGGCGTAGCAAGGGGAAGGGAGAATGATAGGCGTAGCAAGGGGAAGGGAGAATGATAGGCGTAGCAAGGAAAAGGTAGAATGATAGGGGTAGCAAGGGGAAGGGAGAATGATAGGCGTAGCAAGGGGAAGGGAGAATGATAGGCGTAGCAAGGGGAAGGGAGAATGATAGGCGTAGCAAGGGGAAGGGAGAATGATAGGCGTAGCAAGGGGAAGGGAGAATGAAAGGGTTAACAAGGGGAAGGGAGAATGATAGGGGTAGCAAGGGGAAGGGAGAATGATAGGCGTAGCAAGGGGAAGGGAGAATGATAGGCGTAGCAAGGGGAAGGGAGAATGATAGGCGTAGCAAGGGGAAGGGAGAATGATAGGCGTAGCAAGGGGAAGGGAGAATGATAGGCGTAGCAAGGAAAAAGGTAGAATGATAGGGGTAGCAAGGGGAAGGGAGAATGATAGGCGTAGCAAGGAAAAGGTAGAATGACAGGGGTAGCAACGGGGAAGGTAGGATGACATAGGTAACAAGGGAGAAGGGAGAATGATAGGGGTAACAAGGGGAAGGGAGAATGATAGGGGTAACAAGGGGAAGGGAGAATGATAGGGGTAGCAAGGGGAAGGGAGAATGATAGGCGTAGCAAGGGGAAGGGAGAATGATAGGCGTAGCAAGGGGAAGGGAGAATGATAGGCGTAGCAAGGGGAAGGGAGAATGATAGGCGTAGCAAGGGGAAGGGAGAATGATAGGCGTAGCAAGGGGAAGGGAGAATGATAGGCGTAGCAAGGAAAAAGGTAGAATGATAGGGGTAGCAAGGGGAAGGGAGAATGATAGGCGTAGCAAGGGGAAGGGAGAATGATAGGCGTAGCAAGGAAAAAGGTAGAATGATAGGGGTAGCAACGGGGAAGGTAGGATGACATTGGTAACAAGGGAGAAGGGAGAATGATAGGGGTAACAAGGGAAGGGAGAATGACAGGGGTAGCAAGGGGAAGGGAGAATGATAGGCGTAGCAAGGGGAAGGGAGAATGATAGGCGTAGCAAGGGGAAGGGAGAATGATAGGCGTAGCAAGGGGAAGGGAGAATGATAGGCGTAGCAAGGAAAAGGTAGAATGATAGGGGTAGCAAGGGGAAGGGAGAATGATAGGCGTAGCAAGGGGAAGGGAGAATGATAGGCGTAGCAAGGGGAAGGGAGAATGATAGGCGTAGCAAGGGGAAGGGAGAATGATAGGCGTAGCAAGGAAAAAGGTAGAATGATAGGGGTAGCAAGGGGAAGGGAGAATGATAGGCGTAGCAAGGGGAAGGGAGAATGATAGGCGTAGCAAGGAAAAAGGTAGAATGATAGGGGTAGCAACGGGGAAGGTAGGATGACATAGGTAACAAGGGAGAAGGGAGAATGATAGGGGTAACAAGGGGAAGGGAGAATGATAGGGGTAGCAAGGGGAAGGGAGAATGATAGGCGTAGCAAGGGGAAGGGAGAATGATAGGCGTAGCAAGGGGAAGGGAGAATGATAGGCGTAGCAAGGGGAAGGGAGAATGATAGGCGTAGCAAGGGGAAGGGAGAATGATAGGCGTAGCAAGGGGAAAGGTAGAATGATAGGGGTAGCAAGGGGAAGGGAGAATGATAGGCGTAGCAAGGGGAAGGGAGAATGATAGGCGTAGCAAGGAAAAAGGTAGAATGATAGGGGTAGCAACGGGGAAGGTAGGATGACATTGGTAACAAGGGAGAAGGGAGAATGATAGGGGTAACAAGGGAAGGGAGAATGACAGGGGTAGCAAGGGGAAGGGAGAATGATAGGCGTAGCAAGGGGAAGGGAGAATGATAGGCGTAGCAAGGGGAAGGGAGAATGATAGGCGTAGCAAGGGGAAGGGAGAATGATAGGCGTAGCAAGGAAAAAGGTAGAATGATAGGGGTAGCAAGGGAAGGGAGAATGATAGGGGTAGCAAGGAAAAAGGTAGAATGATAGGGGTAGCAACGGGGAAGGTAGGATGACATAGGTAACAAGGGAGAAGGGAGAATGATAGGGGTAACAAGGGGAAGGGAGAATGATAGGGGTAGCAAGGGGAAAGGTAGAATGATAGGGGTAGCAAGGGGAAGGGAGAATGATAGGGGTAGCTAGGAAAAAGGTAGAATGATAGGGGTAGCAACGGGGAAGGTAGGATGACATAGGTAACAAGGGAGAAGGGAGAATGATAGGGGTAACAAGGGGAAGGGAGAATGACAGGGGTAGCGAGGGGAATGGAGAATGACAAGGGTAGCAGGGGGAAGGGTGGATGACAGGGGAAGCAAAGGGGGAGGAATTTGGACAAAGGAAGCAGAGGGGAGGGAGAATGAAAGGGGGTAGCAAAGGGAAGGGAAAGTATGAGAGGGGTAGCAGGGGGAATGGAGAATAACTAAGGTTAGCAGGGAGGAGGGTGGATGCCCTCACTAGCAAGGGGGAAGGGAGAATGACAAGGGTATTGGCGTGTTATTGGTACAAGCAAGCCTCCTTCATGTGGTAAGGAGATACAGAAAGAGAGAGTTGGGTCAGAGAGATGGGTCAGGGTGAGGGAGCTCACCTTAGTGTTTACCACCCTATGCCCACAGTGGTGCAACGCTCCCCTGTTGGTCCCTTCTTGCAATCCCCGTTACCTGCTATGAGCAGTGGGGCGTAAGTGGAGTAGGAGTGGATGAAGTAGGTCGAACGTGGTAGGAAACGTGCGGCTGGGGGGAAACGTGCGGCTGGGGGGAAACGTGAGGCTGGGGGGAAACGTGCGGCTGGGGAGAAACGTGCGGCTGGGGGGAAACGTGCGGCTGGGGAGAAACGTGCGGCTGGGGGGACGCCGCATTGCGAATGCGGCGGGAAGAACGTGTGGGGGCGAAGGCGGCGGATAGAAACGTGTGGGGGCGAATGCGGGGGGAAACTCGCGAAGGGGAGATTGCGGCACGCCTATTGTGGTTTGGCATTTGCACCGATTTGGAGAGAATCCGAATGATGTGTCTGTCCCTCTGCGCATGTCTCTCTGCGCATGTCTCTCTGCGCATGCGAGAGCGAAGCCACGGTTATGGGGATGCCAAAACCATTGCAGTGCTGATAGGCGACGGTGAGCGTGCGGCGGGCTGAATGTCTACTAGGTGCGAAACTGGCAAACGCGATTACAACGGTGCGATTGCCGCGTGACGAACTGAACGGGCCTGGGTGCCGTGGCGAATGCGACAACGCGAGGGAGCCGCGGCGCATGCGACGGCGAGAGTGTGCCTTGGCGATTGCCTAAACGCGAATGAGCCGTGGCCAATGCTCACCGTCACGAATGTTTCACACTCGTGACGAGAGCGAAATGCGTCGTAGCAATCGTGGAGCTATGGGCGACATAACCCTAAATAACCTGGGCGCGACGCGCCATCGTATAAGATCGTGCTAAGGCTTACCGTACGTGGTCGTTCCTTCTATTAGGTTGTGCTTTATTGTCGTCACTAGTCGACCCCTACGGCTTCACGCACCTGCTGTTGTTATCGATCTGTGCCAACGTCCAGTGCGGTTCGAATAGCTAGTGTGGTTCTTGGATAGCGTTTTGGGCATGAAAAGGTGTCTCGTTTTCAGACCCCTGATTAGTGACGTTTTTGGCGAACACCTGCGAGCTCACCTCGCGAGAGTCGCAAAGCTTGGCACCTCTCAATATCAGTTTTCTGGTAGCCGACGCGCGTCATGGTAACCCAGTTTCGGGGAAATAATACAGTATTTCTCGCTTCCTTCCACTGTAGATCGCATCTGCGGACCCAACGGGCACATCGTCCGAAGCTGGTTCGCCAGGCTGGTTCGCCAGGTCCGGCGGACCAGCCCAGCGAATTTGGGGATACAATTTCAAGGGCGGACCAGGTCGGGGCAGACTGGCGGACCAGTCGAAGTGAGACACCCTCTTCGTCATCAAGAATTCACTTGCGCTCATTTATGCCAGCGTCGCCAATGGTTAGCTTCTACAAGTTGATGGCGCGCGGAGTTCACGGCGAACCGTAACGCGCTCTTGTAAAAAAGTGCATAATCTTCCACGGTAGGAAATCAGGAATATAATAGGTGGAAAACGCTAGCGACAGCCTTGTGAATATGCTCTCTGAGGTACACCTGGCAGCTTCAAGATCTCTCTCTATCCATGATTGCTGGCGCCTACCACTCAACATTGATTTTTTTCACACCTCAAATCCTTGTGTCGAAGCACGACGGCAGCTGTCACATTCGCCGCGCTTTTTCCCGTCCTCCTCGTCGCATTGTATCGCATTCCCGCGTCTATATGTGTCGCACGCGACTCGGCTCCGTCTCCGTCCACCAACACCCTTCCGCATGTCGGACCCTCGCTCCCCCCATGGCGCGTATCTTCTTTCCGCTAATTGCGCTCGCCGCTGTCCCTCCGCGCGCCCTGATTCCGCGAGCACCGGCTGCTTTGCGCGAGCGCAGACGACTCGGCGGAAGCAGGCGGAGGCGGAGGCCGGTTGCGGCGGGGTAGAGCGGTTAGGCGGCGCCTCAGAGTGGGTGGGGGGTTTTAGAGTTCTGCACAACAAGCAATCTCTGTGCGACACGGGTCGTTGTGCGTCGGGGGATGGTTACGTTTTTCGCAAATTTGGGAGCGTTCGTTTTCAACCCACTGGCAGTCCAACGAGGCGTGGCCGTCGACGCTTTCCCCAACGGCGGACGGCGACGAGGGCAGCTGGGCCCAGCTGGGCGCGCGTGGCAAACTCCCGTTGGGAAGAACGGCGGGCGTGCGGAAGGGCGCGGCTTTGGCGGGTCGCGGGCAGTTGGGGAAGTCGAGTTGGGTGAGAGCGAGGGGATGGACAGATGGTGGGGAAAGGGATGGGCGGGGAAGTGCAGCGGAGCGATTACTAGCCAAAGTGGAGGGAGAGGCGGTAGCGTGGGGGAGGGGGAAAGTAGGGGGCGATGAGGGCAGACGGAGCGGGGTAGGAGCCGATGAAGGTGGGGAGCAGGCGAAGGTGGGGGGGCTGCTTGCGTGGGATGGGCAGGCAGGTGAGGCTAGGGGCGTGGGCGATGGGAGCGATGGGGCTGGCAGCCCGGAGGCGAGGAGACGGCAGCAGAGCAAAGCGAGCAGAGCATGACGCAGCAGGATGGGGAGCAGCGGGGCAGGCAGCAGTGCGCGGGGCAGCACGGGAGGAGACACGCGGGGAGGCAGTGCTGCTGCTGCAGGGGCTGACGGCGGAGGCGAGATGGCGGCTGGTGGACCAATGCACTCACGCCCTCGCTGAGCAGGTAAGGGCCCTTTGTCCTGTGTAGGCAACAGTTGTTGCGGAGGTGGGGTGGTTGAGGTGGTGGAGTGGAGAGGGAGCAGCCAGTAGGGGTTTGTGAGGTGGGGGGCAGCAGGGCTAGCGGGTGAGAGCATGGATGGCGGCAAGGGGCGTGAGTGAGCATGGTGTCGGCCAAACTGGGTTAGGGAGAATGTGACTGAGTCAGGAGAGGTTGAGGGGCGTGCATTTAGGCTGTTGTTGAAAAGGTAGGGTTGCTGAGCTGGTGGAGCAGCCCAGGAGGCGGTTCCAATAGCACCCGTAAAGCATCTACGGTTCCAATGCTTGAGCAGGTAGACCCTGCTTGAGCAGGTAGACCCTGCTTGAGCAGGTAGACCCTGCTTGAGCAGGTAGACCCTGCTTGAGCAGGTAGACCCTTTTCCCATACATGGGCAGGGCAGCATGCTATGCGCGGATTCGAGGTGGGCCCTGGGCATGCAGGCAGCTGCTGCCGAGGTAGACCGTTTGTTTCTCCATCCGAGCACAGGTTCATAAGCACTGATATGTGCACATCCACTCCCTTCTCCCATCCCCCTTTCCGATGATGGGGCAGTTGCACGGACGTGATTGGCCGGGCAGTGCTGACGTCAGCCAGGAAGTGGCAGCAGCAACTGATGGGCAGTAGGTGCGGGTGGTGGGGGGCAGCTGTGTGCCTTTGGTGATGAAGCAGGGAGGAGTTGTGGGGAGCAGGAGGGGTTGAGAGGAGGCGGTAGGGAGGCAGAAGGGGTTGCAGTGGGGGAGTGGGCGGGGAGGGATTCGTGGGTGCGAGGGGAGGCGGTAAGGGGGGCCGTGGAGGATGGCAGGTGGGCGCTCCACTGCCACCTGCTGCCCCACCTCCGATTCCCCCGGCATGATGCTGCTGACAGGTGAGGCTAGCACCATTTGAACCAAGCGCCATGCACTGCCAGCTGCTGGACCATCTCCGATTGAACCAGCACGGGGGGGCTGACAGGTGAGGCTGCTGGGTGTGGTGCGGTGCCATTATTATAAGCAGTGGCACGTCTTCATATGCTGTAGCTCCGACTTAAGTAGTTGTTGGTCGACAGCTTCTCGGGCTCAACCAGCAAGGCCCACGTTTCATGCCAATCAGGATGTTCCGGTCGCTCCCCCTTCCTCCCCGCTCATGCCAATTGAAGCTGATTTTTGGCAGTGGTATGTCTGGGGTGCCTGTGACCGCCTTCCTGTGTAACGGTGGTGGTGAACTGGTCGTGGATGCGCCACAGGCGACCCTATTGCAGAATGTGAGGGAGCAATGCTGCCTGTGCCGTGTCACCACCTCACGTGTTGAGGATGGCGCCACACATGTGGCTCTGTTCCCCACTCCCCCCTCCCGCTCGCACCTGTATCGCGTGGGGCTTGCTATGGTCAGCCCACCGCGTGTGAAACCCCCCTCCCGCCTTCTCCGTCTCATCATCGCCCCCTCCCCCTCCTGCCTCCGCGCTTTCCTCTCCCCCCTCCAATCGCATAGCATATGTGGTGTTGGTTGGCCTGGTGGCTGAGATAGCACAGGTGACACAGGTCGCTCTGTCTCCTACGCCCTCCTGTTTCCTGTCATTCCATCCTTCCCCTTGCTTGCTCCCCCGTTCCTGATCCTGCTCCACTCTCCTCCTTCCCCTTTTCTCTCTGCTTCCCCCTACCCCACTTCCTCATGTGCTCTTTAACGATCGCCAGAGGTCCCTACTCCCCCCTGCCCCCTGTATACCCCGCTCCACCGCCATCCCACCCCCTCCCCTCTTGCTTGCTCGCCAGTCACACAGAGGTGATTGTTGAGGCGCTTCAATTATCACCTCAATGCGCGCGGGTGGTGGTGGGCGAACCACCCGTGGTGGGATGGCAGAGGCGGCACAGGTGTTGACTGCGCCCCACCCTCTCCCGCTTCCCTCTCTTAACCACTTCTCCCATATCACCCTCACATTCCTTCCCTTCTGTCCCCCTAGCCGCATAGCACATGTTGTGTTGGACAGAAGGTGACACTGGTTCCTGCTTTCTCCCTGCTCCATGTCATACCCTCTCCCCCTCTTCCCACCTTCGCCCCGCTTCTTTCCCTTTCCCCTTCCTCCAGTCGCACAGCCCGGGTGGTGGACGACCTGCTGGTGGAGATGGCAGAGGCGGCGCTGCTAGCCGTGATTGAGGTGGCCAGCAGTGAGGAGAGCCGCCATGGATGGGGCTCTCCCTGCCCATGACTCGCTTGACTCTACTGAGGGAGACAGCAGGGGGACGGGGATGGTGGGGTTGAGAGAATTGCAAGGGGGGACTGGAGGGTGGAAGGGGAAACGTGGCAAGGGGAGGGGTTGAGTGTTGGCAAAGAGGGCAGTGGAGGCAGCAGCAGCAGGGGGGGAGAGAGCATGGGTGATGTGCTCTCCGCGTTCCGAGAGAAGTATCGATTTCTGCGACGGTTCACGAAGTTCGGGAATGAGGTGAACTGGTTCCATGGGCGATAATCTTCCTATTCGCCAAGACCCGCACAACTGCTCTGCTCCCGTCCCTTTATCCTTTCGCCTTCAACACGCTCATCTCATTCGTTTTCTTCCCCTTCGTGCCTGTATGCATCGCAAGTTCCTGCGTGCATGTGGTTATCCGTTCTAATGTCCGTGATCCGCGCGCTTGCTCGCCTTTACACCTCTTCCCCTCTCTGCCGCTCCTCCCTGCTCTCTGCCATCCCCACCCTCCCCACCATCCCCACCCTCCCCACTGCTCGCCTTACCCCTGCTGCGGCCTGGGCATCACCAGAGCCCTCCCTACCGGCCTCGTCACAGCAGGAGCAGCATGTTTCTCAGGTGCCCCCCGTGTCATTCCCCAACGACTTCACCAGCGCCCACAGCGCCACTGCAAGGGGCTCTTTGCTCTAGCTGCAGAGGCTGCTGAGAAGAGGCAGGGCGAGCAGTGCTGGTGGTGTGTGTGGGCAGTGGCAATTCAGGCATGAGTGCTGTGGTGCGGGTTGCGGGTGCAGAGGTTGGTGAGGAGGGGTGCATGGGGGCAGCGAGTGGCGTGCCGCAGGGGTGGCAGGGGAAGAGGAGGCAGGGGAGGGTGGGGGAACAGGGCCAGCAGGGGAGGGTGGGTGGGCCTGTGGGTCTGGTGCAGTGCAGTGTGGTGGGCAGCAGACGAGGGGAGCTGCGACAGCTGAGAGGATGGTGAGAGGAGGGTGGGTTGGGTGGGTGTGCAGGCATGGGGTGGTGGGCACTGGGCAGGCATGAGGTGTTGAGAAAGCATGCTTCTGTTGGGATGGCTCCACGTGAAGGCATGGGAAGGCATGTCTCTTACGGCTTCCTGTGCTGTGCCGTCATCGCTTCCTCTATCCCCTCCTCACTCTCCCCTCCACGCTCTTCCTCATCTGCCACAGGAAGCTGGTGGTGGTGGTGGCATTGGAGCTACCAGATCTGCTCATTCCGCTCTTCAAGGTGGCCATCACAGCAGCAGGCAGGGCCATTTCCTTTCTCCTCATTGCTCTCATTGGTTGATCGTTGGGCCTTGTGTATCGTGGCATCAAGCAGAGCTGGGGGCAGGCTTTATATATCTAGCTGCACCAGTGGGTTGCTGCTGAGGGCTTTGCATATGTTCCTAACTTCTGCACAGGCCTTTAACGCGCCCGTAGTTCAACTGGATTCGTGTCCAAACACATCAACAGTGCACGGTGTCCTTTCAAGCACGCTATTTAGTGGACTGCCTACTGTATCAACAAAGAACGCAGGCAAACGAGTGCTGTTCAACTGAGAAGCTACCACATTCTTGCACCTGTGTTCGCAATAGCAATGGTCACAATCTGTCTGGTCTGGGTTGCCTTGAAGGCGGCCCCGTGCCATCCAGTTACCATAAATAAGTCTCATCATAAATCATGCTGCAAATGCTCCTGAAAGAAGAGCCACACCTGCAAACAAGGCCGCCTTAAACAAACACCATCCTTACTTCCTCCTACTGACCGTGAGAAGGCTCCCAAACACATCGTTCAGGGCAGTAGTTGACGTCATCGCTGCCTGGACAAGTGCGAGTGCCTGCAAACACGCCATGAAGGACATTACACATCTAACTGAACCACACAATAGCTTAAGTAGGATCCCAGCAACCCAGACTCACATGGTCCTTGGTGACGGTGGTCTCGCAGCTCTCCAGATCAGCCATGGACTTCACGCCCAGTGTGTTAAGCAGGCTGATGCTTTTGATGGTGGAGCTCGGGTAGAACTCCAAGTTGTCTGTCACCATGAATGTCAACGTCTCCTTCACAAACCCTCCAGAAAGGTTTGAACTGTTATCGACTAGGGTGAATTGGCTGCTCATGTAATTACGACAGCTATAACAACTTGAATTTCCACTTCCCACATAATGGCGTGAAGCACATGAGTAGAATGGCCCAGAGGCATTCAAAGTGCTCCCTGGAATTGGGTGTACAATGTGGGCCATGACACGTGCACATGAACCACAATTCGCACCCGGTCCAAGCGAGATATACCAATGGCCAGAAGAGCACGTATAACATCCGCCACTTGAGGTTGACTGTGGTACCTCCTGCCAACCAAGTAAGCGCACCTGAGTGCCTTCAGGTGGAGAGGGGCTCACAACGAAGCTCTTATCCACCTTCATGTACGAACTGTCGAGGTTTTCCGCGCTGGAGAAAACATTAAATATCCCAACGGGCCGTTTGGTCGTAAATCCAGCATCAGAGAGTAGCCTCAGCAGGTTGGCAGTTGGCATTCGAAGGAGAGCCATAAGAAGATCGATGAAGTCCTTTCCAGCCTCTAGGTACAAAATTTTCCCCTTTTCCTGGAAACGTGGCAACGAGTACCTTAGCAATCGATCAAGAAAGAAAGAAAGAAAGAATGAGGTTGAAGGAGAGAGAGAGAAAAAAATCTATCCTGCAGGTTTCCACTCCTTACCTTGCTGAAAAGTATATTGACTTTTAACGCCGCCATGGAAGCAGCTTACTAAGGACGAGGAAAGAAAATGAAGGGGTTTATGCTCCGAACGTGAGTGATGCACCATTTCAGCAATGAGAATGTACCAGTAGCTGAAGATTCCACGGGGTCGCCGACTGTCCATGAGTGCGTGTTCATTCAACGAAGTTGGTTGCCACTATTGGAACTTTGCACACGGCCGTCCCAAGTTATGACACCCCGATTGTGCAGCTTCGCACAAGATATTCCACTTGAAACGCACATGATGGGATAAACTATCCTAGTGAGACATGGGGTCTCGTAGAGCGTGATCCAGCACTATCAGCCAGCCAATGCGATCTTTCTTAGTGACCATTACGTCTCGCTGGATAACTGCTCATAATATCCACACATCAGACTTCGAGAATCTATGCTGGATAAGCCATCACCATAAACTTGGAGCAGTGCGTTGGTGGTAAGAAACCCATCAACATCCGCGTCGATCATGCTATTTTCGGTTCAAACCACCCTTCCAATTTTCGCACCCTTGGCCCGAGGAAAGAGCCAAGATTATTCTGACCATATTCATTTAATCGCATAGAATTCTCATCCTTTCCGTTGCGGGAACGGGGAGCCTGAAGGTCCACAAGGCTAACTTAGTAGCGTGATTAGGTACTTGCACGCCCAAAAACTTGCACTACTTGGTTGGTTGGCCGTGAATTGGGCGTGGTTTAGGGCGCGTTCGTTCTTGCCGAACCTGACTGAAAGTTCGAACTTCTGTAACGGTTCGTCACGGTAGAATACAATTAAAAACGTTTTGCCACGGTGCAAAGCGGTTTGAGTTCGAACTTTGTCAGGTTCGGCAAGAACGAACGCGCCCTTAGGCGTGAGTTGGGCGTATAAATCCGTCAGGCAGAACCTCGATTCTGTGTAAGAACAGGACAAGCGGATTGACAAACTGTTGACAATGGTACAAACAGAACCAAACCTGAAACCAAAATAGCACACTCGTATTGTTGTTCGCTGGCCGCCTGGTGGGTCGATCTTTGCGACACGTTGGCGAAAACGTTGTCGACCAACAGAGAATTTGGTCAAGTTCAACATTCCTGAACATGAATTCGCAAAATGAACCAAGTTACCACCTAAAGTTGTACAATCCGTCACGATCAAGAAGAGTTTTGCGACAGTGATCCGTGATTGGCCAGCGACACTCAGTCTAACTTGAAAACCTGCTCGTACAAAAAATGTCAAGCACACGTACTTCTTTAGTTACCCGTCATTTACGCCCGAACTAGCTCCGTATCACTCCGTTTCTGCGCGGCACCTCAGGTACGAACACACTCTAGATGCTCCCTGCTATAACCTTATAGTGATTTATTAGCAAACGAATTAGAATAGCCACAGAAAACATGTTTTCTGGTCGCTTAGGTCTGCCCGTCGCCCTCGTTTGCTGTCGACGCCTTCGGTTCCTTGACTCCCTTCACTCGCTTCCCCTCATCGCCCTCCCTTCGTCGCCCACGCTTCCGCTTCGTTGCCCCCTTCTCCTCGTCGCGCTCCCTTCTCCTCGTCGCTCTCCCTTCCCCTCGTCACGCTCCCTTCCCCTCGTCGCCATCGCCTCAACTCGTTCGCACCCACGTACCACACGCAGCAGCCCTCCGTTCCACCACGTAACTCCGTCCTTCCCTCCGCGTTCCTCCTTCCTTCCCCCTTCGTATTACTCGTATAACACCACGCTACCCACTGGGTCAAAACGAGGGTGTTATTTGGCGCAGCGGAATGCCCTTCACATTAGCCCATAGGCGTTACAACCCGCCTTCTCCCCACCATATCACCAGCCTCCTCCCCCACATACCACATCCATTTCCCCCTACCCTTCCCGTTCTTTCCCCCACATACCACATGCATTTCCCCCCACCCTTCCTGTTCTTTCCCCCACATACCACATGCATTACTCCCCACCCTTCCCGTTCTTTCCCCCACATACCACATGCATTTCCCCCCACCCTTCCCGTTCTTTCCCCCACATACTACATGCATTTGCCCCCACCCTTCCCGTTCTTTCCCCCACATACCACATGCATTTCCCCCCACCCTTCCCGTTCTTTCCCCCACATACCACATGCATTTCCCCCCACCCTTCCCGTTCTTTCCCCCACAGACCACATGCATTTCCCCCCACCCTTCCCGTTCTTTCCCCCACATACCACATGCATTTCCCCCCACCCTTCCCGTTCTTTCCCCCACATACCACATGCATTTCCCCCCACCCTTCCCGTTCTTTCCCCCACATACCACCAACCTTCCTCTGCCCCGCGTCCCCTGGCATCGCTTGCCTTGCTCGTCACCCCCCTCTGTCTTCCTCTCATCGCCCTCGCTTTCCGGTGTCCCTCGTTTTTCCCGTGTCCCTCGTTTTTCCCGTGTCCCTCGCTCCCCGTCTCCCTCGTTTCCCCTGTCTCCCTCGCTCCTCGTCAACCTTGCCTTCCCAGCCGTCTCCCTTCCCCGCTTGCACACTTGTTACCCTCCCTTTTCTCCCCCTGTTTACTCCCTTCCGTCCCCCCAACGATCGTCCACCTCCCCCCCACTTATACCGCTCCCTCCCACTGCTTACCTCTCTCCCTCTTCCCCCCACCCTCTGCGCTGCTTTTCCCCATCCTTTTCCCTTATTCCCCCCCTCCCCTGCTCGGTCCACTCTCCCCCCTGCCTCCCCCCCTTTTCTCCCTTCCCCCCCCCCCCCCCCCCCCCCCCCCTTTTCTGCCCTGTGCCCCCCCTTTTCTCCCGTCCCCCCCCCCCCCCCCCCTTTCTGCCCTGCTTCCCCCCCTTTTTTTCCCTTCTTCCTCCCCCTTTCTGCCCTGCTTCCCCCTATGCTATTCATAGTTTCCCCACACCCTCTGCCTTGCTTCCCCCCACTCCCCGCTGCTTCCCTCCACCCTCTGCACTGCGTTCCTCCACGCTCTGCCCCTGTTCCCCCCACTCCCTGCCCTTCTCCTCCCCCCCCCCCCTTCTCCCCCTTCTTCGACGCTGCTTCTCCCATCCTTTGCCCTGCTCCCACCACTGAGAGGTGAGCAGCACACGCCAGGTGAGCCCGGGGATGAGATACGCAGATGCGCAGATTCCAAGAGCAACATGCAATTGCAGCTGCATACGATGCGCTGCCATTCTCCCCCGTATTCTCTTCCCTGCTCGTGCCTCTCCTCCATACTCGCCCTCTCCATGAGTTCCTCCTCTCCCCCCTTTGCACTTCCATTCGTCGCTTCCACCCCTCCTGCTCCTGCTCCACCCGCCCCATATCCCACCGGACAGGACCTAGAGGCCTAGTAGAACATGTACCACAGCAAGGTGCGGGACACGAGTCTGCACCCTTCTTACCTCCCTCCCTTCTTGCCTCCCCTATCCCACCCTCCTTACCTCCCACCCTCCCTCCCTCCTTACCTCCCACCCTCCTTACCTCCTGCTGTGCGATCATCAGTCCCCAGCATTGCTTCTTATTCCTTCTCGCCCGCCCTCTCATTCCTTCCCTCCTGCCCCTCTCCTCCCCGTCCTATCGGCCCTCCTACTCTCATTCCTACCTGCCCCTCCTCGCGAAATGTTATGGGCGTGAAAGCGAGGCATGAGTTGCAAAAACTGAGTTTGCGAATGCTACCAAACTATTTGTACTAATCAGGTACCGTATTCTCCCGGATATAAGACCCTAGGGTCTTATGAAAAAATCAAGAAAAAAATGGGGGGGGTCTTGTCAAAGGCAACTAATGATATAGTACCCGGGTCTTATCATATGGACATATTTTTAAGAATGGTGTTCAAATGCTTCTCAGATGGGGATGCTCGCGATTTTTTTTCCATCCTCAGTAGGTCCGCAAATGTGAGCACTCGAAAATAAGGTACATCACACTGAAAACTGGCTGTAGCCTTCTCATTCAAATCTAGCTATGGTCATAACATTGAAATCTGGCTATTGTTTTTCCCCAAGTTTGCTACTTATTTTCATGAATAGTTAACCTTGTGTGGGTTTAATGGGCCTAAATCTATTTCCACACTCTTACTATGATAGAAAAACACATGAAAATTCATCAAATTCCAGAAAAAACAGTAGTATACACGTTTGGGGGAGGGTCTTATAATATTTACCCCTCTAGAGGGGGGTATAGTGGAAACCTGCCAAAATAAAAGACCCACCCCCGTATTACAGACCCGGGGGTCCTGTATTCCGGGGGGTCTTATATCCGGGAGAATACGGTATATCATTGATGTGTCATGTTATAATTGTCATACCCATCAACAACCCTGAACTTACCCTCACAAAATCTGTCAACAGCCAACCACATTGCCTCTATGCTCGTTAATAAATATCTGTAAAACAGAAAATGAGGTTAACAGATGATAATCAGCGTTAACGACAAGCTCTCTTCTTCTTCTTGGCCTCATTCTTGCTGACATCATTCGGCACAAGAACTTTCCCAAAGACATCATTCAGGGCAGAAGTTGACGTCAGTGCACCTTGCATAAGAGCCAGTGCCTGCAAAAAGAGATTCAAAGGATCAGATGGCGCTAAAATGCTTATCAGAAATAGATGTTAGAATCTAGCAGCAGGAATGGATGAACTAACAGGATGCAGGAGTACAAGTAGTAAACCCTAATTGGGTTGTACCCCATATGGGCTACCCCACTACAGCCTAGACAATATGCAGTACATATAGTTTGACACACCCCCATAGGCAAAGTGGGGGAGAACAAGGGGTCACACGACCAGTCAAGAGAAGCAAAACAAGCTCAGGGTGGATCACAACGTCACCACGCATTCCGAGCACAAGCAAAGGGCCACAGGGCCAGTTCACATGCAGAGATATATATGCAGCAATAACAGTACAGTGATGGCTACCTAGCAAGAGCCAGCATGCATATATATATATATATATATATATATATATATATATATATAGATCACAGTACAAGCAGAGACTACAGCAAGTGTGGAAACGTAGGCACAAGGCCCAACAGAGTACAAAAGCGCTGATGATCACCAGACGGAAGTGCCTTGGTGAATATATCAGCAGTGTTGGCCCGAGTGGCCACGTGGCGAAGACGAAGCTGGCCTCGCTGCTGCAACTCTCGAGCCAGGAAGTAACGCAGAGCAATGTGCTTCGTTCTGTGCTCCAGTCTGTGCTCCTCACACAAGGCAATGGCGGCCTTGTTGTCGACGTACAGCACTGGAGGAGAACGAGGCTGCTCTCCCAAGTCAGTCAGCAGGTAGGTGAGCCAGCATAACTCCTGTGCAGCCATGGCTGTGGCGTAGATCTCAGCCTCACAACTGGAGCTGAGAACTGAAGACGAGCGTGTAGAACGCCACGAAACTGAACCAGAGCCAAGGCTGAAGGTGTAACCCTGTGACGACCGCTGAGTAGCCTGGTCGTCAACCCAAGAAGCGTCTGAGTGCCCAGTGAGGACAACTGGGCTCGTCCCTCCAAGCACTAGCCCCATGCCTGATGTGCTGCACAAGTAGCGCAGTACCCTCTTAGCAGCAGCCATGTGCTCAGGTCGGTGCCGACCAGGAGCCACGTAGCGAGCCAGAAGACCAAGAGGGTACGCGAGGTCAGGTCGAGTGCAAGTCATCAGGTACATGAGGCAGCCGACTAGCTCTGGGTAAGGACCACTCGGCTCTACGGACTCGTCCGAAGGTGGAGCTGAGAGCGTGTGACCTGTAGCCAGAGGAGTGGCCTGTGCTGAAGACCAGGTGAAGCCGAAGCGCTGAAGGACCTGCTGCACCATGTGTGACTGAGTCAAGGTGATGGTGCGGCGTGCTCTGTCCCGGGTGATCTGCAAGCCAAGGTAGCTGCGCAGCTCACCCAAGTCTGTGCACGTGTGTCTCTTCTGCAGCTCCGACTTCACGTGGGCGAGAGCCTCAGTGTCAGCAGTGGCAAAAACCAAGTCGTCGACGTACACGAGGATGTAGAACGGCGGCAGTGAAGTGTCGGTGCGCAGAAACAGCGACGGGTCAGCAGTAGAAGGCACGAACCCAAGAGCCGCAAGCGTAGTCCTCAGTGTGTCGTGCCACTCACGTGGCGCCTGGCGGAGACCGTAGACCGGCCGCCGGAGGCTCCACTGGGTACCAGGAGGGAACGACCCAGTAAAGCCCGGGGGGCGGCGCAGCGAGATCTCCTCGTGCAGGCTACCCTGCAAGAAAGCTGTGCTGAAGTCAAGAGAGTGAAGCTCGTAGTCACGGTGAGCAGCAACGTGCAGCAGCACCCGAAGAGTGGTCATCTTCGGGGTGGGGGAGAAGGTCTGGAAGAAGTCAACTCCCTCTCGCTGACTGAAGCCTCGAGCAACGTAACGAGCCTTGAAGACAGGCGGAGAACCTGGCGGCCGCTTCACCCTGAAAATCCACATGCCACTGACGATGTTCGCCCCAGGTGGGGGAACCTCGTCGACGTAGGTGCCAGTGGACTTCCAGGAAGCCATCTCTGCGTCCATGGCTGTCTGCCACTGAGAGGAGTACTCACCCGCGATCGCCTCAGCGTAAGAGCGCGGGGTCGAGATGTCTGGTGCATCCGGGTCTCCCTCAGGGGCAAGCAGCATGGCAACGAGATGAGGCGCAGCGGCTGCAAGACACTCAAGGTCCTCGTGCCTGTCCTCAAGGACGTCCGTGCTAAGAGCACACTCACCCCCGACGGACGGAGGACAGACAGACTCAGACTCAGTAACAAGACTGGCAGCGAAGTCTAGACGACAAGCAGCAGCAAACGCAGCAGCAGACTCAAACGACGGGTCAGTGACAACTGTGGCTAGTAGACGCGTGACAGTAGGGTGCTCAGCACGAAACCGGTCAGACGCAGGGTCCGGAACGTCAGGCAAAGAGGACGCAGGAGGAGACGGCAGAGGAACAGGCTGCGGAGCAGAGGAAGGACGACGGACTACGAGGTGTGCGCTGGGGACAGCCGGTTGACGCGAACGAGGAACACGACGACCGGTACGACTAGGACGAACAGGCGAAACAGGACGCGACGCAGGCTCACGACGCTCAGCAGGACTACCAGTCTGCACAGTGTAAGGAGAAGGAGCAGGCAGCGGTGAGCCAGGCTGTAACGGAAGTCCAGTAGACGACGGGAGAGTAAGAACCTGACGAAGAACAGAGTCAGACGGCGGCAGAGACGACGGAGACGGCGGAGCGAAGAACCGTCGTGTCGGCGCAGCTGCACCAGGACCGGCAGCTCCAGCAGCTCCAGTGCCTCCAGCAGCTCCAGTACCTCCAGCAGCTCCAGTACCTCCAGCAGCTCCAGAAGCTCCAGTCCCAGAGCCGACACCTCCAGTCCCAGGGTCTCCAACCTCTGTGTCTCCAGCAGCAGCACCCCCAGAACCAGCACCTCCAGTCCCAGGGTCTCCAGCCCCAGGGTCTCCAGCCTCAGTGTCTCCAGCAGTAGCACCCCCAGAGCCAGCACCTCCAGTCCCAGGGTCTCCAGCCTCAGTGTCTCCAGTACGAGCACCTCCAGAACCAGCGACTCCAGCACCTCCAGTAGACAAAGGACCAGCACCACTCCTAGCTCCAGCAGCGCGACGCTGACGGCGACCGTACCAGTCCTGCAGCTGCTGTGGGGTGAGAGGCACACGTGGACGAAGGCGGCTACTCCAAGGAGACCGCGCAACAGCAGACTCAGAACCCTCAGCGCCCGCACCCCCAACGGCTCCAGAACCTCCGGTGTCAGTACCCTCAGCACCAGTACCTCCAGCGGCTCCAGAACCTCCAGCGCGAGCACCCTCAGCAGCTCCAGAACCTCCAGCTCCAGCGCCACCAGTACTAGGCCCTCCAGCAGCTCCCGAACCTCCAGCGCCAGCACCCTCAGTAGCTCCAGAACCTCCAGCGTCAGTACCGCCAAGCTCAGCACCCCCAGACCCCTCACACTCAGGCTCAGCACCACCAAGCTCCACACCCTCAAGCTCCGCACCCGCAGGCTCAGCACCCCCAGGCTCCGCACCCCAAGGCTCAGCACCCACAGAAGTAGCACCCCGAGCAGGACCACCCTCAGTAGGACCTGAGTCACCAGTGACCTCAACCGGCGCAGTCAAGGGAGGAGGGTCTACCTGAGACACACCTGAAGGAGCAGGACCTGGAGCGGGGAGGGGGTCTACCTGGGGAGCACCTGGAGCGAGGAAGAGCAGCGGGGGGGGGAGCGGGGCAGTGCGGTAGGGGAAGAGACGGTAAAAGGGAACCGACTCGTCGAACGTGACGTCCTGAGACGCAAAGACACGGCGCGAGGTGGGGTGGTAAAACTGCCAACCAGGCGCGTCAGGGACAAAGCCAAGGAAGACACAGGGAACAGCGCGGGCGGAGAGCTTGTCCGCGGTGGTATCGCGGACAAATGCACGAGCACCCCAGACCCGGAAACGCGATGCATCGCCAACCTTCCCCGTCCACAGCAGTGTGGGCGAGGTCTCCGGCAAGGAGACACGGGGCCAGAGGTTGAGCTGATGCGCGGCGTACCGGACCGCAAACGGCCACAGGAAATGGGGGGCAGCCGCATGGATCATGGAGGTACGAGCGACCTCCATGACTAAGCCAATGCGGCGCTCAACAACCCCATTCTGCTGTGGAGAGGCCGGAAGCGTGAACGACTGGGTGATGCCGTGCTCCGCACAGTAGGCTGCCAAGAGGTCAGAGGAGAACTCACCACCTCTGTCAGAGTGCAGACGCAGGACAGGAAAGTCCCGCCGGAATCGCTCGCGGAGCTGGAGACGAACAGTGCGGATCCAAGGGATCAAAACATCAGGGACGTCCCCCTTGCTCTGCAAGGGGAAGACCGTGGTGTAACGCGTGTAGTCGTCGACGACCAGCAGGAAGTACCGCTCGCGGCCCTGTCCCTGGACGCGGGCTGGGCCCCACACGTCCAGGTGGAGCGTCTGCAGGGGAGCCTCTGTGGGAGGAAACGAGGAGGAGTGAGGAGCGGCGCGCTGCCGCCCCTCGACGCAAGGAATGCAGGGCGGCGCAGGCGAGGGAGGGAGGGCAGGCAGAGACCTGGGAAGACCAGAGACCAGGGAGCGAGAGTGCATGCTACGCAGGCGAGGCAAGGAGGGGTGACCAAGGCGGTGGTGCCACAGGAGAGTGTCGTGCGACAAAGCGCGACACTCGCAGGGGGCCGCCAGCTGACCAGACGTAGACGCAGACGCAGCTACCTGAGGGGACTCAGTGGTCAGTGTGTACAGACTCGAGCCAGGTGCACGGGTGAACGTGGCCAAGTGCCGGCCCGTCCTAGCACACGTGCAGTGAGTCACTCGCTGACTCGCAGGAGTGAACTGGTCAACCCCGTGATCCTGGAGGGCAGCTCCACTCACCAAGTTTTTTAGAGAACGAGGGGAGGTAAAGACCTGACAGGAAGCCAGACGGGACGGCCGGACATGGCAGAACCGTGGAGTAGTGGGCAAGGACTGGACCCCCAGAGGGGTCTGCCAGGGAGACCGGAACTGGCCGACTGAGCGGCGTGAGTGTGGTGCAGTCGCGAAAGAAAGAGCGAGAAGCTCCTGAGTCAAGGGTGAAGGTGTGCAAGACCGCAGCAGGCGCAGTACCAGAAAGAGCAAACTCACCAGCACCTAGAGCAGCAGTCTCACCAGCACCTAGAGCAGGAGACGCACGAGCACCTAGAGCAGCAGCCTCACCAGTACCGAGAGCAGCAGGCGCTATACCAGGGTCAGGCGGGACGCACAGGTAACAGGCACGGTCGACACTAGTAGGCAATGCATACATGGCAGTGAGAATAGCATCATAGTCAAGTGCAAAGATATCTACCCTCTGTCCAAGCAGCTCCGGCCAGGCAGGGAGCTCAGCCTCGTCTCCAAACACGGTACGCCAGGCGTCGCTCAGACGGGCGAAGCAGCGGGACTGTGTGTGACCAAGCGTCCCGCAAGGCTGACCAGTCCTAACACCTGTGCGAATGACGTACGGGCAGCGAACGGTACGCGTAGACCTGCTACACTGAGTGTACCACTCCTGGAGCTGCCGGGGCGTAAGTGTCTCGCGAGGACGCCCCTGCAGCTGCAGCTGGCCACTGCCAGACGCCCCCAACTGACCAGCTCCAGGGCGACTGCTACGACGGCCACCTCGACAGCCCCAAACCCTATACCACTCATCAAGCTGCTGGGGCGTGAGAGACACGCAGGAACGACGCTGGAGCTGCATCTGGCCACTGTTAATAGCAGGAGTAGTAGCAGTAGCGCGGGCAGGGCAGGCGCGACAGGCAGGCAGGCAAGCAGGCAGGCCGGCAGGCAGACAGGCAGGCAGGCAGGCAGACAAGCCGGCAGGCAGGCAGGCAGACAGGCCGGCAGGCAGGCAGGCAGGCAGGCAGGCAGGCAGACAGGCCGGCAGGCAGACAGGCAGGCAGGCAAGCAGGCAGGCAGGCAGGCCGGCAGGCAGGCAGGCAGGCAGACAGACAGGCAGGCAGGCAGGCAGACAGGCAGGCCGGCAGGCAGGCAGGCAGGCAGGCAGGCAGACAGGCAGGCCTGCAGGCAGGCAGGCAGGTGCTCACCAAAGGCTGGAAGAGCAGGCGCTCGCCGGGCGAGCAGGGTCGGCGCTCGACGGGCGGCGGCCGAGTAGGCGCACGACAGTGGCGACGTCGGGGCCGCAACAACGGCTGCAGAGTAGGGCCGCGGCAGCTGCAGGGCGGGGCCGCTTCAGCGGCAGTCGCAGGGTGGGGCCGCGTCAGCGGCAGGTCGGGGTCGACGCAGCTGTAGGGCGGGGCCGCATCAGCGGCAGGTCGGGGCCGTGGCAGCTGCAGGGCGGGGCCGCATCAGCGGCAGGTCGGGGCCAAGGTAGAGGGCCGCGCGCGGCTCGGCGCGGGCTGCGCTGACAGCGCGCTGGGCTGCTGCAGGCCGCGCGCGGCCGCGCTAGGCAGTAGCGGGCCGCGCGCGGCTCGGCGCGGGCTGCTGCGGGCCGCGCGCGGGCCGCGCGAGGCAGTAGCAGGCCGCGCGCGGCTCGGCGCGGGCTGCTGCGGGCCGCGCGCGGGCCTCGCGAGGCCGTAGCAGGCCGCGCGCGGCTCGACGCGGGCTGCGTGGGCTCGGCGCGGGCTGCGCGCGGCAGCAGCGGGCTGCGCGCGGCTCGGTGCGGGCTGCGCGCGGCTGCAGCGGGCTGCGCGCGGCTCGGTGCGGGCTGCGCGCGGCTCGGTGCGGGCTGCGCGCGGCTGCAGCGGGCTGCGTGGGCTCGGTGCGGGCTGCGCGCAACTACAGCGGGCTGCGCGCGGCTCGGTGCGGGCTGCGCGGGCTCGGTGCGGGCAGCGCGCGGCAGCAAGGGGCCTAACGGTCTGCAGGGGCTGTTCGCGGGCCTGAACGGCGTGTAGGGGCGGTGCGCGGGCCTTACGGGCCTCTAGAAGCAGCGCGCTGGCCTAGGGCAGCAGGAGGCAGCGCTAGGGCTGCTGGACGGCGCGCGTAGTGCAGCACGTCACAAGGCAAGGCAAGGCAGGCAGGTACGTGGGGTAGCGCGGTAACCGCAGCGGTAGGTGGGCCCGAAAAAAAAACGGTCCTACGGACCTTAGTGCTCTGATACCATGTTAGAATCTAGCAGCAGGAATGGATGAACTAACAGGATGCAGGAGTACAAGTAGTAAACCCTAATTGGGTTGTACCCCATATGGGCTACCCCACTACAGCCTAGACAATATGCAGTACATATAGTTTGACAATAGACTGAGCCCTTCTTTACTTCCATGGTCTCTGGTGACAGTTGTCTCAAAGCTCTCCAAATCACTCATGGATTTGATGCCCAAGGTGTTCAGCAGTTGGATGCTCTTGATCGTTGAGCTGGGGAAGAACTCAAGGTCGTCAGTCACCATAAACGTGACAGCATCCTTTACAAACCCTCCTGACATCTGAGCTCCAGCCCCACTACCAACCACGTTGAGAGAATTGTTCATTTGAGAGCCACAGACAGGGCAGCGGAAGCAGTATGCGTTTCCCACTCTGTGGAGACTACGACACGTGTATAAGGTCTGTGAATTGTCAACAGTCCCACCTCGACAAAGCTTCAACTCTCTGGACATGGGCTCAGCACAGCTGCGACAACTCGTTCCTGACACCAATGACACAGACCACTCACAGCCAGTGACGCAAGTAAAGTATCCCCTCTTCTCTGGTCGACCAAGGATGCACAGTTGAGAAAACCCTTCTAATGGTGAGGGGTTCAAAATTTTGTCCTTGTCCACTTTCATGTATGAATCATCAAGCTTGTCTGCACTGGAAAAAATGTTCAGGATCCCAAGTCGCCCTTTGATACGAATTCCACTTTCCATGAGAAGCTTCAGCAAGTTGGCCGTGGGCATTCGAAGGAGAGACATCAAGAGATCGATGAAATCCTTTCCAGCCTCAATGTACAATATTTTGTTGTTTTCCTGAAAGCATGCACACGGTTAAAGAAATGGCGGTCATTCCAGAACGGAAGCTTGGAAGCGATCGCGCACTGGCTAGTGGCTGCGGATCTCACCTTGCTGAAGAGGACATTAGCTTTCATTGAGGGTCGTTTTGAATCCGCCATGGAAATACACGAGGAATGCCGCCAGATTGGTCCCTAAACGCCGATTAAGAAAAAATTCGTTTTGTAAATCACAGTTCCTAGGGACATATGTATCTGTTGCATGGCCTGAGTTTCCTGGTCCCTACTACAGCATGCAAGGCAACCGGAAATGCAGTCAGATTCGAGAGGCCCGTCCACGCCAGGGCTGAAGCTGACGTTGGGCTCCGAAGTTAGGGTTTCGACTTGTGTGTATCGGTCGCACGCATTCGCTGCGGAATTGAGTGCGATGAAATCCTAAGCATTCACTGCACCGCTCCCCTGAATGAGCGGAATGTCCCATGGCTGATCCCGCCATGTGCGGGTGGAAAACTGCTACCCGCGTGCTGACAGCGCAATGTTGCTGTGTGCTGCTGTGCAAGCCATTGAAAGAGATTTGGAGCAACACACAAATGCTTTGGAGGGTCGAAGCCTATCAGAAGGTGAATAGGTGGTATTTTCAGTTTCGAGTCCACCCCCTCAATTTCGCGCATCATTGAACTGGGAAATTTTCAAAGGGCGTCATAAAGGTAATATTTGGCACATGATCTGTCCCTCAGCCTGGGTTTGCAAATATTTTGTGACATTCGGGGTGGGCAGGGTGAGTTACGATTCCAATTTTTGTGTGTGACGAAATTTGTGCTTGTTTGTGTCGCCTAGAAACACACAGGGGTTGAGTGCGCTTCGAGTTTGTAAGTGCTTCGTTGTGAAATTGCAGCGTTATTCAATGAGAATGCATACATAATGATATAACAGTTGATCAGTTTGATCTAAAAATGTAAAAATGATACGCAAAGGATTTTGACAAGACATTCATTGTTACGCTTACGTAACAGACAAATATATTGAAACCTAGAGCGTTGGTGCTTTGAATGTGTCTAGTTAAGTGCGAGCAGCTTCTGGGCGAAGAGGCGCTTGGTGATCCAGAAGACGAGCAGCTCGGGGGTAACTTTGCGCTCGTCAATAATGAATGGCTCCACTGTGCTGGGGGGGTTGCCGTATGTCGTAAGGGAGAAGCCACGCGCGCCTGGTGGAAGCACGGGCATTATAAGAGTGAGAGATGGGCATGGGGATGAGAGTTGATAGTGAGGAGGTGAGGATGCGTATGAAAGGTGAATATCCTCTGAGACGGGAAGGTGTGCAATTGGAAAGTAGCCCCAGAAGTTGATGAGGAATGTGTGGGTTATTGTGAGACTGTTAGAATTGTGGTCACAACAAACAGGGTGTGTTGGTGGATTACCATCAAGAGCGCCGTCGGGGAAGTAGGCCCAGAAGTTGACGGGGATTTCGTTCTTAATGAAGCTGCCACACAGCTGCCATGGGCGGCGAGGGGGCGATGTGAAGGACGGGAGGGATGAGTGAAGGGAGTGAGAAAAAGTTTGGACTGATCTGGTACATGCAGAGCTGAGGTGATTCATGGGAGCTGAGATCATAGCTATGAAGAAAAAACGGCTCAGTTGTATAGATAAATGACAACCCAGTTCACCCATCCATCCCTTCCCTCATGCTAGCCCTTCTTCCTCCCCTCCCTTTCCCCATATCTGTCCCTCTCCCTCCACTTCTCACCCTCTCCCTTCCCCCCCTCTCCCCCACCCCTCCTCCCCCTTCCCCTTCCTCCCCCACCTCTCCCACCCCCTCTCCTCCCCACGCACCACATTGTCAGTGAAGTTGATTTCAACGTTCCGCACGCCCTCATCCTTGCCCAGCCCCGCCAGCAGCGTGGGAGGCATGCCATCCCTGTCATCCACCCATCTACTCCTACCCATCCAACCCGCCTTCCCCCTTCTCTCCTCCCCACATACCACATTGTCAGTGAAGTTGATTTCAACGTTCCGCACGCCCTCATCCTTGCCCAGCCCCGCCAGCAGCGTGGGAGGCATGCCATCCCTGTCATCCACCCATCTACTCCTACCCATCCAACCCGCCTTCCCCCTTCTCTCCTCCCCACATACCACATTGTCAGTGAAGTTGATTTCAACGTTCCGCACGCCCTCCTCCTTGCCCAGCGCGGCCAGCAGCGCGGGAATCACGTCTTCACTCATCGCCAGCCCAATGGCCTTCGCCACCACCTTCTTGCCCACCGCCTTGCCCACTGCCTTGCCCACCACCTTCTTCCCCGCTGGTGCGCCCTCTGCCTTGGGCGCCGGGGCAGCAGCAGCTGGAGCAGCGGCAGGGGCGGCGGGTGCTTCTGGTGCCGGCTCGGGCTTGTTCTTGTTGGGATCTGCAGGGGTATGGAGAGCGTGGGGTGGAATAAGGAGGGGAAAGGGGTGGGGAGGGGGGAGACGGGAATGATCAGGGCTTGACAAAAAACCACCTTCCCCACCGCCTTCCCCACCGCCTTGCCCACCGCCTTGCCCACCACCTTCTTCCCCGCTGGTGCGCCCTCTGCCTTGGGCGCCGGGGCAGCAGCAGCTGGGGCGGGGGCAGGCGGAGCTTCTGGTGCCGGCTCGGGCTTGTTCTTGTTGGGATCTGTCGGGGAAACAGAGGGGGGAAGAGGGTAAGAGGAAGGGGGGAGAGGGAATGTTGAGGGCTTGTCTCACTACTTTCTACCCTGCACCAGGGGCGGGTGGGGCTGCTTCTGGTGCAGGCTCGGGCTTTTTCTTGTTGGGATCTGCAGAGGTGGAAAATAAGGGTGAGAAGGGGCATTGGTGAATGTAGCGACCTTCCATCCAATGCACCGTGGGGCAGGAGTGAATGTGATATACCGACATTGGTGATGAGTGAGGGAGCTAAGTGCGGCACCGTCAGAGATGGCGGCGTCGCCAATAAGATGGTGGCGTGTGTTTCTGATAGTGTGCTCAGTTCAATTCTTTCTGCGTGCTTCTTGGTTCCAGACACACGTGCACAATGCCCAGAAGATCGTGCACCCGCGCTGGAGTGATCTCCGATGACAAGCGAGTTGCTGATGAGAAATTCATTGGCAGTGGCACGCGAGATGAGATGTTCTTATCAGGACTATCCACAAACTAGCCGAGTGCGCACCTTCAATCACAAGAGTGTTGTTGAAGCCGCCAGCGCCGTCGGAGATGGTGGCATCGGCAGGCGAGTGCTGCCACACGCCGTCCACAATGAACTTGTATGCGTACCGCCCGGGCGGCAGCTTCTGTTGGTTTGTGATGACGGGGCATTGGCGAAGGGACGGGAGGGAGGGAATGAAGGGGGAGGGAACGCGTAGAGAGAAGATGGGGCAAAGGGGGAGAGAGAGGAGGGTAGTGGCAGATGAAGCGAGAGATTGGTGATGCGGCATTTGTTGGACGGGAGGGAGATGATGGGAAAGGGGAGGAATAAGGGGGGTAGTGGGTGGCAAGTGAGAGCAAGCAAGCGATTGGCGTCACAACATGACACATGCCGCTCACTGGCATGGCATGACATGGCATGGCATGGCATGGCATGGCAGGCAAGACGAGAAGCAGGTCTCAACAAATCTCCCCTCCTTCCATCCTTCCCACCCCAGTCCCCCTCAATCCCAACGCATCTATAAAATGTGTGAAGCGATTCGTGCGAATTAATGTGACAGCTCCACCTCCCTCCCTCTCTCCTCCCATTCCGCCCATCGCAATCCAGTGATGCTGCTCGTCCGATTACGCCCGCGCCGCGTGACCTCGCGTTGAAGCCTAAAGCTCGTAAAGACTAACTTTACTTGCGCGTGCTCGAGCCGCGTATTCGACGCACCTGGTTCTCGGCGCGAAGGGCATCTGTTTTGAAGCGCCGTCACACAACGGACCATCGCGCGGGGAACAAGAACCGCGCGCGAGGGGGGCCGGCCATGTTAGCTGCCGCGCGGAGCGGGGAGCGCGCAAGGACGTTAGCTGGAGCGCAGAGAAAGAAATGCGGGGAGGGGGGTTACCTGGCGCGCGGAGAAGGTGCCGTTGGGCAGCTTGACGAGCGGGATCTTGACCTCCCAGTTGAGGAAGTCGCCCGTTAGCAGCACCTCCGACCCCGGCCCCGTCCACGAGAAGGTCACATCCTCCGTCGCCGCTGGGGGAGGGGAGGGAGGAGTGCGGGAGAAGGGGGAGTGGAGGGGTGGGGGTCGGGGAAGAATGGGAAGGGAAGTTCGGGGAGGGTGGGCAAAGGGCCATAATAAGCCGGTGGCCTGCTCCACGAAAGCGTCACGCCCTCGATCGCCGCAGCGGCAGGTGGGGGTAGGGGGGTGTAGGGGCGGGCGGGGAGGGGGGGTGTGGTTGGGAGGGGGAAGAGGAAGAGAGGGAGAGAAGAGGAGGGAAATGCAAGGCGAACGGATAGCGAGATGGTGCTTTGAGTGGGCCGATAAGCCGCTTCCCGACTCGTGCCACGCCAACGCTGCATTCTTTAAATGTCTTGGAAGTAGCCACCCCTGCACATACGGAATGTGATTGCTGGGGAGCGAGAAGGTGGGGCGAGGCGAGGGGAGGCGAGGGGAGAGAATTGGTATCGCACGGGAATGGGAAGCGCGAAGACAATGGGACGTTAGAAGGGAGCGGGGAAGAGGGGGATGGGGTTGGTCATGACAACGATGACTAGGGAGCAGAGAAAAAGCTGAACAATGCTGGGATGACCGCACTAGAATCTCTTCACATGTTTGCGTGAACATCAAGGGAAAGAAAGATCAACAAGCAATCGAAGAAAGTCCTGAGAAGGCAGTGAAAATCCTGCAACTATTTCCTCCGCACGCCCTCACGCACGGGCCGCGCAAGGCAGTCGAATCAGAACAGGATCAGTCCCATTCTCTCTCAATCACTCGCTCACTCATTCACACACTCGCCCATTCGATCACTCACTCACTCACCGGCGGGGTTCCCTTCCGCTGCGAACACTCTGAACGTCGCTCGCCTCGTCGCTGGCGCCACGTGGCATTTGCTTCGCAGCTGCTGCGTCGCACCCCCTTGCTTCCACGCCGACGTGTACCTGGCAGCGGCGGGCGCGGAGGCGGCCTGCCGAGTGTCAGCGCGCGCTGCGGTGATGCATGCTGACGTGGCCGCGACGGCGGCGTTGGAAGCAATGGCGGCCATGACAACGCCTCTCGAGTCGCCTTTTAGATCGCTATGTAAGCTGTCAGGCGGAGGATAAGGCCGCTCGAGCGGGTCGGGCAGTGGGTCCCTGTGGGATCCGGAGAGAGAAAATCGGATGAGCGATCGGACTGACGGGTGTGCGAAGGGAAGAGCACGGGCGAAATGCGGCAGCGACGGATCGACCTTAGAAAGATATGACGGCACCACACGTCGCACTGACAGCAAACGAATGGCACGAGGAGCGTACCTTGATTCCTAAGAACGTTGAAACCGTTGGATGTTCTTTAGATGATACCACGATGTGCGTGCCAGCCACGGTGAGGTGAGGAGGAAACAGAACCGCTTACCCCCAGTAGAGTCCTAGCCAGATTTACGCAATAGTAGCACGGTTTGTAACATTCTGGCTCGGTTTAGTCTGGTTTGATTTTGTCATTTGTGCTGGTTGGCTTGTGGTTGTTGTTCTGGGCCACATCAGCACTGGTGGCTCTAGTGCCACGTCAGCTTACTCCAATCTCAAAGCCCGCCACAAGATCATCCCGCGGATGGAAGCAGGGCGAGAATGTGGCGAAGGGATTCTTGGTGCCAAGAGAATGCCAAGCCACAGAAAATCACCCCACATCGTGTTACGAGAATTGCACTATCTAAGCAAAACAGTATAGTGAGCTGAGGCATGAGCTAGGGTTATATAGCGAAACTATAGTGGTAACGGTAATGAACTGTGGGAGGTGCGTGACGGGCCTGTGACTGAGGTTGGGACTGAGGTTGGGACTGAGGTCGGGTACTGTCGAGGCAGAGGTCCGGAGCGTGGGTTACCAACGGGACAAAGGCGCGACGGGTACAGTGGCGGGAATGTTGGTCGATGCAAATTTCGCGACTGGTAACGGTGTACTCTAGCGTGCTACTGGCGGGAATGGTTGTGTACGCGGCAGGGAGGGGTGCGTCGTAAGGAAAAGGAAATTTCCTTACACTACCTCCCCCCCCCCCCCACTCAAGGAGGCCCTCCTTACGAGAGCGCGTGTATATCTTGGAAATTACGGCTGCGCAAGACCTGAATACTAAGGGCCACCCTTAGTAGTCAGATTTCTAGGTATAGTTAACCTTGATGCGTAGGGTAAAATATTTGTTTCCCTGACAAATGCAGGGTAAAAAAATTGTAAGTCTGATTGTTAAGGCTCCTTTTTTCAACATTAAATCAAATGTTCTACAAAAGCAACGTGAGTATTGGTTTAGTTGGTTCGAATTCGTCTCAGGGGCCATTTTGCAGAAACCTTACAGTGCTTCGTCTCGTTACGGAGCATTCGGTATCCGTACTACGGGGATTGTACACTGTACAGTCAGACAAATATGTTCCTTACACTGTTTTTCAAAGGGGTATTGAAAAACTTACGCTTTCTGGCCTAGGGTAAAAAATCCACGACCCTGTCTGTGAAAGGGTAACTGAAAAAAAGCGGCCGCCAGTAAGTGTAAAAAAGGGTATTTTACCCTGATAACGAGAGGCCTGATGGTCGTGTCATGCTGGTTGGGCAAGTGCGAGGCAACTGGCTGGTGGATGGAAAGTACGGGCGAAGCAGGCTAACTTGGAATGACGAGCTGGCGTACCAGTCAGCATGGAGGAGGAGATGGGTGGTGACGGGAGTGATTCTGTGGCTGATGCAAAATGGCCCATAATATTGGGGGCAGAGTTTTGGGGTGACGGGCAGGCAGAGGTTCTGAGTGTCGAGTATCACAAGGTCGTTGGGCTGGTAAGTGACGGGGCGGTGGTGACGATCGGCGTTGCGTTTAGCGATGATGTTTGACTTCTTGATTGCGTCTGCTGTTCGAGTCTGTGCTACTTGAAAAATCTCTGCGAATTGTTCCGCTCGTGGTACTATGTTGTCGAGATTCCAGGTCATGGGTACGGTGGGGTTCTGCCCGTAGTTGAGGTAGAACATGAGGAGACAACTCTATCAACGGGAGCTTCTATGGGCAAGGCACGGGGTAGGAGTGATCTCTGCGTTCGTTCCTTAGTCGTTTCCTTGCGCGCTCACTACTTGCTAGTTCACAGGCGAAATTGGCAAGAGTTCCACTAGCAAAAGGCTGACAACAAAAGTTTAGATTGATAGCAACAACATTGGCAACACAGACTACATCAGAGCTAGCACAGCTGCTGGTCGACCAATTGCCAGTGCAGTACGGTCGACTGCGTTCCAGCACGACTTGGTCACCCACGCTTCAGCAGTTCAGAGATGCGGCTCGCCAATGTTCCAAGTCTGCGGTGCGCCAACGCTGCAGCAAGTCGGCTGCACAGCGTTGCATCACACACTTTCGCAGAAGCTCGTCGCCCGGGTAACACGGTCGACCGGGCAACCAAGGTGATGCCATCAGGTCGGCATCCTCCTTCGTCAGCGTCCCCTCGTCAGCCAACTCCTCCTTGTGCTCGCCAAGTCGGCCACGCACGTCATCGACCAGCTCCAAGTTGACCAGCACATCTGTCAGCCGACCACCCAAGTTAGCTTCCCCAAGTCGACATCGTTAAATCAACGCCCTCCCAAAGTTGGCGCCCTCCCAAAGTCGGCGACCTAGTAGTGGCTCCTGTGCAGGTCGACCAGCCCCGTCGCCCTACATGCCGAAGTCGGCGTCGCCCACTGCAACTGATCGGCTGCGCTCCCTGCACACCCGACTACGAAGTCGGCGCCGCCCAAGCGAAGGACGGGGCCAACCACAACTCCTGTTGACACTCCCCTGCCGCGTTCACGCTTGGATCCCCAGCCCGCACGGTAGCACTGCTTGGAGAATATCTCGGCGGCGTGCACACAGCACACAACACGCCGGTCACCACACCAGCCATAGCACCTACTGCTGCACCTCGTCGTCGCCGTCGTCCACGTCGGCCTCTTGGCCGATTACGACGGAGCACTGGTTGAAAGCTGGGTAGTGCAGTGCCTTCGTAAGGAAGTCGGCCGGCTGCTCGGTGGTCGGGATGTACTTTAAAGCGAACTTCCCGCGTCTCACCATGTGTTGCAGCCAGGCCTACCGCCGCTCCATGTACTTGAGCTTGGCCGTCAACATGCCCTCGGCGATTGTGATGGCCGACTTGTTGTCCACTCAAAGAACAGTCGGCTTCCCGGCGTCCAGCTGCTGAAATTCTGCGAGGAGGAAGCAAAGATGATGTTCCTCCTTCCCGGCTTCGGTGGCCGCCACGTACTGTAATCCCCCGTATATAAGACCCTAGGGTCTTATGATAATCACCCCTAAAAAGGCTGGGGGGTATAATTAAATGGTGTATTTTTTATAAGACCCCGGTCTTTTCATTTTGACATATATAAGAATGTAGATTTGGAGCTCAAAGAAGTGATTTGGAATTGCTCTGTTTTTAGCTCCTCCCAAAAATACTCGAATTGGTCTCCACACGGGCCGATTCCACGTCATCACGAACCCTACTGGGAGCCTCCTCCCATTGGCCACCAACACCACTTGGTGTTCACACGACAGCGCAGGGCACCGTTTGATGGCCCAGCGCGCAGTGTCGCCTCGGCCTTCACACCCCATGCACGCTTCGTGCTGACTGCACATGGGTGTGCATGTGCATTCATAGGTGTGATTTCTCTAAATCAACATGGAATATGGCCATTTTCACTTGCATTTTTGTAATTTCCGCACTTCTCTAGGATGTGGGGGGGGTCTTATAATGTTAGGAGCCATTTTAGGGGGTATAACTCAGATGTACTCGAATAGAGTACCCGGGTCCGTATTATAGACCCGGGGGTCTACAACTGGGGGGGGTCCTATATACGGGGGATTACGGTACTCCGACTCTGTGAGAGTACGACGGCTTTGCTGGACTTCGCTAGCTTGATTCTGCTTGATTATGCGTTATCTAGCTTAGATCTATTTTGTTTGCTTGCTTTTGCTAGATTTCCTAGGTTTGTTGCTTTTACTATAGTTATTATAGTTATAGGCACCGAACTAGGTTGAGTGCACCGAATTCTAGGCTTTTCGGTTGCCACCGAATCGCCTTCTACCGAATTCGGGAAGGACCCGTTCAGGAGGCTTCGCGAACCACAAAACCTTCTAGTAACACCCGGGTTACTGCCTTTGTGTCGAGCCTATATATAGCCTCGCCTTGTATTCAAGTGGATCATTCAATAGTTTTATCTCAGAACCAGATCGTCACACTTGGTAATCAGAGCGGGTTTACACGCGAGGTCTTCAACCGTTTAGTTCCGGCCTTTAAAAACCGCGGGGGCGACGACGAAAGCGCCGATACGGGTATGTAAAACCAGTTCCGTGCATTTTTTCTAAGTCCCTCTCGATCTGGTTTCCGAGCACCCCTGAGGATTATCAACAAAAAGGTTGGAAATTTGACCATCAGATCGGTTTCAATCTCAACGGCCCAGAGAATTTTGCCCAAAAAAGTTGGAATTGAGACCGTCGGATCGAATTTTACCTGAACGGCCGAGATCAGGCGTGAATTTTGACTGAGGGAGATTTGCGCGACTTGCAGAATTCGCGCTCGTCGATTCTACATTCGATTCGACTCGCAGTAAGTCGACCAGCACCTAGAACTCAATTATTTTCATCGCACAACTTCGTGTAAATCACCAAATGGAGGGAAATAGAGATAATGTTATAGGAAAAATCACGGAGTGACGTGCTGAGCATAAGCAGTTATGTACGCCGCTCCCACGACTCAAAAAATCCCTTGCGAACCAATCGGTAGCCGCAGCAGCAGCATTAGCGCCGGCGGCGACACCGACAATTGTACCTGCGACAACGGCAATAGCTACAGTTAACATCGAAGCAGTGAAGCCGAAACGACCAGACGCGCTCGATCCTAGAGCGAAAGGGAGCGACGTCCGTCGATTTGTAGCTGTACTAGCAAAGTTTTTTCGAAGCCATTGGATGCACGACCCTAAACTAAGACGCGATGCGCATACAGCTCGCAGCAACACTGTTACGAGGCCCAGCTCTATAGTAGATTCACAATAGACTAGTCCAAGGCGAAAGGACGTGGGCACAGTTTCTGGCAGCACTGATCGAACAGTTCGAAGCGTTGTCCTATAAAGGTTATCCTATAAAGATACTTTAACTAAAAATTCTGCTTCTTGTGGTTTTCAAGCCTTTATTAAAGGAGAGTCATAAATTAAACCGGTACCGGGTAATATGGGGACCCTATTCCGGAGCGTTGATAAGGGTCGAACGTTCTGAGGAATTAATGTTCTCTCCCAGCACCACGGTGTTAAAAGTTTCCCTCAGGTGAAGCCTGCACTGCTGCAAAGGCTTAAGGGAAGGTTCCAGGCTTTAGAGAAGCTGAATCGACCTCAGATAAATCCTTCTAACCCTGATTTGTTGCTTCGAGCACAGGACCTAGGATGATATCTACCCTATGATCCTCTAAGCAACACCATCTATGTCAGAATATTATTCTCTAGCCTGTAGTGGGGTGCTCTATAGCGAGTACAACCCTTCTAGGGTTTGCTATTTGTATCCCCATTCTTACTAGTGCAACTCCTCTTTGCCTAAACTTCTCTTGCCTAGCTAGGGTTCTCCTAGCTATGGCTCCTAACTATCTTTACTATCTCGACATGCTATCAGAGCAGGTCGATCCCTTTGGATCGATCCTGTGGGTGGGCTCACCACCTCGTTGCTTCCGCTGCAACTTCCGCTGCTACTCTATGTGCCGCACGCCCCGTGGCGTGCGGCAGTTTTTTCTTCCCGCCGTGCGCCCCGAGGCGCGCGGCGGTTTTCTGCCCGCCGTGCGCCCCGTGGCGCGCGGCGGTTCTCTGCCCGCTGTGCGCCCCGAGGCGCGCGGCGGGCTTCTGCCCCGTCACTCGACGCGTCGCCCCCGGGAGGCGTTGCGACGGGCGACGGGGACCCGCGCGTCGCCCCCCGTCGCCCGTCGTGGCCTGCGCGCGGCCCGTACAGCCGGCGTGCGGCCCGTACGGGAAGCGCCAGGCCCGCGCGCGGTTCGGACGGCTATGCCAGGCCCGTGGGCGGCCCGTTCCTCGCTGCCCCTGCCCTCCCCACTGTCCCCCGTGCTTCTACTGGCGCCCCACCCCTCCTACAGCCCGTTCTCCTGAATTAGGGTTTGGGGGTGAGGGGTATGGGGGTGAAGCCACTGAGTGCCGTTCCCTGTTCCTCCTCCTCCTCCGTCTCCCTGTGCTGCAGCTGCCGCTGAGGGGGGTGGACTTGTTGGAGCCGTTGGAGTGGTACTAAGGGGGGGTGAAGGGGGAGTGGAGCTAGCGGTGTAGCAGCGGGTGTGTGTCAGGGGGAGTGGGATAGTTTGGGGAGGTTGAAGGGGGTGGCCGCCGTGAAGCCAGCAGCTCCAGTCGCCCGTGAGACCGTTGCGCCAGTCGCCCGTGAGCCCGTTGCGCCAGTCGCCCGTGAGCCCGTTGCTCCAGTCGCCCGTGAGTCCGTTGCTCGTCTGCCGCTACTTTCAGCCGCGGAGCCAGTTACTCCAGTAGCCCGTGTGCCAGTTGCTCCAGTTGCCAGTGTGCCAGTTGCTCCAGTTGCCCGTGTGCCAGTTGCTCCAGTTGCGCCGTGTGCCAGCAGCTTCAGCTGCCGCCCACTACCTCCTCTCCTCTCATAGTCTCTTTCCTCCTCCTCACTTGCCCGTTGTGACTACCACTAGCTTTGCTCATAATTGTGAACTTTAAACTATTGCTTCTTGAACTTGTGCTCAGAATGTGTGGTGACATTGTGATCCACCCTGAGCTTGTACTGTTTTGCTTGCTCTGCTGATTACACCCCACTTTGGCTATGGGGGTGTGTCAGAATATTATGCTCTAGCCTGTAGTGGGGTGCTCTATAGCGAGTACAACCCTTCTAGGGTTTGCTATTTGTATCCCCATTCTTACTAGTGCAACTCCTCTTTGCCTAAACTTCTCTTGCCTAGCTAGGGTTCTCCTAGCTATGGCTCCTAACTATCTTTACTATCTCGACAATCTACAGCTACTCGGAGAGGCAGCAGCCACTAGTACTCGAGGTGATCTGCAACTGGCGACACCTCCAGGTGGACAATGGTGCATCCCATTCGGTGTGCGACCGTCAGACGTTGGAGAAAATTGGAGAGTCATTGAAGGAGACCCTGTTTACAGCAACGATGGTGGACGGTACGAAGCTTCCCATCCACGGCGAGTCAACACTGCAGCTGCAGATAGGGGCGTTAAGGTGGAAGCCGACGTTGCCGATCACGAACATCAAGGGATTAGATTTCATCTTGGGGCGTGATTTTCTGAAGCTGTTCGACCCCGAGATCGACTGGGTAAAGCAGAAGGCGTACATCTACAACAACGGAAAACGTGTGGAGCTGCGAAGCTGGACGGATACAGGGGATGTTCCTGAAACGACACTTGCACGGTTCGAACGGACGGTGAACGAGAGTAACACGGGTTACTTAGCACTGGTCATGGCAGCAGCAGAGGTTGAGAAGCTGACTCTGTAGCTACATGCAGTAGTACAGGAGCTGTTAGCAGAGCACAAGGATATAATGCCCCACGACCTACCCGCAGGCGTCCCTCCAGCGCGAACCTACGGGCACGAGATCGTGGAGGAACCAGGTGCAAAACCCGTCTCACGTGCACCATACCGACTGAGTCCAACAGAACTGACAGACATGAAGAAGCAGATAGAGTATTTACTGGACAGACAACTAATCCGCCCATCCACCTCTCCCTACGGTGCACCAGTTCTCTTCACTCCAAAGCCAGACGGTAGTTTACGGATGTGCATCGACTACCGGGCACTGAACAAACAGGCAGTGAAGAACAAATACCCCATACCACGCATAGACGACCTTCTAGACCAACTGAGCAGTGCGACAGTGTTTTCGAAGCTGGACCTACGGTCGGGTTACTGGCAGATCAAGATGGCGGACAACTCGATCCACAAAACGGCGTTCCGTACGAGATACGGCTCCTACAAATACTTGGTGATGCCGTTCGGACTCTGCAATGCACCAGCGACGTTCCAGGCAGAGATGAACCACATCCTATAGCCCCTGCTAGACGAGTGCATAGTAGTGTACCTAGACGACATACTAATCTATTCCAAAACCATGAAGGAGCACGTGGAGCATCTGCGGAAAGTCTTCGAGATCCTGCGGGAGAAAAGGTTCAACGTCAAGCTATCGAAGAGCAACTTCGCCCTAAAGAAGGTGCAGTTTCTTGGGCACATGGTGAGTGCGGAGGGCGTACACGTGGACCCGCGGAAGATCGAAGCTGTCAAGTCATGTAAAGTTTCGGAGAACGTGAAGGAGTTGCAGTAGTTCCTAGGCTTCGCCAACTACTACAACAGGTTTGTGCAACAATATGCTAGGATAACAACGCCACTAACCGACCTACGGAAAAAGAATACGCCCTTCAAAAGGGATACTCCTCATCAGCAAGACATGAAACAGCTACAGACAGCACTGACTACAGCGCCAGTACTCATCCTACCGGACCGATACAAGGACTACGTGGTGGAAGCAGACACTAGTGACCAAGCAGTCGGAGCAGTACTGATGCAGGATCACGGACGGAGTTTGCAGCCCATCGCCTACCTGAGTAAGAACCTACACAGAACAGAACTGAATAACCCCATCTATGACAAGGAAGCCTTATCAATAGTCATGGCTTTCAAGGCATGGAGGTGTTACCTAGAGGGAGCCAAGACCACAGTTTACACTGACCACTGCAGCCTCAAATACCTGAAGTCACAGCCGACGCTCTTACGATGACATGTGAGGTGGATGGACTTCTTGGAGACTCACTTCCACTACGACATCGTCTACAAACCTGAGCTACAGAACAAAGCTGACGCATTGAGTCGCCCCGGTCAAGTAGCAGGCATCCTGCTCGACGGGATGAACTCTCTGCTTAAGGGTCTATTCCAACATGGGTACTCCGTGGTCGCAAAGATCGCTACAGCATATAAATAGAAGCTATTACAGTGGGAGAAGGACCTAGCTGTAAGAAAGGGATCAGGAAAGATTTGGGTACCAAACTATGCCCCGCTCCGACAGATCTTACTGGAGGAGTTCCACGATTTTGCATACGCGGGACATTTCGGGAGCAACAAGACGTTAGCGGGAATAGCAAAGTATTACTACTGGCCCCGGATGGCAGCAGACGTACAGCAGTTCGTCACCTCATGCGACACGTGCCAGCGGATGAAGAGTAGCAAGCAGAATAAAGCATGGTACTTCAGCCTCTATCCGTACCATGGCAAGTTGTCAGCCTAGACTTCATCACTGGGCTTCCTTCGACCTCACGAGGGCATGACGCTATACTCGTGGTGATCGACAAGTTCTCTAAAATGGGACACTTCATTCCGACCAACGCCACGGCTACAGCTGAAGCAACTGCTCGCCTCTTCTTCGACCGCATCCCCGCTACACTCATCTCAGACAAAGACCCAAAGTTCACTAGTAAGTTCTGGAGGGAACTCATGGGTTTGTTGGGGACAAAGCTTGCAATGTCTTCAGCGTACCACCCCCAGACTGATGGACAAACTGAGCAACTCAATCAGGTTGTTGAACAATTACTGCGCACAGCTTGCAAAGACGACATCAACCTCAGGGACTTACAGTTACCGATGCTTGAGTTCGCTTAGAACAACGCCTCACACGCGGCCACAAGGCAATCTGTTTTTTTTTCCTGTGCTACGGACGGGAACCACTTACACCACAGCAGCCAACCACACCGGCACACGTCCAAGCCACACACGACTTCGTCACCACCATGCAGCAGCTATGGGAGAAGACTCAGCAATATCTCACCACGATACAGAACTCTCAGAAGCAGTGTGCCGATCGACAGCGACGAGATCACTCAGTAGCAGTCGGAGATCACGTTTTTCTTGACACACGTAACTTGGACTTGTCTCATCTTCCGTCCAAGCTCCGACCTCGCTTCTGTGGTCCCTTTTGTTGAGGCGATGGTGACACCGGTTACATTCCACTTGCGCTTACCTACTATGTGGAAGCTTCACAACGCTTTCCATGTTCAACTACTGAAGCCCTACAAGGACCCCAACCAGAAGTTCAGAGGACTACAGCTACCGCCACCACCACCTGTTCTCGTACAGGATGAACCAGAGTACGAGGTGGAATGAGTTCTCGCTCATCGACAGAAACGGCAACACGCTCGAGTTCATGATATGCTTGAAGGGATATGACCCGTCGGAGGACAGTTGGGTTGCAGAAGCTGATATGGGCAACGTATGTTATGCTCTCAAGGATTATCTTGTCAAGCAGGGTGTTTCTCACGCCACCCAGCTTTGAGGGGGGGACGTGTGAGAGTACGATGGCTTTGCTGGACTTTACTAGCTTGATTTTGCATTATCTAGCTTAGATTTATTTTGCTTTGCTTGCTTTTGCTAGATTTCCTAGGTTTGTTGCTTCTGTCATAGCTATTATAATTATAGGCACCAAACTAGTTCGGCTTCTAGGCTTTTGAGTGCACCGAATTCTAGGCTTTTTGGTTGCCACCGAATTGCCTTCTACCGAATTCGGGAAGGACCCGTTCGGGACGCTTCGCGACCCACGGAACCTTCTAGTAACACCCGGGTTACTGCCTTTGTGTCGAGCCTATATATAGCCTTGTGTTGTACCCATGTAGATCATTCAATAGTTTTATCTTTCCTGAACCAGAACCTCACAGGCTCGGTCGATGACAACGTCGCGCACTTGATGCGTTGGCTCGACCAGGAGACTGCGGCCCCTCCATTGACGTACACGTAGCCACTCGTGCTCGTCCGGTCTTGCTTATCGCCGGCGTCATCGGCGTCCACGTAGCCGACCAGCTCTAGCGACTCCGGTCCGCTGCCAAACTCCAGGGCGGTGTTGCGCATATTGGCGAGTTAGGCGAGGCAGAGGTCAACCTCGCGCCAGTGCTGGTCGCTCCTCACCATGAGGCCGCTCCCCAGCTTGCTGTAGGCGAAGGCGATGTCCGGCCTCGTCGTCATCGCAACGAACTTCAGCGAGCCGACCTTCTACCGGTACTCCTCCTCTTGCCGCTCTTGGGCCTCCCTGTCGTCGAACGTCAGCTCGGCGTAGGCGTCGACGGAGACCGGCGTCTTCGGAGTATGCTCGGTCTTCTCCTCGTCGAGGAACTGCCTGCGCAGCTTGTCGGTGTAGCCCTGCTGGTGCAGCCACAGCTTGCCTGCCTATCGTGCACAATCTCGAGCCCGAGGTAGTGCTCTACCGGCGAGATCACGCGCAGCTCGAAGGCAGCCTCGAGCAGCTCCTTCATCTCCTTTAGCAACGCGGTGTTGCTGCTGGCGGCGAGCAGGTCGTCGACGTAGACCAGCACCCAGCAGGCCACTTTGTCGGTGTCGACCTTGAAGTAGAGAGCCTCGTCGACCTGGCTCTTCTTCCAGCCAGCGCCGACCGGGACGTAACTGAGAACCTTGTACCACAGCAGCGACGACTTCTTCAGCCCGTACAGGCTCTTCAGTAGCTTGCAAACCCGGGCGGTCCCGTCATTGTAGTAGTCCGGCTGCTACATGTACAGCACGCGGTCGAGCTTGCTCTGCAGGAAGGCGTTCTTCATGTCCAGCTGCATCAGGTTGAGGTCAAACACAACGACGATGCTAAGGAAGATCCTCAACGTGACGTAGCTGCTCACCGGAGCATACCTCTCATCGTAGTCAGCGCCATACGCCTGAGTTAAGCCTTTTACAACCAGGCTTGCCTTCTCCCGGGTGACCGTGTCGTCGACGTGGTACTTGGTCATCAGCACCCACCGGTTCTTCATGATGTTGACACCATGCGGCCGCTCAACCAGCTCCTACGTGCCGTTGGAGATGACTCTACGGATCTTCTCGTCCATAGCGGCCTTCACCGCCTCACCCTTTCAGCTCGCCAACGCCTCCTTCACCATCATCGTAGTGATGTCCCAACAGTGCTCGGGGTTGGCGCGCATGTCGGGGTCGAGCTCCGGCAGGTCTTCATCCTCCTCGGCGTCGTCGTACAGCAGGTCGTCGTTGTCATTGTCGTACATCGTAGTGAGGGCGGCCGGTATGAAGAAGTCGGGCAGCCTTCGAATTCAGTCTGTACGCCGTGGCCCAGGGTGGACCTTCACCACATCACTGTCAGTGGACTCCTCGGCATCCGATTGCTCCCCTTCGTCATCCTCGGCGTCGCTGCCCTCACCGTCCTGCTGCACCACGGTCAGTTACCCTGCCAACCTCTCCCCTGAGGTCGGCTCCTTTGCCAACTGCCCAGACACTGACTGCTCCGTGGTTGGCTTCGCTGCTGCCTGCTCCCCTGTCGGCGCCTCCATCGCCGGCTCCACCAAATTCGGTCGCACCCTTGCTAGCGTCAGCTTTACTTTGACGCTGACTGGCTGGATGTCACTTTGACCACCGGCGATGTCTTGGGCCAGCGCCACAGGCGACGGCCCACTTCTCCCCTCATCGCTGAAGGCCGACATTGGAGTCAGCCCACGCATGTCAGCCAGAGGGGTAGAAGAAGGGGAGGAAAAGGTGACCTCGGCTTCCTCATCAGCCAGCTCACTGACATCGGCGAGCAGAGGGGGCGTCGCCGTCAAAGAGTTTGTCGGCGGGGTGACATGCATCCGCCTCGACGCCAACCCATGCTCCTACTTCCACACCTCCAGCGACATGGTCTCGTAGAACACCACGTCTATAAGGGGGGTCACAACTCTAGGGTTTCATATTTGTACTCTCATTCCTGTCTAGTCCACCAACACTTGTTCATTCTTACATTTCTTACTTTCTTTCTTTCATTATTCTTGACATGTTTGTTGTTCACATGTGCGCGAGTCTGTTTTGGGATGTGGTGTTGGAGTGCCTCGTGTGTGCAACGGAAGTTGTGATCGTCGGTGGGGTAGCTTTGTTAGCCTCTTCCGTACCATACCAATCCCGTTGCAACATAGATGCATTTTGGTATTCGCTTTGAAACATTCACATATTGTTTGTTGTTCCTGATATTGTTTCGTACGGTTTTGCGTGCTTTCTTTCTTCTTCTTCTTTTTCTATTCTTTTCTCTTCAATTTTGCCTATGCGTATGTTTGTGTAAATTCTTTTCCAATTTTGTCATTTGTGCTATGTGATTGTTCAGTTGTTCCATTCGGCGTACTTATCGACGGTTGTGGAATGATTGGACACATAAGTTGCTGATTTTTTGTAGCTTACGTGAGCGGTGTTTTCACGTTTTTTTTTTTTTTTTTTTAAGGAAAATTACTGCTCACGTCAGTCAATCAAAATGTCCAAACAAATGTATAAGGTTGCTACGCAACCCAAAAAACCACAAGAACTATGCAGTTTTGCTAAATTGGCAAGGAAGTTGTGGAATCACTATTTTCATGCCAAGCATGCATGGTGGTGCACTATTCACCACATAATACTGAAGCAACATAAGCCTCAGGTTGTCAAGATGAACATGACTTGCAATAAGTGGTTTGCTATAGGCAGATTGTTCAGAGATGGTGTAGAACAACGCGTAACCCAACCCAGGGTACACCATAATACAATTGACATTACTAGTAAGGCAAGTAAGCATGGCTTAGTTAACTAAAATTGGAAGTGCGGATACTCAATATCAGCAGTGCCTTCCAGTATAGCTTCATATTCTAAGAGGCTCATATTTGGATGGGGGAGTGAACTCGTCGTCTAGGGAATAAGTGCCATATCTATTCATTCTGAAAGTTTGTCTTTTGAGACAAGGAACCTCTGGAGGGATAGCAGTACTGCATTGAGTTTTCCTGGAACCGAGCTTGTTGAATGCGATGTTAGCTTTGCCTTCCATGGTGCAAGCGAACCCAATGCATGTGCAAGGGCACCTAAGGGAATGTCATATCCGTCTAGCTTCACAAGGTTATTTCTGCTACGGGAATCAAGAAAATCATGGGATTGGTAATTCTTCGTCATCATAAAATATCAACAGAGTAATTCATAATATCAAATGATGCTTACTCGTATGTGCAAGGCTTTCGTTTCGTGTTGTGCGGGTCTCTCGATGTTTGATGGCCTCGAGCAACCAGACCACGTCTTCAACTCCATTCAAATCCTAAGAGCCTCCTTCAACCAGTAATGTGCAAGTTGTGGGACCAGTGAGTTGGTACACACAAGAAGTGCAAAATACTTAAAATCATGCGGCTTACCACGTAGCCCTTGGCGTGGGAAAAAAAAAAAAATTTACTGAATTTCCGTTTGCAGGGTGCAGTCCGTTTATAAGATCATGCCAACTTGAAGCGCTTATGTTGACTGTACGGTAATCCACAATGCTTGAAAGGAAGCGCATGGAGTCATTCCTAGATGTCTCATCATTCTCGTCCGGGAACAACGTGTTGATAACCGGTTCATCTATAAATGACAAAGGGTCATAGATATTGTTGCGAGCTATATAAACACTAGTCTCAAAGCATGCTCATTTTTCCGACGCGCTTCCTATATCATTGATGTTGAACGGCTCTACCGCCTTCAAAAGAACCATGAGGGTGGGTTCATCTTTCCGCGCGAAATATGCCAAGTATTTTCACTAGAGTTATGGCGCGGTTAAGACGCGATGCCTGCATGCGAACCTTTAAAGTAGCATTGTGCCAGGGTAGTGTGGTGGCTTCAGTACTAGGCTTGTGCTTCCTAAGCTCACCATGGCAAAGGACTTCATAGTACTCTAATAAGATTCTAGAGGACTTCCCGGCAATTTGAGTGAGTGAATGAATGAACAGGTGAATGTGAAACTGAATTGCATTTGACTTCGGGGGATTAAATCTCTGGGCCCAAATTGAGCAATATTACTAATCTTGCGTAAGTTTGAGTGCTGAGGGGTGGGTTTGGGAACATAATAGTCGAGGGAAGTTTTGGGAAGGTGGGCTGTCTGATTTCGCCCGTAACACTTGGTTCTTTCGCTGAGTCAGCGAACTTCAGGGGGAAACGTGAGTTTGGGGTTCTCGAGTCCCAAATTGCAGAGTAGTAAAACTTGTTGTTTTGGCAGTGAGTGTTGCTTCGACCAATCAGATTGCATCGCAATCAAAGTTTCGCCACACTACAGCACAGAAAACGAGAGGTGTGCAAGAATATCAAACTTGTTCTACGCGGCCTGCAATTTGGGCCTTCAGCTTTTAGATAGGTGTCCAAGGCACTGGATGCGACCACCCAACATTGGCGACGAAGCGCAAAAGCCACGATAGCAAAAAAACAACTTTGCCTTTCGGCGACATCACGTTTAT